>CP125974.1:22357916-22739393 GCA_030063025.1 Avena longiglumis
TATATATATCTCACGGTCGTCCTTTCGTCCTATGGCCACATACATAACAAGATATTCCTCGTAGTTTCCTTCAAGAACTCGAATGCATCACCTAGACTAATATATATGAACCTAGCAAGGATCAAATATGTCGCAGCAACGACAACCACACCAACGCATAATATGCTAGGTTTTTCACCATTAACTTCCCCAGTCGACAAAGTGTCATGGCGGCAGCCGACACGGGCACTAATGGCCCGGAAGCAGCTCAGGGTGCTCCACGCCCTGGACATGGCCACCACGCAGCTGTACCACTTCACGGCCATCGTGATCGCCGGCATGGGCTTCTTCACCGACGCCTACGACCTCTTCTCCATCTCCCTCGTCACCGACCTCCTCGGCCGTATCTACTATGATGACGGCGCGCTCCCCGTCCATGTCTCGGCCGCCATTAACGGCGTTGCCCTCTACGGCACGGTGCTGGGGCAGCTTTTCTTCGGCTGGCTTGGCGACAAGGTTGGCCGGCGGCACATCTATGGCGTCACCCTGAAGCTCATGGTCGTCTGCTCGCTCGCCTCCGGCCTCTCCTTCCACCGCTCGCGTGCTAGCATCGTTACCACGCTTTGTTTCTTCCGTTTTTGGCTCGGCTTCGGCATCGGCGGCGACTACCCACTCTCCGCGACCATCATGTCGGAGTACGCAAACAAGAAAACTCGTGGTGCCTTCATCGCCGCCGTCTTCGCCATGCAGGTGTAAATCGTACGTACATACAGTATTAAAGTGGCACGTGTCAGCTAGCTAATTTACTCTATGTGCATATCGTGCGCTGGACACCGGCCACTTTTTGTCAAAATACCTCTGCTAAAATAGCCGGCTATTACACTTAGCGGTAACATTCATGAGCTAAAAAAGGCTATGTGGGCAGCAGAGGTCTCCTTAGCTATAGCCGGCTATTTAAAACACTGCAAAATACTCACTAAGTTCCTTTTTATATAGCACATGTACTACTCTCTCTGTTTCAAAATATAAGATATTTTAGAGCAAATGTATCTAGACTTTTTTTAGTGTGTAGGTTTACTCATGTTTGAAATAAATCTACATAAAAAAAAGTCTAGATGCATTTGCTTTACAAATCTAAAACATCTTATATTTTAAAATGGAGGGAGTATTATAGTTTTTTGAAAAATCAAACTTGACTATATTTAACTAAGTTTTTAGAAAAAGCTATCGACGTGTAAGATTAATGATATATATACTTTATTTGGTATCGTAAATAGTACTGTACCAGTTTTTGCTGAAACAAATTGGTCAAAGCTAGCTAGTTACCTTTTTGAAAAGTCAAACTTAGACTATTCTTGACTAAGGTTTTAGAAAAGGCTACATGTAAGATTAATGATACTTATTTGGTATTGCAAATGGTACCGGTTTCTTCTGAAAACAAATTGGTCAAAACTAGTTAAGTTTCACTTTTAGAAAAATCAATACACCTTGTAGTAGTAAGAAGGGAACGGAGAGTAAAGAATAACACACAAATGTTAGTGGTTCTCACTTGTGGTTCTCACTTAACTGTGCTGAACATGAATGCAGGGTTTGGGAAATCTCGCTGCTGCAATAGTGGCGATAATCATCTCACAGCTGTTCAAGAAATATGCACCGGGGTATGAAAACGACCCTCACTGGCACGCCGACTACGTGTGGCGCATCATTCTGATGTTAGGTGCCGTCCCTGCGATCCTGACGTACTACTGGCGCATGAGGATGCCCGAGACGGCACGCTTCACGGCGCTCATCGCCAAGAACATCAAGCAAGCCGCCTCAGACATGACCTTGGTCCTTCACATCGACATCGCCGCCGAAAACGGAGAGGCGGATGCGTTGGTCAGGGAGCACGAGTTTGGTTTCTTCACCATGGAGTTCCTCCGTCTCCATGGCCTCAACCTCGTCAGCACCACCGTTTGTTGGTTCATGCTTGACCTCTCATTTTACCAGCTCAACCTGTTCATGAAGGACATCTTCGCCGGCATTGGTTGGATCGCCAGCGGGACCACGATGACTCCACTTGAACAAACATACAAGATTGCACGAACACAAGCTCTCATCACCGTCGTCGGCACGTTACCGGGCTTCTTATTTGCCATCAACTTCATGGACAAGCTCGGCCGGATCAAGATGCAGCTCATAGGGTTCACCTTGATGAGTGTCTTCATGCTTGTCATTGCTATCCCGCAAGTGGTATCTACAAGGATATGGTCTTCTGACAATGGCCACATCTACTTCGCTGCCATATACTCGGCCATAATGCTCTTCACAAACTTCGGCCCCAACTCGACCACCTTCATCCTCCCGGCAGAAATTTTCCCAGCACGTATGCGGTCGACGTGCCACGGCATCGCCGGTGCTGGTGGAAAGGGTGGTGCAATCGTTGGTGTGTTTTGGTTCCTATATGCCAAAAGATCTCTACCAACTACACTCTTCATGCTAGTTGCTGGCAACATGGTTGGTCTGGTATTCACACTCATCCTACCAGAAACAAAGAAGAGGTCCCTCGAAGAGGTCACTGGAGAAAGAGGAAATGATGAGGATCAGAGTGGATTTTCTCTCGTTCGAACGCCTCTTTTTACTATATAGTACAATTGTAGAAAGGATAAAGCCTTTGGATGTAAGACATTAAAAAAATGATATAGCTTATTATCACATATGATTTCATCATGAGGTGAAATATTCTGCATATGCACATAGTTGTTTTCTCTTATACAAAAATTTCATCTAGAATCCCTCACATTGGAATTTAAATTGTGGCACATGCCCCAGATATATCTCTTGTTTGATGTTAATATAGATGTTTATGAGATACATATTTTCTCACTATTTGTACTACGTATTGTCTACCAGAGTTATCCGCATATTTCCCTAGCTCTAGCTATATTTACAGAAAAGACTCACTAGTAGAAAACAGGTCTTTCGTCCAGGCCATTAGTCCCGGCCGCGGCTGGGGCCGGGACTAATGGCTCTCGCCGGACGGCCCGAGCCACCCAGAACCATAGGTCCCGGCCCGTTAGATACATTAGTCCCGGTCTGAGACACAAACCGGGATTAAAGGTCCTGGCCCCGCCACTCGCTGGGGGCACCCCTTTAGTCCCGGTTTGTATCTCCAACCGGGACTAGTGGTCTGACCCTATATATACGCACAACACCCTCCTCCTCCTCTCAACTGTTTTTTTCCTGGTGGGAGAGAGTGTTGTTGTGCTATTTTTTCCTTGTTCATACATATGCACTAGAGGTGTTCGGTGAAATGTCCATTAGAGCGATGCGAGTTTAGGTCACACAAGACAGACATGATATGAGGTGCCCGAGCCACACTTAAGTTTTCTCATCTTTGTTTCCAAGTGTAATAAAAGGTTAGAAACTATTTTCTCGGTTAGACCGTGCGGTACTAATTTTAGCATAGTGATTGCGTTTGATATATATATATATATATATATATATATATATATATATATATATGTATGATACAGATGAGCCATCCATGGATGTACGGTGACCGACGATCTGCTGCTTTCAGAGAAGGCGTGCGTTCTTTTCGAGTTGTGGCCGAGGAGAACAAGCGGAGGGATGGTTTTATGTGTTGTCCATGTGTTGACTGTAGGAATGAGAAGGCTCACACTTCCGCAAGAGTCATGCAGAGCCACCTGCTTCGGTCTGGTTTTATGTCCGGCTATAATGTTTGGACCAAACACGGAGATAGAGGGGTTGTGATGGAAGACGGCGATAAAGAAGAGAACGATGATGACAACTACCGATCTATGTTCCATGAATACACTGATACCGCAATGGAAGACAATGAAGAAGTAGGTGAAGAACGGGAATCAGACCAGCCTGCTGATGATCTTGGTCGGGTCATTTCTGATGCAAAGAGAGACCGCGACACAGAAAAGGAGAGGTTGCAGTTTGAGCAGATGTTACAAGACCACAACAAATTGTTGTACCCAAATTGTGAAGATGGCCAGAAGAAGCCGGGTAGCACATTGGAATTGCTGAAGTGGAAGGCAGAGACAGGTGTGACTGACTTGGGATTTGAAAAGTTGCTTGTACTCATGAAGAGGTTGCTTCCAAGAAATAACAAATTGCCCGCCAGTACATACGAAGCAAAAAATCTCATCTGCCCTCTAGGATTAGATCTGCAGAAGATACATGCATGCCCTAATGGCTGCATCCTCTACCGCGGTGAGAAGTACAAGAATTTGGATAAATGCCCGGTATGCACTGCATTGCGGTATAAGATCAGAAAAGATGACCCTAGTGATGTTGATGGCGAGCCATCCAGGAAGAGGGTTCCTGCCACGGTGATGTGGTATGCTCCTATAATACCACGATTGAAACGCTTGTTCAGAAACAAAGAGCATGCCAAGTTGTTGCGATGGCACATGGAAGAACGTAAGAAAGACGGCATGTTGAGGCACCCCGCTGATGGTCGACAGTGGAGAAAAATCGAGAGAGACTTCCCGGACTTTGCTGGTGACGCAAGAAACTTATGGTTTGGTCTAAGTACAGATGGAATGAATCCTTTTGGGGAGCAGAGTTGCAGTCACAGAACCTGACCCGTCACTCTATGTATCTACAACCTTCCTCCTTGGTTGTGCATGAAGCGAAAGTTCATTATGATGCCAGTTCTCATCCAAGGCCCGAAGAAACCCGGCAACGACATGGATGTGTACCTAAGGCCATTAGTTGATGAACTTTTACAGTTGTGGGCCGAACCAGGTTTACGTGTGTGGGATAAGCACAAACAGGAGCCATTCGACCTATGAGCGTTGCTGTTCGTAACCATCAATAATTGGCCTGCTCTTAGTAACATCTCAAGACAGACGAACAAGGGATATAATGCATGCACACACTGTTTAGATGAGACTGAAATTATATATTTGGATAAATCTAGGAAGAATGTGTACCCGTACAATCGTCGTTTTCTTCCGCCCAGACACCCCTTAAGGAAAGAAGGCAAGCATTTCGATGGCGAGGCAGATCACTGGAAGAAGCCTGCCCCCGTACTGGTGCTGATGTATTTGGTATGGTCAAGGATTTAAATGTAATATTTGGAAAGGGTCCCGGAGGACAACCTGTTCCGAAAGACGCCGACGGACGCGCACCCATGTGGAATAAGAAATCTATATTTTGGGAGCTACCCTATTGGGAAGTCCATAAGGTCCGCTCTGCAATCGACGTGATGCACCTGATGAAGAATATTTGCGTCAATATTCTAGGCTACTTGGGCTTGTATGGGAAGTCAAAAGATACACCGGAAGCACGGGAGGACCAGCAATGTCATAAAGGACGAGATGACAAGCATCCAGGGCAGTTTTAAGGGCCTGCCAGCTATGCTCTTACCAAGAAAGAGAAGGAAATCATTTTTTAAGTCCTTTTCAGTATCAAGGTCCCGTATGTATTCTCGTCTAATATAAATGGAATAGTAAATATGAAAGAGAAAAAATTCCAAAACCTAAAGTTCTATGACTGCCACGTGCTTATGACGCAATTGCTTGCGTTTGCATTGAGAGGGATTCTATCGGAAAATGTTCGGCTGGCCATTGTGAAGGTATGTGCATTCCTCAATGCAATTTCTCTGAAGTTAATCGATCCAGAAAGTCTATCAGGGTTACAGATTGATGTGTTCCAATGTATGGTCAGCTTCGAGTTGTTGTACCCTCCATCTTTCTTCAATATTATGAAGCACCTCCTAGTTCACCTAGTCAAAGAGATTAGAATTCTCGGTCCTGTGTTTCTACACAATATGTTCCCCTTCGAAAGGTTCATGGGAGTCTTAAAGAAATATGTTCATAACCGTGCTAGGCCAGAAGGAAGCATCTCCAAGGGATATGGAACAGAGGAGGTCATTGAATTTTGTGTTGACTTTCTTCCTGACCTTAAGCCGATTGGTGTTCCTGAATCTCGGTATGAGGGGAGGCTAATTGGAAAAGACACACTAGGAAGGAAAACAATGGTATGTATGGACAGGGATTCTTTCAATAAAGCACACTACACAGTTCTACACAATTCCACCTTGGTGGCTCCATATATCGAGAAACACAAGATTATTGTATGCTCAGAAAACCCGGGGATGCCTGACTCCTCGATTAAAGTGGAACACGAGGACACTTTCGGCAGTTGGTTGCAGAAACATCTCATGAATAACAACACTGTTGAAGATAAGCTGTACTTATTGGCACGGTTACCATCTTCGACTATATGTACTTTCCAAGGGTACGAGATAAATGGTAATACATTTTACACGATCGCCCAAGATAAAAAGAGCACCAACCAAAACAGTGGTGTCCTCTTTGATGCAACAGATGACAATGGGCAGAAGGAAACATATTATTGGTACATATAGGAGATATGGGAACTTGAGTATGGACCTACTTTTAAGATCCCTTTGTTTCGGTGCAAATGGGTCAAGATGACAGGAGGAGGGGTACATGTAGACGAAAAGTATGGCATGACAATAGTGGATCTCAACAATCTTGCGTACATGGACGAACCATTCGTCCTAGCCAACGATGTGGCTCAGGTTTTCTATGTGAAGGACATGTCTACGAAACCGAGAAAAAGAAATCAACAAAAGAATACATCGTCCGATGAGCCAAAGCGCCACATAGTTCTTTCAGGGAAAAGAAACATCATGGGAGTGGATGACAAGACAGATATATCAGAAGATTATAATAAGTTTCATGAAATCCCGCCCTTCAAAGTGAAAACTGACCCAAGCCTCCTGTTAAATGATGAAGATTCTCCATGGCTACGGCGTAGAGGAAAACAACAACACTAGATAGGGATATTCGTGTAATATATTAAACCTTTTATGTAATCATATTGTTAAATGATGAAGATTCTCCATGGCCATGACGGCCGCACTATAAATAGAGGGACAAAACATGAGTGAGCACTAATAATAGGGGTGAGGGTCGACATTATGTCATGAGTGTCGACACTATGCCGAGCTGCTTGTACTATAAATAGGCCAGTCCTCCAGCCAGTTTGAGGCATCTCCAAGATCGATGGTTTGCGAAAGCAGGGACACCACTACGACCAGTTTGAGGGAGATGCCGCCGGAGCCCAGTCCTCTGGCATCTCCAACAAACTGGTCATAGAGGCACTCCCTAATATGTGAAATTGGGTTAGCTCCCAGGCCTATTGATCTAGTTAGAGAAGTTACAAGCTGCAAGATGGTCTTCGAGAGCAGGGACACCACTACGGCCAGTTTCAAGGAGATGCCACCGGAGCCCAGTCCTCCGACTTCTCCAAGAAACTGGTCATAGAGGCACTCCCTAATATGTGACCGTACGTGTTTGGAGATCAGATCTTCATGGTAAGTATGAATCAGGACAACATCTTCATAGTTTGGGAAAGTCGTAGTACGAATCGGAACTAAAGGCCCCCTTTAGTCCCGGTCCAACCATAAAATGGGACTAACACTCAAGACATTTTAATATTTAAAAACCGAGACTACAGAATCGGGACTAAAGGCCCCCTTTAGTCCCGGTCCAGCCACAAACCGGGACTAACACTCAATACATTCATTAATATTAAAAACCGGGACAAACCAGGACTAGCTAACACTCAGGACTAAATCCACCCCCTTTAGTCATAATCATGCCTAGTCCTATAGTACACAACTTCAGGGTATTCTTCGTCATCGTCACGTGCCACTCCGGGGATCCTGAGCCCAGCCATGGCATATGCCGGGGGCACCTGTCATTCCGGCCTCGTATTCACGGCGGGCGGGTGGACTTATGGGCACCGCAGGCGAGGATGGTCTCCCCCGGCGATTAGCGCATCACGCTGATGATAGTACAGTTCGCCCACCACAAACGGCAGCCGGCTTCGTTGTGGTTCACCGGGGGCGGGCCATCACCATCGTACCTGGCGAGCTCCCTTTCCTGCCGGTTAGCAAAGAAGGCATTCCAGGTGTCTTAGTTGTCGGGATCCCACTGGGGATCCATCCGTTGCTCCGGCGTGAGCTCGTGGTAGAAGTGGTTCGTGATGGCCGCCTATCGGGCGAAGCCTTGAGGCACAGGAGGCAAAGGAACACCTCCAAGGCCAAGATCCGATCGGCCATGCCGGTAGCCTAGTGGGCAAGTGTAGCTTGAGGCGCACAGCGCCTCCGTCTCCTCGAGGGTTAGAATGGTCCAGTAGGCGCTGTCCATTTCTGTGAGAGAGGAAGGTGTGGATGTGTGCATAACCATGGCGCGGTCGGCCTATATATAGATGGGAAGGGCGGGAAAACATGGCGGGAAGCAGTGGGAAATGGAGGGAAATATCTTTAGTCCATGTCAGTGGCTACAACCGGGACTAAAAGTTCGGTTCATAGGAAAGGGCGGTAAAACTTGGCGGGAAACGGTGAGAAATGGCGGGAAAAATCTTTAGTCCCTGTTAGTGGATACAATCGAGACTAAAGCTTATTTAGAAAATGGATTTGGATTAATTATTCAAATTCAAGAACTTTTCATGTTAAAAGTTTAGTGAGATTCAAAAATATGCAAAAAATAATAGTTAATGCATTTTTAAATTGATAATGGAAAAATGGTTAATAATTTTATTTAAAATAATTATTTGATAAAAAGGAAAATGTATTTGGATTAATTATTAAAATTCAAGAACTTTTCATGTTGAAAGTTTTTTCAAATTCAAAAATATGCAAAAAAATAATAGTTAATGCATTTTTAAATTGATAATGGCAAAATGGTTAATAATTTGACTATTTAAATAATTATTTGATAAAATAGAAAATGGATTTGGATTAATTATTCAAATTCAAGAACTTTTGACGTTGAAAGTTTTGTCAAATTCAAAAGTATGCAAAAAGTATAATTCAAATGTTTTAAATGATATATTGGAAAATTTGAAAAAAAGCATAGCGCGCGCTGGGTTTTTTGGTCCAGCGCGCGCAAATTTGGTCATGTAGTCCCGGCCCAGTTTACTAGCCGGGACTAAAGGTCTGGCCCCAGCGCGTGAAAACAAAACGCCCCCCCCTCTAGTCCCGGTGCGTGGCACCAGCCGGGACTAGAGACCCCCTTTAGTCCCGGTTGGTGTCACGGATCGACTAAAGGGGGGGTATAAATGGGGTCTTCTCCCCCGGTGTGTTCCACGCACCAGGATAAGTTGGAGGCCATAACGCCGCTAGTGCCACCAGACTGCCCGCCGATTTCTCCGACGAAGCCAGTGCCTCCCTCTCCCGTCCCGCCGCGCCTCCCTCTATAGCGCCTACAGCCCGCCACCTTGCTACTGTCGCCACAAGCGCCGCCTCGCGCCCTACCGACCAAGCCTGTCAAGGCCACGCCACTACCGCCATGCCGCCAACTCCGGTGAGGATTTTCTTAACTAGTTTAGGATTTTGTTAATTAGTTTAGGATTTTGTTAATTATTTGTTAATTAGTTTAGGATTTTGTTATTTATATTAGTGTATATGTATATATTTAGTTTAGGATTTTGTTATATTAGTGTATATATTTATTTTAGGATATTTTTAGTTTAGAATTTTGTTATATCGACGCATGGAATTTGTTAGTTTAGGATTTTTTTAGTTTAGAATTTTTTTAGTTTAGGATTTTGTTATATTAGTGTATATATTTAGGATTAATTAGGATTTGTTAGGGTATGAGATTGATAATATTGTAAGTTATGTTTATAATAGGGTTTAGGGTGGTGGTTCTCGCAGGAAGCCGCTTAGTGTTAGGGTTTAGGGTGGTGGTTCTCGCGGGTTTAGGGGTGGTGACCGGAGTTAGGGCTAGGGTGGTGGTTGTCGCGGGAAGCCGCTTAGTCGCCCGCCTCTCCCGCGGCCACCATCACCGGCCACCGCCACCGCACCTCCGGGTTTAGGGGTGGTGACCAGAGTTAGGGTTAGGGTGGTGGTTCTTGCGGGAAGCCGCTTACTCGCCCGCCTCTCACGCTGCCACTATCACCGGCCACCGCCACCGCACTTCTGGGTTTAGGGTTTCGGTTTTATTTGTTAAGTTCAAATAAATATTATGTGCATTTTGCAGGAACTATGGATCCACCTAGTCCAGTCCACAGAGACCTAGATTTGGAACACGTGCTCAAGGATATGATTCACGATGCCGATGAGGGATCTCCCTCGAGGTATCTGAACTCATCCGGTGAGGGAGAGGAGACCAACAGACAAGAGGAAGAAGCCCATGGACGCCAGAATGCAGACCACGAGTTATATATATATGATGTCCGATGATCGTCACTAGATGTACCTAGTTGTATATATATTATGTTGACGAATGTTTCTTATCTTAGGCCTCTACATCGAGCAAGAAAACCAAGCGCTGCCTAGGAAAAAAGTTGATCTAGGGTACTGTTTATGGAATTACAGAGGTTTCAGGAGACGGCGAACCATTGGAACCAAAGAAAACAAAACAACTATTTGTACAACAGTGCGGAGTTGTTGCTAGAGATCACACCCCGATCACTATTTGGGAGTGGAATAAGCCCAAAGAGGCGGAATGGAGTGATGTGTATATCAAGGATAGATTCAAAGAGAATCTATTTACTGACCTAATGACACATTTCAAGCTATCAGAATGTGACACTGAGGACGAGACAACTGAAATGGACGAACTATTCAAGAACTGGAAGAAGTCATTATGGCAACAGTATCAGAAGGACAAGAAAACCCCATTATTTGAAGGCTATCTAGCGAAGCAACAGCCTTACTGGGATGCATTTGTGGAGTATAAGAAAACAGGAGTTTCTACGGAAAAGTCAGAAAAAACAAGATAAATGTTGCGAAGAAGGAATATCACCATAACATGGGGCCAGGGGGCTTCGCAGCTGCCATGCCTATGTGGGATGCAAAGGAGAAAGAGCTTCATGATAAAGGGATCATTCCAAAACCAATTCGCGAAGAATGCAATTTGAGGGCAAGAAATTGGTTCCTTGGGCATTGGAGTACATATGACGAACTTACAGGGGACCTTGTTTGCAGTGACGGCATAAAGGTACCCAGGACTGCATGGCTAAAAGTGGTCAAAGATATTAAAGATGGAATAAAACAGTTTCATCCCGATAGAGAGAAAGACTTGCTAACCTTGGTCCTCGGGAATCGCGAATATACAGGACGAGTCCGAGGCCTTGACGGGAGTTTCACGTGGGAGACTGGGTTTCCTAAGGACCAAGGTACCTATAGAAGCCAAGCAAGAGCAAAGCAACGACGGGAGGAGGAGGAGGCAGACAAGTTCAACCAGCTGCTAGGAAGACTTGAAAAGTAGTAGCAGCAGATCGACAAACTTAGAGGAATAGCGCGCTTGCAGCAAGATCCTCCACTAGATATTACCGCCAACCCATCTCAGCGGAGAAGCAGCGTCGCTGAATCGGAGGTCCCGTCTAACGATGCATCCTATACAGATGGCGGTCCCGGCTACCCCGTGGATGGAATTAAGTAGCACATACCTTGTGATCTCCATATTAAATTGAAGAACGTATCTGTGAAGGTGGCGGTCGGATCGGCTTTGCCTTGTCCGCCTGACGCACGTTGGCATGGCCGTGATATTCCACTTGGCTATGCTGAAATCAGGGTGGATCAAATCGTAAAGGAGTGGGAGTCAATGGAGCTTGACATCCCTAGACCTAAAAGTGAGATCACACTCGGAGAAGTACTTGGTGGGATCATTCTCTGGGAAAATAACAACATACGGTTTCCAGGCTCGGCCCCAAGGATAACACTACCGCCTCTGAGTCGTCGCAGGTCTCCTGCACCTCCACCTCCACCTCCATCACCTCCAAGAATCCCACCCCATGATGACTACGACCACCACATCCCGAGTCCATCTCGATCTCCCCCGCAGGCTCAGCAGTCTTCCCTGCCCTCTAAGGACAATAAGCGGAAGCGTGCTCTGTCAGTGAGTACTAAAGGACGCGTCAGCCCAAAACGGAAAATGTCGCCCCTCCCAACAGTGCCTCATAAGAATCTTCCCATCAGACCTTACGATCGTACTGATGCGGAATATGCAGCGATAGCAAAGGCCGAAGTGGCGGCGCATTTTGAGAAGAAGAAACCTGAGCCCTCTCCAGTATACACCGAGAAGCAAAAGGCATATGCACACTACAAGGAATCTGGCTATATATGACCCTCTATTTTCGTCACAGAATCGTCACAATAGCCCATTTATGACGATTCTATGACGATTTTAAGATCGTCGAAAGCTGGGCGTCGCAAATGAACTATAACGACGATTTCAATGAAATCGTCATAACCATCTACGACGATATTGGATCGTCATAACCATTATGACGATCCGATATAAATCGCAACCGGGCCTCGCCAGGTCGATCAACGTGGCCAATCCAACGTGGCAAGGAATCGCCCATCCACTTCCGACCATTTATTTGGGCCAAGCCCAACAAATTGACTGTTTATGTTTTTATTGCTAGTTCTTATCGACTACATAGGTAGTACCAAACATTTTAGCCTTCTAATTTGATGGGCCTGACCTATTTCATCCATTTAAATTCAAAATCGGTGTTCTAATTTTATGGGCCATAGCCTTTGTTTATAGTCCATTTAAATTCAAATTCATCCTTTTATGACTGGTTCCACTTTTAGATAGGTTTGACTTGTCATGTTCATCTCAAATGTGACCTCACACGTAATAAGGGTCTAAAAGAATCATTTCGGTCATGGGTTTCTATTCATAAGTTTGAGATCCCATACATAATCAATATTTGTTACGATAAAAAGAACACATGCAACTATTAAAACAACTAGGCTATTACAATTTTACACACTCTAGTACAACCGGATGTCGAACTATTACAAATGGCTACTCTTCACGGCTTCATGACTTGAGATCTTTTAGAAATTTGGAGCTCCTGTAAACAAGGAACAACTACACTTTTAGTCTCAATGAAAGACATACTTTTAGTACAACAAATCAATATTGCAACCAAACATAAACAAGTACTTTCAGTAATCTATAATACTAGCAGACAGGCGAGCTTCGCCTCGCCGCCCCAGAAAGATAGAAAAAATATTAATATAATTTTGTTATGTATACAGTTTCAAAGTGCTCATACTAATCACATCCAACTCACCACTAAACTATCCACGCAATGATGCCTAGATAATATTCAAGGTCTATGTATCAAACGTATTGAAGCTGGCACAAATACACAATCATCTGTGTTGGGTATACTGAATTAAAATGTTCAGAGAATACGACTTTGCTGGACTCTAACAACTGTGGCATCCTGTTCAACACGCTCAGAATCGAACATCCCGCTCACCAATGTGACACAAATAAGTAACATCTTTGTTTTCTAAACATTGGTTTATGTTTGTCATAAATGATCATGTATAAGCGATGAATTTTAAAATATGAAAAGAAGGTAGGCGATCCGAACTTGCAACTCTTGCTACACAACGACAATGTGTTCACAATTCATTCACCAGACGGAATCCTTTATGGTAGTAAACTATACATCATATATGTCTTGGAAGACAATAAAATACACAATGACAATTTAAACAATTAACAGTTCCCACTGATACCTTAAACAATCAGACAACAAGCAAGAAGCTACATAGGTAACTCTCATTAGCCACAAGGCAGCAAGCTAAGCGAACAAACTGTACCAATAGTGTGTCTTCATACCATTATTGGCTACTGCATGGGAAATGAGAGATCCGTATTCAACAGATAAGATTCTCTTGAACATTGTAGTGGCTTTAAGCTAATAATTTAAATATTTTGGAACATCAAAATTCTAACAATCAGAGGTGAATAAGGACACCTTTTAAGGGGTTCATGATTGAAATAACAATAAACTTGAGCATACGATATGTACCTACAATATTTGAAAGTTAATAGAAGTTTCCAAGATCCGGACCTTGGAAGCGGTGACAAAACCTCTGTATGGTTGAAACAACAAGCATACTGATCCAAGTTCCAGTAACTGTCCCAAGCATGCCTTGTTAAATCCATAGGGATGGTACTCATTTCATAACTCGTTTCTACATCTTAAAGCCCGTTTAACAGAGATAGTATTGCATTTTACTGCATCCAATTCCAGAATGATGAAGTGGAGTTGGTGCCTGGTGGTGTCGTGTCAAAAGTCATACCGTGGAGCTTGTGGTGCATGGTGTCGTTGGCGAAGAAATCATAGACGAGGCGGTGGTCCTCGGAGATGCGATCCAGGAGGAGATGAGGTGGTGGTGGTGGATGCGGTGATGATCTCCACCTCCACGAACTCCTGCCCCATGCCCGCGCCGCCCTTGAGCTTCTTCACGGCCACCTCCCTACCCGCCAGTGGACTTGAACACACACCAACCCTCCTCCGTGAGCAACTTCGCGCGAGAACCCGACCGTTATCTTATCTGATACGCATCCGCCGGGAAGCTAGGGTTCATCACGGCGGTGCGCGTCGGCTCCCCTCTCCACGTCCCCTGCGTGTCCTCGACCTCCTCGGCTCCACTACATCGGCGATGGAGTGATTCCCCTGACCACGCTGGCCGTCTGGCCGGCCTCCGAGGATCCCATTTTGCCGCCACCGAGGCCTCGCCACGAGATCCGGATAGTGGGATGCCACGCGACGGTGGCCTATCATCCGTCTTGCCTTGCGCCGCGGATGCCGTGCCGGAAAGAGAGAGGCAAGGCGTCGAGGAGATGAGGAGGGATGGAATCGGCGAGATGTGAAGGTTGTTGGGATCCGAGGGTGGTGGCGGAGTCTTCTGCAGAGCTAGGGTTGGCTGTGGCTACGCGATAGGGTGGGTGGGGTGGGTGCGTTGGATGGCAATGAGTACTGATGGGGGTGGGTGGGGGTGGCGGCGGAGAGATGAGGAAGGGAGAGGGGAGAATCGACAACGCGAGGTGAGGTTAGGGTTTGTTTTGTGGGTGCGGTGGGGACTGGGTATTTCTGTGTGCTTCTTCTTGTGATTAGCAGGCGTTGGATCGGAAATGAACGGTCTAGATCAGGTCCATCAGGATGATCCGTGGGAGGGGGTTTCCTGGGTTTTGATTGGTCGGTTCACAAATCACCTCTTTTTTGCACTTAGAAAAAACTGTCCGTTTTGTGAAGCAACCACCAAATGGAAGTTTCAAAATTCTACCATACCATTTTTAGAAAATAATAGGCCACCTTACATGGACAAATGTCCCAACCGGGGTCTCTCAAACATTTCCTTCCACCCCTGGCGAAAAAGACAAGTTCCTGCCGAATCAGTAGGAAGTGGGTCCAATTTGAACTACATGTACTTTATCTAATGCCCATGCTTTTTTGCAAAAATCATTTTTAGACTCACAATATGCTATTTCTTCAGAGATCCAATGCAAGTTTAGCGAGGCTCACCCCCTATCTAGGAACCTTCATGACCGCCGTTTTGACCATAGTTTGAAACGGGCATAAAAAATTCAAAAACGGCCCGATCAACGTAAATCTTTCGCGTGGTGTCTTATTATATGACATAGTTGCAAGTAAAAATACCAAACTTGGTAAATTGAGTATGTATCAAAAAAACCTTCATAAAATGACCTATCACGTTCGAGGTTTCATGGCTTTCGGGTCAAATGACCGATGTTATGGCTAGAACCAGGGCATAGTTTGTGATAATGCATCCAGACAGTACACATGTGCATCATGGGATGGCGAACAATGTTGCAGGAGGAAGTTTTCCATTTAAGCATGGAAAACCATTTTCCATTTTCCGAGCGTAAAAAACGGGCCGTTTTGTGAAGCAACCACCAAATGGAAGTTTCAAAATTCTACCATACCATTTTTAAAAAAGAATAGGCCACCTTACATGGACAAATGTCCCAACCGGGGTCTCTCAAACATTTCCTTCCACCTGGCGAAAAGACAAGTTCTATTTGAATCGAGGAAGTGGTCCGATTGAACTACATGTAATTTATCTAATGCCCATGATTTTTGCAAAATCATTTTAGACTCACAATATGCTATTTCTTGAGATCCAATGCAAGTTTAGCGAGGCTCACCCCTATCTAGGAACCTTCATGACCGTTTTGACCATAGTTTGAAGCGCATAAAAAATTCAAAAGCGGTCCGATCAACGCAAATCCTTCGTGGTGTCTTATTATGTGACATAGTTGCAAAAAATACCAAACTTGGTAAATTGAGTGTGTCTCAAAAACATTCACAAAATGATCTATCATGTTCGAGGTTTTATGGCTTTCGGGTCAAATGACCAATGTTATGGCTAGAATCAGGGCATAGTTTGTGATAATGCACCCGTATCGTGCACAAATGTCCCAACCGGGGTCTTTAAAATCTTTCCGTCCACCCCTGGTGAAAAAGACAAATTTCTACCGAATCAGCAGGAAGTGGGTCCGATTTGCACTACAGGTACATGATATGATGCCCATGATTTTTTGCATAAATGAATTTTAGGTTCACAATATGTTGTTTTACCAGATATCCACCAAAATATTTGCAATACTCCACCCCTATATTCAACCCCAAGATTTTGAATTCAAAACCCTAGTTTCAAAATCATATTTTGAATTATGATATTGTCCCTACCATGGTCTAATATGGAATTAGTAGATCAAAATTTTAAGTAATTATACTATTTATAATTAACAACCCAATATGATCTACTGAAATTTATAAAAATTTAGAGACAAAAGTCAATTATTTTGGACTTCATATGAGAAAGATACAAAAGAATTAAAAAAACACAAAAAGAAAAACGAAAAAAAGAAACTAACAATACCTAGTCTATTGCGCCCAAGGTCAAAGACCAGCCCAAGTTACCTTCCCTGCGAGGCCCATTACAAATAGCCCAGGGGAAATACTAGCCAGCAGGCCCATGTCCGAACGTGAAACATACTCATATATAGGACCGGCGCGGACTTATATCAACCAAGTCATATTGGTTTGTTGGTTAGGTGCTAGTTTCAGTTGGGGAGGTCGTCGGTTCGAGTCTCTGCGCCGCGTTAATTTTTTGTGTGTATTATTGCGTACTACGCGCAGGCCTAACAACCAGTTATATTCTTTAAAGGGTCGTTGTAGTAGTAGAATGACACGAACAACTAGTTGGTTTAGTGGTTAGGCACGTTTGGATGTTGTTCGAGGTCGTGGCTTCAAACCCCGCTGCGACCTCTTTTTTTGACTAATAGTCCCAGATTTTCAAATATTGCTACATACATAGATATGGACGTGTTGGAGGACACGAGTAACTTGTAGGTTCAGTGGTTAGGCATGTGTTTTACGGTGTTTGAGGTCGTGGGTTCAAACCCTGTCCAGGTCTTTTTTTTGATAATAATCCTAGATTTTTAAATTTTGCTACATATATAGATATGTACATATGGATAAGGCACGTAGTAAAAAACTGACACATAGACATGTCACATAGACGTAATTGGTGATGTGGTCGACTACTCTTCATTTATGCTAATTTGGACGTCATGACAATTTTGAATCGTCATAGTGAGCTACATGTAATGCCTTAGGCTGTACCCACTAGTTTATGACGATTTCAGCTAATAAAATTATGACTTTTTTTAGCAAAATCGTCATGATTTTTCATGCTTTAGGCCCTCCTGAACTACTAACGACCGTCTAGTGCAAAATCGTCATAAGTCTATGACGATTTTGTCCACGGTCACTATCAAAAGGTCATAGACTGACACATTTCTTGTAGTGGCACTTGATTTTCTGAACACAAAATCGCAATATGAGTTGCACCATAAGCCAGATGACTATCTACGCACACTTCAGAAAGAAGTGGCGAAGAGAAAATCAAACAAATTAAGTGCAAGCGGTAAAAAATCAGAAAGCACAGGTGCAAGCGAGACCAAAGCTGCAATCAGTAAAAAACCAGACGTTCCCCTTCTCGGACAACAGGCAAAACAAACGATCGCACCCCTCAAGGTGGTTTCACTAAATGTTCCACTCCTCGCACAACAGCCACTAGATATGTCAATAGCTGCGGAGTTGGCGTCCATCATGGAAATTAATCTTGATGAACTGTTAGGCCCCCAAATCGGCCATTCACCCAAGATGCCAATAGCCCCTAAATATGTCGCAGGTGAGGATTTGGTGAGCAAAGAGAGGCTGAGAGAACTGCCAACACAAATGTGGAATCTCCATCAATGGTACTTGGCGGTCATGAAGTAGGGAAGAATAATGATCGTAGCCAAAGTCCCACCTAAGTACTACTTCAGACCCGAAGAGGTACATATTGAGTTTTCAGAATTTCGATTATACCATCTCGGCCTTGGACAAATCCATCCTCAGCTGCTATTTTCTGTAAGTTGTTGAATTCATTGTCTATATGTTCAGTATTACAGTTGTTTAGTTCAGAACATGTAATTATCCTTATTATGCAAAATGAAGATCCTGGAATGTAAAATAAAAATAATCTATAATATTGGGTTCATTGACCCAGATAAAGTGCATATAACCACGCTAACACATAAGCACGAGGAGACGGAGGAAAACATTCTAATGTTTCTAATGGAGCAAAATTTCTCCGACCACATACTGTTTCCTTACAATATCAGGTGAGGGTCTTACTCTGTTGTACACATTCACTTTTGATTAGTCGATGCTAATAAGTGTAACTGATGAGTTACTGATGTATATATAAATGTTTGCAGCTTCCACTGGGTTCTGCTAGACATTCAGCTTGATAAGTGAAGAGTTGATGTCATGGACCCATCAAAGAGAAATCTGGAAGATTTCAGCATGCGTGACATGATCGAGTAAGTTTCGCACTATATCGGTCTCTTTCGTTGATTTCCTGAGATATCAGGTAATGAATAACTCATTCATTCATTTTCTTCGTTGGGCAGGGTTTGGATCCGGTTCAAGCGTGAGGTTACCGGTGTATTTAGTGAGAAGCTGACGTTTAGGGCAGTCTCGGTAAGTAGCACGTGATATGTCCACGCATATCTTTACTTCCAGTTTCAATACAATAATGATGCTAGATTATTATTTTGATTGAATTCTATTCTTGTAAAGTGCGCGAGGCAGCCACAGAGGTCGAATCTATGTGGAATCTACGTATGCGAGTTCATTCGCACGTTTACCACCGAACACAATGATTATAGAGTCGATGTAAGCAATGCATTCACACCATCATTTTATTGCCATCACATTTTGTTATCATGATTGATATTCATATTGATCTCCTTTTTCTTATATATAGTTCGAGAGATTGCGGGATCAACTACAACCAGTGTAACGCGTACTAGCAATTGTGGAGGAGATGGTGGGATTTATTGTCAAAGAGAACGTAGACGATGCCGGAGAATTTAGTGTGAATATGCGCTACTGATCTCCATATAATCGAACAGACGTGCTCTAGTCCCAAGATTTTGTGATCTCCATGTAACTATGTAAATTGTATATATTTGTATGCTCGATATCGTAATACAAGTAATCTTATATATGTACGAATGTGTACGATATGTGGTGGCATAGAAATATTTAAAAACTATGTTAAAATGAAAAATAAGTAAATAAAACAATAAAAAATGAAATCTCTGCCGCGGCAGAGAAAGGGCACAATATGCTGCCGCGACAGAGAACCACTAGTCCAAGGTAATGCTCTACCGTGGAAGAGAAAAGGGGCATAATGCTGCCGCGGCAGAAACCCTAGTCCCGGTCCGTAACACCAACCAGGACTAGAGGGGGTGCACCACGAGCGCGCAGGGCAGCCACATGGACATCCATTAGTCCCGGCTGGTAACTGGGTCGGGACTAGTGTTGGGCCTCTAGTCCCGCTTGATTAGTCTCGGTTCAAAAACCGGGACTAAAGGCCCTTACGGCCCGGGGCTAGAGGTCCTGTTTCCACTAGTGACTATAGATCTACATTAGTTACATAAGTACTTTTACTTTCGTGGGTTTTAGTATATTATTTTTTAGTTGTTGATATTTTCATTACATAAAAATATCAGTAATAGAAAATGTGAATACATGCGATGTTCAATTTATTTTTACTGCTTCTCCATTATTTATTTTCTCAACGCAATCCATTCCCATTGTTATGAGTTTCCAAGATTGTATTCCTTAGTGTTTTTTCCTCCCTCTGTTTCAAATTATAAGATGTTTTAGCCTTTTCTACAAGGCATGTATCTAGACCAATGTTTTAAATATCGGGCTATAGGCTCTACTGGTGGCCTCCTAAAAAGCTATAGCTGGATATTTAGGGGTTTTGGCACCTTTAATTTAGCCGGTTAATGCAGTTAGTTGCACCATGTGGAAAATGCTATAGACCCGCTATAGCCGGCTATTTAAAACTATGATCTAGACGACGTAGGTTCAGAATAAAATGTGTGAATCAATACACTAAAAGATGTCTAGATACATGTGTTTTAGAAAAATGCTAAAAGACGTCTAGACATGTCTAGACGACGTGGAGGGAGTATTTATTTGTGGACCAACATTTTTTGTATTTCTTATGTTTCATTCCACTCTTCGATACTTTCACACCTTCGACCCCTCCACACTCTCACACCTCCACCCCTCCCCACCTTCCTAAGAACTTGTTCAACAATACAAGATGATGGATGCCCTAGACGACAATGGCACATGGATGAAGAAGGCTTGACGGTGATGAAAGCATGATTTTGAGACCTCGTGGAGATATGAATGAGAGGATATAAACCACCATGACATGGAACTCTGAACACGATTTGCTTTGTGCCCTGGTCCTTAATCAAGAAGAAGAAAGGATGAAATTAAACAAAGACATTATTGTCAAGAGGAATTTTATGTGTAGAAATAAGATTCTTAGATGCTCTAGGGACATGCAAAATATTAAGGAGTTGTATGAAACTATGAGGGGTGTACTATACAGAGTGATCAACATGTGTAATTTCCATACCTTCACCGCTGGAATTATGAACTTGATCTCGCCCCTTTTAGGTGCCATGGGTGGTCATCTTATTCAATTGCCTAGTGATATTATTATTGGTGCCGCTAGAATCCATGTACGAATTTGTGTCGACTTCATAAGGTCCCTTTTCTTTGACGTCAACATCATCATCATCACGGTTACATAGCGCCATCAACACTCGTTGGCCAGATGGCCCTCCTTTTTACAGATTTGACAGGTCACACCATCTTACCAAGGAGTTGGAGTATGTCCATGTCCATGACCATTAACCCTTGGAGGGATGGCACTAACCATCACGGCAACTTGATTAGAGTCATAAAAACGACCATGTTTATCTTGGTAGTCCCGCCGCCGCAGTTGCTGGTTGAGTCACCCGACTTGATTAGATTCATCACTACTCTCTGTCGCTCTTACTATCACCGTCCCACTCTGACACTCCCGAACATCCCGTCCCATCAGAGAGACACATGGACTCCTCCTATCCTCCTTCGTCGACGCCTCTAGACAACCTTCCCACCGGCAAGGTTGTGCCCTGCGTCAAGCACACACCCTACAAGCAGGTCGGGCACGCCGTCCACCACGCCGTCAAGCATGCCATAGGCGAATATGAGGCAGGGGGATTATGGAGCATGGACACGCAAGTCGACCCCACCATTGTCTCCTCTCTATGGTGGTCATCACCTATTTCAAGGACACCTGGCGAGGCGCCCATAGGGGATGCGGTGATCGAAACAATGAGATACATGGGGATTGCATTGGGGATTTTCCCCATCGCAACCCGCTTCAGCTCTGACCCCTCCGTCAGCGCATTGAGGGCAGCAACCATCACCGCAGGGCCATCAAGGTCGAGCAGCGAGATAGCCGGGCTATTGGCCTTCATGGTCGTGCCGATGAACCGGGACATGTCGTTCCCACCGGGGTTCGCTCCAATCCCGGTAGGGTTTCCCGTCATGTCGTCGGACTTACCGGCCGGATTTGTGGTGGCAGCAGCGGGCGGCGTCCCTCGGTTTGGACTATAGCTCCAGCGATTAGGTAGTCGACCACTCCGCCGCAGGTGAGGCTTTTCTTTTTCCCATATGTTCTTGTGATAAACTGTAGATTAGCTGCACAAAGCTGGCCCCTGTTGCTTGGTTAGCACCTATTTATTGCTTGATGTGTTGCACAATTGTAGATTAGCATATGTATGTTGCTTCAAATGTTGCGCAATTATAGATTAGCATATTGTGGAAGGATAGGCATGTGTAGATCAAATGGCACGGCCATTATGCATGTGTAGATCAATGCCACGGCCACTATGCTTGCTTAGATCAATGCCAAACAATTTTCCATTTTCTAAGTGCCTAAAACGAGGTGTTTTGTGAAGTAACCACCAAATGAAAGTTTCAAAATGGTACCACCCTATTTTTAAAAAACACTATACCACCTTGCATGTATAATATCCCAAACAGTATCTTAAACCTTTATGTTTATCCCTCATGAAAAAAACAAATTACTACCGAATCGGTAGGAAATGTGTTAGATTTGAACTACGGGTACATGATATAATGCTCATCATTTGTCACAAAAATCATTTTTAGGTTCAAATAATATATTTCATTAGAGATCCACTGCAAATTAGTGAGGCTCAGCCCGAGCTAAGAAAAATCTTCATACCCGCTGATTTGACCATAGATTGAAACATGCATAAGAAATTTAAAAACGATACAAACAATGTAAAACCTTCGCGTGGTGTCATATTATATGACATAGTTCCATGGAAAAATATCAAACTTGGTATATTGATTGCAGCTCAAAAAAATCTTCCTCAGAAATGAGCTATCATGTTCAAGGTCCCATGACTTTCAGGTCAAACGACCAATGTTATTCCCATAATCACGGTATATTTTGCGATAATGTTTCCATATTGTGCATGAATATGCACCATGGGATGGCGAACAATGTTCTAGATGGAATTTTTCCTTTTCGTCGCACCAAAAAGCCATTTTCCATTTTCCGAGCGTCCAGAACGTGGTGTTTTGTTAAGCAACCACCAAATTAAAGTTTCAAAATGGTACCACCCCATTTTTCAAAAATACTAGACCATCTTGCATGGACAATGTCCCAACCGGGATAACTTAAACTGTTTCAAATATGCTATTTCTTTAAAGATCCACTACAAGTTTAGCGAGGCTCAGGAGCTAAGAATCTTCATGCCCGTCTCAGAATCTTCACGCCCATATTTTTTGCCATAGTTTGAAACGAGCATAAGAAATTAAAAAACCATCCAAACAATGTAAACCCTTCACGTGGTGTCATATTATGTGATATAGTTTTAAGGAAAAATATCAAACCTGGTACATTGATTGCATATAAAAAACCATCTAAGATGACCAGATTTGAACTATAGGAACATGATTAGATTTGAACTACAGTTACATAAAAGGTTTAATACATTCTTACACATCACCAACATCCCCATATAGTGTTGAGGTATAAAAAAATCTTCGCGTATGTCTATTTCTTATGATTGCGCCGTATCCATGGAGCATCTTCATTATTTAACATGATGCTTGGGTTAGTGTTTACTATGAAGGGCGGAATTTTATCAAACTTATTATAATCGTCTGACATGATGGTCTTGTCCTCCACTCCCCCGATGTTTCTTTTTAGGGATTTCTATTTCTGTGCACCTGATTCATTAGTTGTACTCACTTTTCCCAGCCGTTTAACTTTTCCTCATTTTTGCCCAGCTCCTTGTCCGAAACTCTCGCATCGGTCTAAAACTCGCTGTCTGTCGGGTCCCATTAGTGGACCCTTGCCGTTAAGTGCTGACAAGTCGGGCCGCATCCAGTCGGGTCCTGTAGTGGATCCTCTTTGTTACATGCTGACAAGTAGGACCCCCCCTTACGTGCTGACAAGTGGGGCCATGTTCAGTCGGATCCAGTAGTAGGACCCCCATGTTGGATTGCGTGGGGCCGACTTGTTGCAAACGAGTTTTGGGGGATGTAGTGTGGGACCATATGGGGCGCGTTTGGTAGTTACTTGCGTCCTGTCGCCTAAATTGGAAGATTTCGGTTTTGTTATTTTTATGATTGGCCTTTTTAAGAGCATCTTTTTCCCTTTATATCGCTAATAGTTGTGTTAATTTTTACCAAAAAAGGCAGCGAATCTAGACCAGCTTCTCCCTTTATTCATGGTTCCTTTTGGCTCTCGTATTTTCCCAATCTGGTAGCAAATCTAAACTGCACCATAAATATGTAGATAAACAGAGCATATGTAGATAAAGTAGCTAATATAGGATATATAGTACGATACTTAAACAAGGTTCAACAATTAGGCTGCTCAGCAGCAGCATCGGACAAGTTCAATACAAACAACAAAACAAAATAAGCTACATTACGGCAGCAGCATTAACACAAGATCAGTGGCCCCTCATGGCCTCTGCTAGGAGGGCCTCCGTCTCCTCTCTCTGGCGCTTCCTCCACTTCGTGCTGCCCAGTCCCTTGACCTTGGGCGCCTTGGGCTTGATCGGGGGCATGCGACCCTCCTCGATGGCCACCTTCTGGAGGTGGCGAAGGTGAAAACCGAGCGCCTGGTGCTTGCCTCTGAAGGCGTGGACATTCTTTGATAGGCCGTAGGTCTTCACGTCCTCGGCATGCCTCACGAGGGAGTTGAAGTCGGTGGCGAGGCCCTTGGTGAAGAAGGGGCACCTGTAGACGATGCCAGCGAAGAAGTTTTGTACTGGCCAGACTTCAGCTTCCTCAGCACCTAACGAGTCTTGGTGTTCGTGGAATCTTCTTCGCTGCAGACGTCGCTGCTATCCACATGTTGAAAAAATAGTAGAGTGCAATAAGAACATGATTGAGATACCTTGATTATCTGGATTGATTACTTGCATAAATTAACCGATTGAGATCCCATGATTATTCCCCAATCCCTAAATCTCTAACCAAATCGAATACTGATCCCAACTACAGATTAGTTCTAGTACTAATCCCAACTAGGAGAATTCATCGAAATACGAGATCTAACACAAGAGGATTAGCTACTGTAAAAATACCTAGCATCTAACGATTGAAAATACGGACATCCGAGCCCTAATAACACACGATCTAGCATCCAACGATGGGAATGGGGGAAGAACAAAGGAAGGGGAGAAAACCCTAGTTACCCCCGACCATGGGTCGGATAAGCTGGTATCGAAGGGGTTCTCTGGCCTGATGTAATTGTTCTCCTCGTAGGGGTCCCAGCCGTGCAGGGTCTGCTGAAAATCGGCGGGGGCCTCCTCATCGACGGCTACGGAGGAAGCGGGACGGGTGCAGAGGGGACGGCTCCCTTCGATGCCTTGACGGGGGCCTCTACGGGGGAGTCCTCATCGACGGCTACGGGCGGAGCGAGGGTTACAGACGGGACGGCGGTGCCTTTGCCTCGACAGGGGGCCTGACGGGACGGGCCTCGCCCGCGGCCTTGGAAGCAATGATGGCCACCACGCCGTTCTTCTCCTTCACCAGCGTGGTTGGGGTTTTCTTGGGGGTTTGCAGAAGGTGATGGAACAGTGGAGATGGTTGCGTGAGTGAGTGAGCGAGTGATGAGTGAGAGTGAGGAGGCCTCTATAAAGGTGAAAGGAAGAGACGTTTCGTTGCACCACCATGCACCGCGTAACAGCGCCATCTTTGCACGTGCTGGCCACACACGCTTCCTCTACCGCCCCGTGCGCGACTAGCGTACCGTGTGTCATGGTTTCCCTCTCGTGTCTAACCTTGGCCACTTAGTTGTTCTTAGTTGTACCCTCAAGTGTAACACTGGCAGTTTGGTTGTACTTAGTTTTGCCCTCCAGTACTAACACTGCCGTGTGAAATATACTCACTTTTACCCTCCGGTGTCTGGTCAACAGAGAGTCAACGAATGGGTTTTATCTAGCTAATTGAGTCATTTTATGCACAACAAATTCAAAAAGATCAAAACATAGTGGCATCTACCCAGGGAGTCTTATTATGTGACCTGCGACCATAAGAAATGTATATAAATCAAGTTTTAACCTAAATCACCACTTCTCAAATCACCTACTATCTATGAAGGTTCATGGCTTTCTACTCAAGGCTCTTCCTAAAACATCCCTCCCCAAAACATTATTTGTCTGAATGAGGGAAGAATTGTCAAACTAATATATATTTGAATTGCAAATAGTTTAATGTATGCCAATATGTATTTTATTGTATAAAAAAGCATTTTCCATTTTTTAAATATCTTTATGTTTTCTATTTGATCCCCCTTGTCAGTTTTTCCCTTGGGTTTTAAGTTCTACGCAGTTTTTTCCTTGGTTTTTAAGCTTTACTCAGTTTTCTCCTCTCTTAGTCACAAACTCTCACACTTGTGCTCATCTTGGCTTCTACGCTCTGATTTGTCGAGATAGTTGTCACGCGGATCATACCCACCATCCGTTGATTCTCTTTTTGATCCTCTGTGATCTAGCGGACAGTATAACCCCTGTATCTGTCGGGGGGCAACCTCTATCCATTCAAAATAACGAGTTTTCCACCGATTCTTTAACTTCATAAACAAATGATTTTGAATATAATTTGAAGGGAAAGTGTTCAAAGGTGTATAATTTTTGCATTATATTTCACTCCATGAAAATGATAAATGATGAGGATTTTTGTCATACCCAAGTTTATGCATTACATTCTATGAAAATGATAATCTCTCAAGATTTTCTTAGCACATCATTATCACGTATTAAGTGCGATTTCATAGTGTTCAAAGGTTTATAATTTTCGTATATGCAAGTTTAGGGATCACTTTTCACGCTATAAAAATGTTAAACTCTCAAGATTTTCTTAGGATGCTATAATTTGGAAGTGTTCAAGAGTTGTGTCAATTATAAACACTTTTTTATATTAAGAGTTGTATAATTTTTTCAATTTGAAAGTGTTCAAGAGTTGTGTCAATTATAAACACTCTTTTACATTAAGAGTTGTATATTTTTTTCAATTTGAAAGTGTTCAAGAGTTGTGTCAATTATAAACACTCTTTTACATTAAGAGTTGTATAGTTTTTTTAATTTGAAAGTGTTCAAGGGTTGTGTCAATTATAAACACTCTTTTACATTAAGAGTTGTATAATTTTTTCAATTTGAAAGTGTTCAAGAGTTGTGTCAATTATAAACACTCTTTTACATTAAGAGTTGCATAATTTTTTTAATTTGAAAGTGTTTAAGAGTTGTGTCAATTATAAACACTCTTTTACATTAAGAGCTGTATATTTTTTTTAATTTGAAACTGTTCAAGAGTTGTGTCAATTATAAACACTCTTTTACATTAAGAGCTGTATAATTTTTTTTTAATTTGAAAGTGTTCAAGAGTTGTGTCAATTATAAACACTCGTTTGCATTAAGAGTTGTATAATTTGAAAGTGTTCAATAGTTGTGATACTTATAAACACTCTTTTACATTAAGAGTTGTATAATTTTTTTAATTTGAAAGTGTTCAAGAGTTGTGTCAATTATAAACACTCTTGTACATTAAGAGTTGTATACTTTTTTTAATTTGAAAGTGTTCAAGAGTTGTGTCAATTATAAACACTCTTGTACATTAAGAGTTGTATGATTTTTTTAATTTGAAAGTGTTTAAGAGTTGTGTCATTTTATTATTTATTATACATACATCTCCCTAATTTTTAATCATAAATACTCTTTCACTTGATTGTAGTCGAGACATTAACTCGATAAACCAATTAAATCATCGGAACGGCTCGCCGGTCGCATTCCCCACAACAAGTGCCCCCATCTAATCAGAACATTTTTGTGCGAGAACTAACCTTCTCTGTGCACAGTTTCCAGTGTCATCCTTCATACAGG
This sequence comes from Avena longiglumis, assembly GCA_030063025.1. Classification (NCBI taxonomy): domain Eukaryota; kingdom Viridiplantae; phylum Streptophyta; class Magnoliopsida; order Poales; family Poaceae; genus Avena; species Avena longiglumis. Next base: position 22,385,588 of record CP125974.1, read on the forward strand.
TCAACGGGACGGCACCATACTGCTGCTAGGACGGACGGGAGGCCGAAGTGAAGCTCAACAAAGGGCCGCCATCGCCGGAGAAGAAGAAAGTGGAGGCAACAGCATGGGCGTAGGAGCGGGGCTGGCTCATGTGGATAAGCTGTGGGTCCGATGCTCACGTGGATAAGCTGTGTGTCCCATGCTGATCTGGATAAGTGGAGAGAGGTGTCCACTACGAGAACCAACTTAATACGGCCCCACTTGTCAGCATTTAAAGGCAAGGGTCCACTACGGGACCTGACAGACCGCAGCCCCACTTGTCAGCATGTAACGGCGAGGATCCACTACGGGACCCTACTGAATGGGGCCCCACTTGTCATCATCTAACAGCAATGCTGACAGACAACGAGTTTCAGACCATGCGAAAGTTTCATAATAGGAGATGAGCAAAAGTGAGGAAAAGATAAGCGGCTGGGGAAAAGTGAGTACAACTAAGGAACCAAGGGCACGAAAATAGAAATCCCTTCTTTTTACTAAAAGAACAATGTGGAGCTTTGTCTTATTGTATGATGTATTTGTTTGCTTATCTTTTCTTTTTTCGATTTGATAGACATGTGCTTCACATAGAAAACCCGAGCCATATCATTGGCTTGGACGAATGGTTCGTCTCTATACCCAAGATTGTTGAGATTCACTATTATTATTCTGTACTATTGGTCTACCTTTACACTGCCTCATGTCAGATTGACCCATTTGCATCGAAACAAAGGGACCTTAAAAAAAGGTCCATAGTCAAGTTCTATGTAACCATAATATGTGTCATTTTTCCCATTTTTGTTTTATTGCATCAAATAGGACACCACTGTTTTGGTTGGTTCTCTTTTTATCTTGGGATATCATGTAAAATGTATTCACATTTATCTTGTACCCTTACAAAGTCAATATAGTCGAATATGGTGACCCGGCCAACAAGTATAGCTGATCTCCAATAGTGGTGTTAGTCATGAGATGTGTTTGCAAACAACCACCGAAAGTCGCCATGTGTGTGATACATCGTAAACGTATCAATAATTTTTGATGTTTCATGCTTGTTTAGTATCAACTTTGCTATGCTTTCTCTATACTTTGAGGTATTTTTATACGTTTTCTGGAACTAACCTATTAACAAGATGCCGCAGTGCCAGTTGCCTGTTTTCTGCAGTTTTTGGTTTCAGAAAAGATAGTAAGGAAATATTCTCGGAATTGGACGGGACAAAAGCCAAAGTCATTATTTTATCAGAACGAACACAGAGACCGAAGGGAAGCCGTAGGGGGGCCACAGGGTGTCCACACCCTAGGGCCGCGTGGGTCCACCTAGGGCACGCCGCCCTATGGTGTGAGCCCCCTGGCCGGCCTCCAACCTTACCTCTTCGCCTATAAAAGCCCCCGGATGCAGAAACCCTAAGCACCGATCAGATCTCCACGAAACAGTTCGTAGCCGCCGCTGCCATTGTCCCTAGATCAGGGGGATCCGAAGCGCTTCCCGGCACCCTGCCGGAGGGGAGAGGTCATCCCGGAGGCCTTCTTCATCACCATGCCAACCTTCGGTATGACGTGTGAGTAGTTCACCCTTGGACTATGGGTCCATATAGTAGCTAGATGGTTGTTTCTCCTCCTTTGTGCTATCATGTTTAGATCTTGTGAGTTCCGTTCATTATCAAGATAATCTATTTGTAATCATACATGTTGTGTTTGCAGGGATCCGATGGATATTGAGATACTATGTCAGATTGATTATTGATTCTATCGTGTCAGATTGATTATTGATTCTATCATGTCTATGTTGTTTTTGATCTTGCATGTTCTCCGTTGCTAGTTGCTATCTTGGCCAAGTAGATGCCAGTGACTCCAAGAGGGAGTATTTATGCTCGATAGTGGGTTCATGCCTCTATTAAATCTGGGGAAGTGACAGGAATCTCTGTTGTAGATGTGTTATTGCTAATAGGAAGAAAACAACAATCTTTTGTTCATGGAACAATTGTATTGTTTAATTTACACACATTGCTTAGTGCAATTATTCATTGCTTGCAACTTAATACTGGAGGGGGTTCGGATGATAACCTGAAGGTGGATTATTAGTCATAGATGCAGTTGGATTACGGTCTATGTATATTGTTGTAATGCCCAATCAAATCTCATAGGAATCATGATGTCTAGTATATGCATTGTTATGCTTTCTCAACCTGTCAATTTCCCCGCTGTAATTTGTTCACCCAGCATGTTATCTATCTTAAGGAGAACACCTCTAGTGAACCGTTGACCCCGGTCCAATCTTTACCATTTGTTATTCCATCTACTGTTACCTTTTACTTTTTACAAGCAACTACTATCTTCCACATTATATGTTTAATCCTTTGTTTTCAGTAGACCAGTGAGATTGACAACCTCACTGTAAGTTGGGGCAAAGTCTTGAGTTTGTGTTGTGCAGGATTCCAAGTTGTTAGCAATACCTTGGAGTTGTTTCCTTGCTCCTACTGGTTCGATAACCTTGGTTACATAACTGAGGGAAACTTGTTGCTGTGCTCATCACACCTTGCTCTTGGGGTTTCCCAACGAGGCTCTACAAGTACCTGAGCCGCATCAAGACTTTCTGGCGCCGTTGCCGGGGAGTTAAGGACAGCTTCACATGGATTGAATTTCTCTTCAAGAAATCTATTGGATTCTGCTGCTGGAGGTACCTTTATGACCTTTACTTTGGGTGCTGCAACAAAGCTCCTTGATAATATGATGGTTAATTATTCTGAATGGCACACTGAGAGAGTTCCACATGGTAAGAAGGTAAATTCTGTTGAAGAAACCTCCTCCTTGAGTGATAAAATTGATGTTATCATGTCTATGCTTGTTAATCGAAAAGCTCATATTGATCCAAATAATGTTCCTTTAGCCTCTTTGGTTGCTCAAGAAGAGCAAGTTCATGTGAACTTCATTAGAAATAACAATTTTAACAACAATACCTATAGGAATAATTTTAGTAATAATAATTATAGGCCTTATCTTCCCAATAATGGTAATGCTTATGGAAATTCCTACAACAACAATAGAAGTGCTCCCTCTAAACTTGAAGTCATGCTTAAAGACTTTATTAGTAAACAAACTATTTTCAACAAGACTGTGGAGGAAAAGCTTTTGAATACTAAGAAAAATATTTCATCCTTGTCTGAAGCACAATCCTCTTTGATTAATAAAATGGCTGCTAAATCTAAAACCATGGATAATACCTTTTCTGTTGCTCATGCTATAGAAGTTACAATAGATAAAAATGTTAGACTGTTAGACAAATTGCATGATAAGTGGGAAATAGAAGATGATATTGCTAGAAACAATAGTATTTGTACTATTACTACCAGCAATGCTAATGCTACCAAACCACAAGAATTCGCCATTCCTCCTACAACAATGCCTAAACCCAATAAGAATGCTGAAATTTTTTGAACCATGGGAAACAATAAGTCTACTACCTGTGATGCTAAGTTTGATTTTGATCTTGATGGCTGCAATATTTCTGAAGTGATTATGTTCCTACAAAAGCTTGCTAGAAGTCCTAATGGTAGTGCTATGAATATGGCTTTCACAAAACGCATTACAGATGCTCTCATTAAAATTAAGGAAGAAAAATTGAAACATAAAGCTTCTATTCCTAGGAAGTTAGAATATGGTTGGGAACCCATCATTAATATGCAAGTGAATGATTTTGATCTCAAAGCTTTATGTGACCTTGGTTCTAGTGTCTCTATTATGCCTAGAAAGATTTATGAAATCCTTGATTTCCCACCTTTGGAAGATTGCTATTTAGATGTTCCACTTGATGATAATGCTAAAAAGAAACTTATGGGGAGTGTGATGTTCTTATTATAGTTAACAATGCCTATGTCCCTGTTGATTTCTATGTTTTGGATATTGAATGCAATGCTTCTTTTCCTATTACTTTGGGAAGACCTTTTCTTAGAACTGTAGGTGCGATTATTGATATGAAAGAAGGCACCATTAAATATCAATTTCCATTCAAGAAAGGTATATAACACTTACCTATGTGGATAAATAAGTTACCTTTTTCTCCTCCATTCAAAGAAAAAATTGATGTTAATGCTTCTTCAATTGAAAATACTTGACTCTTGCTTCTTATGCCTAACTTAAAGGCATTAAAGAAAAGTACTTTTTGGGAGATAACCCAATAGTTTTATTGAGTCTTGGAAGTTATTAATTCTATAATAACCTCTCCTTATCCTTTTTATTTGATTTTTGTGCCAAGAATAGCCTCTCATGAGAGAGAAGTAAGATTTGGGGAAGTTGCTGTCCTGAAACATATGTCTGTGCTTCACTATAAAAATTTGTGAAAAAAATTTGTATGTCAGATTGAGCTGTAATTTTTTGAACTTATACCCCAGGTTGTTATGTAACTTCTGTTAGCTCAACACTTTACGATTTAAGCAACAAATGGTTTTCAAAAAAATCAGTTTTTACCTGCTGGTCTATTTTGAAAGATTTCTGCCATTATTTGCATTTGCTTCTTAATCAATTTCTTTCTGAGTTCTTCTTCATCACTTGAGATTTTTAATGAAAGAAGGAATTGCTACATTATCTTGTGTTTTAATGAAAGTTTTACTTGTGTTGAAACTAAACCCAAGGTTTATTCTTTTGAATACACTAATGTTGCTAATGAAGATTGTGTGAAGTTTTGTATGAAGGAAATTTTCAAGTGTAGGGTAAGAATGATGTGATGAGATGAAGAATGTACAAAAGCTCAAGCTTGAGTATGCCACCCCGTGTCACCCCAGGAAATATTCAAGAGGTACAAGTTTCAAAGCTTGGGGATGCCCAAGGCATCCCCTTCTTCATCGATAAAAATCCAGGTCTCTTTCTGGACACTTTGTTTTTATTGTTTCATGCACAGTTGTGTTGTTCTTGGAGCGTCTTAGTTTTTGTTTTGGTTTTCGTTTGCTTAGTTTGCTTCAATAAATTAGTTGTACCCCCACTTCCACTATGATGTTTCAAATAAGTTGATTGGTGTTGGAAAAGAGTAAAAAGTTTCCTACTTAAGTGGTACAAAAGGGAGCTTGTTTTGACTATGGTTTAGACCTTATCATGTCATACTACATGATGTTTTGACCTTATGCTTAGTGATTATTGCTGTAGCATGACTTGTTCCAAACAATTAAGATTGCTTAATGTGCCTTGAAAGAATCATGCGTTGTTTTAGCATAGAAAAGCATAATATTGTGGTATTCTCCTTTGATGTTTTGTTTGGGTTGACTTGGCACATTCTCACACCATGTTATGACTATGAATCAGTCACCTTAGCCTCTATGATCATTTAGTTTTGACTTGTGATACCACTTTATGCTTTGATTGATAATGTTTTCTCTCTCTGCATGATTATGGCCATTATTGCTCTCTTAGTTGGTCGATCCCCTTCTTTTTCTAGCCTCCACTTATATTGAGTAAGCTCTACTCATGCATACAACTTGCAAGAAACCAAGTTATTCCAAAGAGTCCACAATAAATTCCTATGCATGATGTGTTACACTATTCCAAGTAAAATTTTGTTTTATCTACCTTCCAATTAAAAAGTTACTTTGTTAAGTGATAATTAGTGATTAAAGCTCTCACAAACTTGATGGAACACTTTATTTTTCTTGCCCCTAATAAACTTGAAATATTGTGTCATCTATGTTGTATATGCTTGCAATTATAAGTTGGGAATTAGCAGAACCATGTTGTCATGGGGAACGCTTTAAACACCTGTACATATTACCCAGTTGATATCATGACCTTTTTTTATGGATGTCGGCGATGTGAAATAAATGGGGAGCTTGTAAGTCCATGGGGCTATGTATATGTGTTAGAGAAACGCCTGGGCGGCTAGCCTAAGCCATGCCTAATCATGGTGGAAACTTGCAGCATCACCATAGTGAGCAATCCATGAAACATCCTCAGAAAAAATATAGAAAAAAGAGAAGAAAGAAAAAAATGCACCATGCTCATGGTAAATAAAAGGACCGCTGAGATGCTCATTGTCCGTTGCCTTGTCATTTTGATATAGGATAGCTCCTGTGTCATGGGGCAAGGGGTACCCCGTTGGCGGTTCTCTATGATACACATATACTTACAATGACAAGAACTTTCTCGTGACTAAAGTTGAGTAGCATGAGGAATGGCCCTCATATTCAATGGACATGAGATTGCCAACTTATAATTTGTCAAGCATATACTCCATATTTGTTTTACTTTAACCTTAACCACTTCAAGATGCTTATGATGGGGACAATGAGAGTTGAAATCTAATAAGTACCATAATTTTTGGAAGCTCTTTATGAAACTTGAAATCCCTGCTTCCCTGTGAATGGCCTTTCTTTTACTTTTATGTTGAGTCTCCACCTATCTTTATGCACCAATTAAGAGAGCATAGTTGTCATTCTTAGTTTTATGTGCATTGTCCCAAGACTTATTGATTGATTCATAATGTTGGTATTTCTTGTTCTTGAACTATTTGTATATAGGCACCCTTATGAACTTTGAAGGTGTCCTATGCATTTATGTTTTGCTACTCGATGAGGGACAAGCTGAATACCACTATGCTATGTTTTCTATATGTGAAACAAACAAACGTCTTTCAATGCATTGTTATTCATGATATTTGTTTGTATCTTTTTCATGTTGCAACATAGTTGCTATGTCTTATTGTTATAACTACATCTTCCATGCTCGTGTTTAGAATACTTTGATCCTAGCTTTCAATGATTTACAAATTGTTTGATCAATATTGTGAAGGTGCATGTCATTGATGGCGCTTGAGAGCGCTTCATCGGGAAACCCCAAGAGCAAGGTGTGAAGAGCACAGCAGCAAGTCTTCCCTCAGTAAGAAACCGAGGTTATCGAACCAGTAGGAGGAAGGAAACGTCTCAAAGGTGTTGCAAGAAACTTGGAGACCTGCACAACACAAACTCAAGACTTTGACCCAACGAATAGTGAGGTTGTCAATCTCACTGGTTGCTGTAACAAAGGATTATATGTATGGTGTGGAAGGTAATAGTGGTTTGCAGAAAGTAAACATTAATAGTGGAAGATGTATCAATGGTAAAGATTGGACCGGGGTCCATAGTTCACTAGAGGTGTTCTCCTTAGATAAACAAACATGGCATGCTGGTTAAACAAATTACAGCAGAGCAATTGACAGGACTGAGCAAGGCATACCAATGCAATATGAGACATCATGATCCTATGAGATTCGATTGGGCAATACAACAAGATACATAGACCGCCATCCAACTACATCTATGACTAGAAGTCCACCTTTGGGTTATCATCCGAACCCCCTCCAGTATTAAGTTGCAAGCAACGGACAACTACTTCAAGCAAAGTGTGTAAGGTAAACAAACCACTTGTTCCATGAACAAGGGACCATTGTTTTCTCCCTAGTGGAAACATCACATCTACAAACTTAGAGATTTCTGTCACTTCCCTTAGATTAAATAGAGGCATGAACCCACTATTGATCATAAATACCCCCTCTTGGAGTTACTAGTAACTACTTATCCAAGATAGCTACTAACAACGAAGAGCATGCAAGATCACAAACAACAGAAACATGATAGAATCAATAAGACAAAACCATTAATCAATCTGACATAGTATTCTCAATATCCATCGGATCCCCGTAGACACAACATGCATGATTACAAATAGATGAGATCTTGATCATGAACGGAGCTCACAAGATCTAGACATGAAAGTACAAAGGAGGAGATACAACCATTTAGCTACTACATGGACCCGTAGTCCAAGGTGGAACTACTCACGCTTCATACCGGAGGCTAGCATGATGAAGAAGAAGGCCTCCGGGATGATCTCCCCTCTAGCAGGGTGCCGGGAAGAGCTTCAGATCCCCCCGATCTAGGGACGATGGTGGTGGCGGCTACAGATAGTTTCGTGCAATACTGATCGGGTACTTAGGGTTTAGGCGTCGGGGGCTTCTTATAGGTGAAGAGGGAGGCCGAGGGGGTGCCCGAGGCGGCTGCACCCCCCTAGGCATGGAGTGGGCCCACCTGCGCGACCAGGTGTGCGGCCCCCTCGAGGCCCTCCTCCATCTCGTCTTTTGGCTCCATGCACCCCACGGTAAAATATTGACTTTAGCTTTTGTCCCGTCCAATTTCGAGAATATTGATTTTCTGCCTTTCTAGAACCAAAAACAGAAGAAAACAGGAAACTGGCACTGTGGCATCTTGTTAATAGGTTAGTACCGAAAAACATATAAAAACACCTCAAAGTTTAGACAAAGCAAAGCAAAGTAGATACTAAACAAGCATGGAACATAAAAAATTATAGATATGTTTCCGACGTATCAAGCATCCCCAAGCTTAACTCATGCTCATCCTCGAGTAGGTAAGTGATAAAATAATAATTTTTGAGGTGGCATGGACCATCAAAATCAAGATCAAACCATTTGCAAGCATTGAAAGCTGGGATCAAAGAACTCTAAACATGTGCATGAAAGATGGAGTTCTAACAGTAAGACAAAGTAACTAGGCATGCAACATGAAAGTCTACAAACACAGATCATGAATAACATGCATTGAAAAATGTTTGTTTGTTTCACATATAGAAAACATGGCATAGTGGCAATCAGCTTGTCCCTCATAGAGTAGAAAATATATGCATAGGACACCTTCAAAGTTCATAAGAGTGACTAGATACAAATATCACAAGAACAAGCAATATAACCAATTTGCATCAATCAATAAGTTTTGGGACAATGCACATAGAACTAAGAATGGCAACTATGCTCTCTTAGCTGGTGCCTAAAGGTAGAAGGTGGAGACTCAATATAAAAGTGGAAGAAATGCCCTTCATAGAGGAAGCAGGGATTTCAAGTTTCAAAAAGAGATTCCAAAAATTATGGTACTTGTTAGATTTCAGCCCTCATTGCCCCTGTCAAAAGCATCTTGAAGTGATTAAGGTTAAAGTGAACAAACTATGGAGTATGTGCTTGACAAAGTATAAGTTGGCAACCTCATGTCCCTTGAATACGAGGGCCGCACCTCATGCTACTCAACTTTAGTCACATGTAAGTTCTTGTCATGTAAGTACATGTATATAATAGAGAACCACCAACGGGGTACCCCTTGCACATGATACAGGAGCTATCCCATAATCAAAATGACAAGGCAAGCAGACAATGAGCATCTCAGCAATCTTCTTATATACCATGGGAATATGTAGAGGGAGTGTCCCAACCTTTACACAATATAAGGTGGAGTCCCCTGTGTTTACAATGCTAGTCCCTGGATCAATAGCTAGCATCCACAGTTAAGATGTAATATCAAGAAACAAAGGTCATAAATAACTTTATAACCAGGAATAACATAATTTTATTACATCTTACATAGATCATTTGGCTATTACAATACATTGCAGCAGAATATCTATAAGCATGGAGTCCTTCATCTTCAAAGTTCCACAGGCAGACATGTTGGTTGTACACTTGTAATCCTAATCAATCAACTTTACTAATATCAATCAAACCTGCAACATACAAGTTACAGCCACAAAGGTCAATACATTTGAATTGTATTGGCAAGTGATATTATGGTAGTATGGTGGAGTCTATCATCTATATGCATTTGGCTAAGTGGAGTTGAGGCTTGCATTGCTCAAAATAGACTTTCCTTATCATTTTGAAAACACTAAGTTTTTGCTTTGACAAAATCATTTTTCTCAATCAAAGATTTGAAGATCCTTTAACCCTTGTTCAAACCACAAGTTTTTAACTTAGAAATTTGAATGATGAGATTCTTGATTGCTTCCATGTCTTGATGCTCAAATTGTCCTTTACCAGGGACATGGCTAAGTACTTAGATTTTACACTCTACAGAGGTGGTGCACTTTCCCCACAAGACTTGGTTTCCCAAGACAAGATCTTTCAGAAGCCTTCCCTTAGACCAAAATGGACGCGCTCCAACCTATCAAACACTACCACCCACTGTCCATATGGCTAAGTTCTTGCAACCTATATGATCATGGCAGACCCATATTGCCAAGTGGTTGCACTTGAAGCTTCTCAACATTTGACATCTCAAATCTCTTTGTTCCTGGGTGGCCATACACAAGTGAGATACACAAGGTCAACCATAGACATGGGCCTTGTGAACCACCCAACCAAAATCCACCAAGCAAGTCCCATTCCACCCAGGTGATTCATTGACTTAGTTGTTTTATTAAACAAAATCACAAGTCCTCAGACTTAGAAATTTTCCATAGTGTGAATATATTTTCCACCCATGTTTTCTATTAGCTAGGCTAAGCTTGATAGTAGTAGGTATCTTGACTTAGGAATTTCTACTAAGGTTTCAACTACTAGGATTTCTTATAGCAAGGTTTATACTTAGCAAAAATTCCATGCAAGTTTTACTTAGAGAAAATCACTAATGCATAGTGAAAGTAATGGGACAAAAAGTATGAAGCATCACTTGCCTTTTTGGTAGAGTATGGGTTCACTCCTTGTCCTTGCAACAATCACACTCTTCAAGTCACTACAAATCAATCAAGCAAGGCACATACTCAATCTACAAATCAAGCAAAACAACACATAAAATAACAAGGTCAAAGTAATGCATGCAAGCATGCCAAGCTTTGTTTTGTTTTGAAAAGTGGTTCCTAATGAGTCATAAACATTTGAAAGCACCTAATGGTCATTTTGTAAAGTGGCAAAGTCATTTGCAAAAGGTTTCATTTTATAAACCATTTTCAAAACAAAGTGTCATTTTATGTGGTGTAGAAATATTTTTACTAAGGCATTAATATATAGGGTTTCACAAAATATGTTTTCAAACCACAAAATTTGGTGCTTGGGGTCAGAGAGTTTAAAACAAAACATTTTCCAAAGGTTTTCTTTCAAAACCATTTTTAATAGATAAACCACATTTCTATTTGACTAGAAATGGTTTTAAATCAAAGAATCATTATTTTGTTTCACCAAATACATTTTTGAATCCACAAAGTGTTTCCTATGGTCAGTAGGTTCAAATCACAGCATTTGCCAAAGATTTTATCCCCGAAATCATTTTTAAACAATTTTCACATCCTTATCAAGCATCCAAATGTTTCTGCAAAAACAACCATTTTTCCAGAAGCTTTTTACTAAACAAATGGCATGGTTGGCTAGGGCTTGTTCCACTGATTCCAATGATATAAAGTTTGCAAAATTTGGACGTGTGGATCAAATGTTATAGGGTTTTCAAATTGCAACCCAAATCTGTTTTTCAAATTCTGATTTAAACAGAACTAGCCACGCGTCGCAATATGACTGGCTGGTACCGGTTCGGCCGGATCGGCTCTGCGGCGCGTTGGATCTAAATAGATCGCACGGTTCTGGAAGCGTACCCCTTCGACGTTTAAGTGATCTATCTAGTTCGTTCGATCTAGATCCTACGGCTATTATCGCATTGACCAAACTCGGCAATGGCGGCCATTGGCGGCGATATGTCAGACGGCAGCGGAGCTGGTGAAATAGGAAGCGAGGGAGGAGGGGAAGGTGCTCACCGAGATCGCAGGAGGCAGGGGAAGCTCAACGTGGTCTTCTTGGGTCAAGGGACGCTCGGAGACTGCTGCAATTCCTCGCCGGAGTGGGAGGGACGTCAGGCGGCTCTGGACGTGGTCGGAGACGGTGTTGTGGTTCACGAGAAAAAGCGAGAGGTGTGGTCGACGCGCAAGATCGAGGAGATGGCGTGCATGAACTAGAAGGCGCGGTGCTCAAACTACAGGTACTTGCCGGAGTTGAAGACAGACGCGGCGGCGAGGTCCGAGCTTGTCGAAGGTGACAATCTGGGGCGCCCGCGGTTGAACGAAGGGTACTGGGAGATGCGCTAGGGAGTGTTGAGTGTGTGTGCGTGTTCAATGAGACAAGGGCGGCGCTGAGTCGCCGAAATTGGCACCGGAGCGTCGTCGGAACAGAGGGAGTGCCAAGCCAAATTGAGGCCGCCTCGGGGCAGAGAGGGAGTGGCGTGTGAGGGGAAAGGAGGAGGAGACGCTGGCGTTTAATAGCGTGCAGTCACGGTGAGGTTAAGGCACGACATCACTGAGAATTGATCGCGGCTTTCAATGGTAGCAACGGCAGCGAGGTTTGGGGAGAAGGAGTCGCGCGGGTGAGGAGGATGAACAGGAGTGTCGGGTCAGCTGGTCAGTGAGAAATGGAGTGAGGGGAGGGTCCACCAGTCATTCACTGCACGGGTTCGATAATGAGTGTGAATCGTTTTCTTTCTGGAGGGAGAGAGGGGCTGGTACTAGGCCTTGTTGGGCTTGGCCGGCTGGGCTGGTCCAGATCCCATTTTTTTTGTCTGAAACCTTTTTCTTTTTCCAATACTATTTTCTGTTTTGAAATTCCAAACAACATTCAAACATTCAAACAATTCAAACATTCAACACACTGTGCACTTGAATTTGGTTATGTTTAACAACATAAACCAAATCCCAAAATAAAATAATATTTTTGTTCTTTTTAGGATCCATTCATTAATTAAGTAAAATGGACCTTTAGTTATTTAATCAAATAGGGTTTGATTTATAAAATCTCCATTTGGAATCCAAATATTTTCAAAACCAAATCAGTAGGTTTTATTTGAGAATATAAAATACTTGGAAAACTTATTTAAAATAAATAAATAAGTTTTAGTGTTTATTTAAAATGGAAAAAGCCTTTACTTAAATAAAATTGGATATTAAATCCTTATTATTTTATTTAAATAAACTTTTACTATTTTTAATAAAAAAAAACATTTATTTCAAAATATTGGCCAAGGTTTAATTTGGCTATATAAAATAATCCTTACTTATAAATCCTCCTTTTCTTTTGAAAACCAAAATCCTTTTATTAAAAGATCCAAACTAGTAATTTTAAATATTTCTATTTTCCTTTATTAAATGTTTATCTTTTTAAATCCCTTTAGGATTTATTTGATCCAAATTGGTTTGAAGGTTTCCAATTGGATTCAGAAAGTTTTTTTCTCACCCTGAAAATCAATAAAGTTTTATTTTATTCAATTATTTTTCACATTTAAAGATTTGGAAAATCTTGGGATGTGACAGGCTACCACCCTTAAAATAAATCTCGTCCCGAGATTTGGGGAGGCTAGGGTTACAAGTTGTCTCAAAAGCATCTAGGGTACTACCACCCTTAAAAATTTTCCAACTGGTTTACATCTTGGCTTGCTTGGGATCCTGGAGAAACTTCTCTGGGCAAAAATCTGCATGGTGTCCTTTGTTTTCACACTTGAAACATGTGACAAGGCTGAGATCTTTTATAGGCTTGTTTAACTTGTTCTTCATCTTTTCTGGACAATTGTTTACATAGCGGCCTAGTTCCTTGCATTTGAAACACATCACTTGGCTGATATCTTTCTTTTCCTTTGGTATCATTGCCTCTTGTTTGTTTCTTTGGTTCTTCTTCTTTTCTAGGCATTCATTGGTATAGTGTCCCATCTCTTTGCAATTGTAACATTGCACTTGAGTAATATCCTCCTTGTTAGGGTTGGGGCATTTCTTCTTTTTCTTGGGTCTCTCCAAAGCTAGGAGTTCTTCTAGTTCATGTTCTTCATAGGTGGGAGATCTTTCTCTCTTCTTGGGGCATTGATCTTCATGCTCCTTGGATGCATGATCCTTGTATCCACAAGTATTGCTAGCTTGGGTTCCTTCTAGAAAAGCATCTTTGTCATCCTTGTTTTCATTAGCTCTTTGGGAAAAGTTTTCTTCCATGTTGATCATTGGAGTAACCAATCCTTGCAACAATTGGGATTGAAGTTTCAAAATCCTTTGTATGGCTGGGTCTAGTCCATTGTTGTTGGCTAAAAGCTGAGTTGTCTCTTGGCTAAACTGGTTTTGGGTTGCTATAAGTTCTCTCATGTGGTCCTCTTGGTTGTTGTTGTTGTCACCATCCTTGATGTTGGAGTTTCTTGGAGAAGTCATCTGTTTGGGTTGGAGGAAGATTAGAATAGGAAAAATATTTCCAAGGGAATAATTCTAATCACACACATCACATTTCACACAAGCAATGTGCAAGCAATCACAAACAAACATTCCACTCAAACAACAAAGTTTTCAAGCATATACTTAGGCAACAAAATATTTTTGTTACACCACATAAGTTGGTGTGTTTTGACTTATATAAAATATGGTGGTCCATCTATATGGTTCACTTGTGATCTTTCCTTCCTTCATGATTCTTCTTGCATGAGATCATGGTTTCCTTGAGAAAAACTCTTGGTTACAAATACTTCAAAGTTGTTGATGGCTCCTTCTTATTTTGCATCCCCTTAGTCTCCAAATCTTGAGCAAGATTTCCTTGTATCACTTGTAGTCCTTGGTGATATCCAAGTTGGAAGTCCTTAGGGAATATGCTGAAGATGTTGAAGTCATTAGAGTTGAAGAAGTTGAAGTCATTAGAGTTGAAGATGTTGAAGTAGTCCTTTGCACATGGTGTAGTCTTTGACCATGGGGTAGGTTTTTCCATCAAGTTTAAGTAGAAGAGATGTAGAGTTGAAACCAAAATGGTTGAGGAAAGAGTTTACAAGTTTGTTTGTAAATAAGTTTTTGGAACAAATACAACTCCTATTTTTCTAAGGGTTTTTGTCCAATCCTAGGGTTACAAATCCTACAGGCAACAGAATGCTCTGATACCATCTGTAGAGGGAGTGTCCCAACCTTTACACAATATAAGGTGGAGTCCCCTGTGTTTACAATGCTAGTCCCTGGATCAATAGCTAGCATCCACAGTTAAGATGTAATATCAAGAAACAAAGGTCATAAATAACTTTATAACCAAGAATAACATAATTTTATTACATCTTACATAGCTCATTTGGCTATTACAATACATTGCAGCAGAATATCTATAAGCATGGAGTCCTTCATCTTCAAAATTCCACAGGCAGACATGTTGGTTGTAGACTTGTAATCCTAATCAATCAACTTTACTAATATCAATCAAACCTGCAACATACAAATTACAGCCACAAAGGTCAATACATTTGAATTGTATTGGCAAGTGATACTATGGTAGTATCGTGGAGTCTATCATCTATATGCATTTGGCTAAGTGGAGTTGAGGCTTGCATTGCTCAAAATAGACTTTCCTTATCATTTTGAAAACACTAAGTTTTTGCTTTGACAAAATCATTTTTCTCAATCAAAGATTTGAAGATCCTTTAACCCTTGTTCAAACCACAAGTTTTTAACTTAGAAATTTGAATGATGAGATTCTTGATTGCTTCCATGTCTTGATGCTCAAATTGTCCTTTACCAGGGACATGGCTAAGTACTTAGATTTTACACTCTACAGAGGTGGTGCACTTTCCCCACAAGACTTGGTTTCCCGAGACAAGATCTTTCAGAAGCCTTCCCTTAGACCAAAATGGACGCGCTCCAAGCTATCAAACACTACCACCCACTGTCCATATGGCTAAGTTCTTGCAACCTATATGATCATGGCAGAGCCCATATTGCCAAGTGGTTGCACTTGAAGCTTCTCAACATTTGACATCTCAAATCTCTTTGTTCCTGGGTGGCCATCCACAAGTGAGATACACAAGGTCAACCATAGACATGGGCCTTGTGAACCACTCAACCAAAATCCACCAAGCAAGTCCCATTCCACCCAGGTGATTCATTGACTTAGTTGTTTTATTAAACAAAATCACAAGTCCTCAGACTTAGAAATTTTCCATAGTGTGAATATATTTTCCACCCATGTTTTCTATTAGCTAGGCTAAGCTTGATAGTAGTAGGTATCTTGACTTAGGAATTTCTACTAAGGTTTCAACTACTAGGATTTCTTATAGCAAGGTTTATACTTAGCAAAAATTCCATGCAAGTTTTACTTAGAGAAAATCACTAATGCATAGTGAAAGTAATGGGACAAAAAGTATGAAGCATCACTTGCCTTTTTGGTAGAGTATGGGTTCACTCCTTGTCCTTGCAACAATCACACTCTTCAAGTCACTACAAATCAATCAAACAAGGCACATACTCAATCTACCAATCAAGCAAAACAACACATAAAATAACAAGGTCAAAGTAATGCATGCAAGCATGCCAAGCTTTGTTTTGTTTTGAAAAGTGGTTCCTAATGGGTCATCAACATTTTAAAGCACCTAATGGTAATTTTGTAAAGTGTCAAAGTCATTTGCAAAAGGTTTCATTTTATAAACCATTTTCAAAACATAGTGTCATTTTATGTGGTGTAGAAATATTTTTACTAAGGCATTAATCTATAGGGTTTCACAAAATATGTTTTCAAACCACAAAATTTGGTGCTTGGGGTAAGAGAGTTTAAAACCAAACATTTTCCAAAGGTTTTCTTTCAAAACCATTTTTAATAGATAAACCACATTTCTATTTGACTAGAAATGGTTTTAAATCAAAGAATCATTATTTTGTTTCACCAAATACATTTTTGAATCCACAAAGTGTTTCCTATGGTCAGTAGGTTCAAATCACACCATTTGCCAAAGATTTTATCCCCAAAATCATTTTTAAACAATTTTCACATCCTTATCAAGCATACAAATGTTTCTGCAAAAACAACCATTTTTTCATAAGCTTTTTACTAAACAAATGGCATGGTTGGCTAGGGCTTGTTCCACTGATTCCAATGATATAAATTTTGCAAAATTTGGACGTGTGGATCAAAAGTTATAGGGTTTTCAAATTGCAACCCAAATATGTTTTTCAAATTCTGTTTTAAACAGAACTAGCCACGCGTCGCAATATGACTGGCCGGTACCGGTTCGGCCGGATCGGCTCTGCGGCGCGTTGGATCTAAATAGATCGCACGGTTCTGGAAGCGTACCCCTTCGGCGTTTAAGTGATCTATCTAGTTCGTTCGATCCAGATCCTATGGCTATTATCGCATTGACCAAACTCTGGCGGCGCAGCGACGGTCGCTGGCGGCGGCGAGGTCAGACGGTGGCGGCGCTGGTGAAATAGGAAGCGAGGGAGGAGGGGACGGTGCTCACCGAGATCGCAGGAGGCTGGGGAAGCTCAACGTGGTCTTCTTGGGTCAAGGGACGCTCGAGGCAATTCCTCGCCGGAGTGGGAGGACGTCGGTGCTCGGGCGTGGGAGAGCGTGTTGTGTTCACGAGAAGGCAAGCAGAGGTGTGGTCGGACGCATAAGATCGAGGAGATGGCGTGCGTGAACTAGAAGGCGGGTGGTTTGAAACTACAGGTACTTGGGAGTTGAAGGCACGGCGGCGAGGTCCGAGCTTGTCGAAGGTGACACTCTGGGGCGCCCGCGGTTGAATGGAGGGTACTGGGAGATGCGCCAGGGAGTGTTGAGTGTGTGTGCATGGTCAATGAGACAAGGGGCGGCACTGAGTCGCCGGAATTGGCATCGAAGCGTCGTTGGAACAGAGGGAGGGCCAAGCCAAATTGAGGCAGCCTCGGGGCAGAGAGGGAGTGGCGTGTGAGGGGAAAGGAGGAGGAGACGCTGGAGTTTAATAGCGTGCAGTCACGGTGAGGTTAAGGCGCGACATCACTGCGAATTGATCGCGGCTTTCAATGGCAGCAACAACAACGAGGTTTGGGGAGAAGGAGTCGCGCGGGTGAGGAGGATGAACAGGAGTGTGGGGTCAGCTGGTTAGTGAGAAATGGAGTGAGGGGAGGGTCCACCAGTCATTCACTGCACGGGTTCGATAATGAGTGTGAATCGTTTTCTTTCTGGAGGAAGAGAGGGGCTGGTACTAGGCCTTGTTGGGCTTGGCCGGCTGGGCTGGTCCAGATCCCATTTTTTCTTTCTAAAACCTTTTTCTTTTTCCTATACTATTTTCTGTTTTGAAATTCCAAACAACATTCAAACATTCAACACACTTTGCACTTGAATTTGGTTCTGTTTAACAACATAAACCAAATACCAAAATAAAATAATATTTTTGTTCTTTTTAGGATCCATTCATTAATTAAATAAAATGGACCTTTAGTTATTTAATCAAATAGGGTTTGATTTATAAAATCTCCATTTGGAATCCAAATATTTTCAAAACCAAATCAGTAGGTTTTATTTGAGAATATAAAATACTTGGAAAACTTATTTAAAATAAATAAATAAGTTTTAGTGTTTATTTAAAATGGAAAAAGCCTTTACTTAAATAAAATTGGATATTAAATCCTTATTATTTTATTTAAATAAACTTTTACTATTTTTAATCAAAACAAAACATTTATTTCAAAATATTGGCCAAGGTTTAATTTGGCTATATAAAATAATCCTTACTTATAAATCCTCCTTTTCTTTTGAAAACCAAAATCCTTTTATTAAAAGATCCAAAATAGTAATTTTAAATATTTCTATTTTCCTTAATTAAATGTTTATCTTTTTAAATCCCTTTAGGATTTATTTGATCCAAATTGGTTTGAAGGTTTCCAATTGGATTCAAAAAGTTTTTTTCTCACCCTCAAAATCAACAAAGTTTTATTTTATTCAATTATTTTTCACATTACAAGATTTGGAAAATCTTGGGATGTGACAGGCTACCACCCTTAAAATAAATCTCGTCCCGAGATTTGGGGAGGCTAGGGTTACAAGTTGGCTCAAAAGCATCTAGGGTACTACCACCCTTAAAAATTTTCCAACTGGTTTACATCTTGGCTTGCTTGGGATCCTGGAGAAACTTCTCTGGGCAAAAATCTGCATGGTGTCCTTTGTTTTCACACTTGAAACATGTGACAAGGCTGAGATCTTTTATAGGCTTGTTTAACTTGTTCTTCATCTTTTCTGGACAATTGTTTACATAGCGGCCTAGTTCCTTGAATTTGAAACACATCACTTGGCTGATATCTTTCTTTTCCTTTGGTATCATTGCCTCTTGTTTGTTTCTTTGGTTCTTCTTCTTTTCTGGGCATTCATTGGCATAGTGTCCCATCTCTTTGCAATTGTAACATTGCACTTGAGTAATATCCTCCTTGTTAGGGTTGGGGCATTTCTTCTTTTTCTTGGGTATCTCCAAAGCTAGGAGTTCTTCTAGTTCATGTTCTTCATAGGTGGGAGATCTTTCTCTCTTCTTGGGTCATTGATCTTCATGCTCCTTGGATGCATTATCCTTGTATCCACAAGTATTGCTAGCTTGGGTTCCTTCTAGAATAGCATCTTTGTCATCCTTGTTGTCATTAGCTCTTTGGGAAAAGTTTTCTTCCATGTTGATCACTTGAGTAACCAATCCTTGCAACAATTGGGATTGAAGTTTCAAAATCCTTTGTATGGCTGGGTCTAGTCCATTGTTGTTGGCTAAAAGCTGAGTTGTCTCTTGGCTCAACTGGTTTTGGGTTGCTATAAGTTCTCTCATGTGGTCCTCTTGGTTGTTGTTGTTGTCACCATCCTTGATGTTAGAGTTTCTTGGAGAAGTCATCTGTTTGGGTTGGATGAAGATTAGAATAGGAAAAATATTTCCAAGGGAATAATTCTAATCACACACATCACAATTCACACAAGCAATGTGCAAGAAATCACAAACAAACATTCCACTCAAACAACAAAGTTTTCAAACATATACTTAGGCAACAAAATATTTTTGTTACACCACATAAGTTGGTGTGTTTTGACTTATCTAAAATATGGTGGTCCATCTATATGGTTCACTTGTGATCTTTCCTTCCTTCATGATTCTTCTTGCATGAGATCATGGTTTCCTTGAGAAAAACTCTTGGTTACAAATACTTCAAAGTTGTTGATGGCTCCTTCTTATTTTGCATTCCCTTAGTCTCCAAATCTTGAGCAATATTTCCTTGTCTCACTTGTAGTCCTTGGTGATATCCAAGTTGGAAGTCCTTAGGGAATATGCTGAAGATGTTGAAGTCATTAGAGTTGAAGAAGTTGAAGTCATTAGAGTTGAAGATGTTGAAGTAGTCCTTTGCACACGGTGTAGTATTTGACCATGGGGTAGGTTTTTCCATCAAGTTGAAGTAGAAGAGATGTAGAGTTGAAACCAAAATGGTTGAGGAAAGAGTTTACAAGTTTGTTTGTAAATAAGTTTTTGGAACAAATACAACTCCTATTTTTCTAAGGGTTTTTGTTCAATCCTAGGGTTACAAATCCTACAGGCAACACAATACTCTGATACCATCTGTAGAGGGAGTGTCCCAACCTTTACACAATATAAGGTGGAGTCCCCTGTGTTTACAATGCTAGTCCCCAGATCAATAGCTAGCATCCACAGTTAAGATGTAATATCAAGAAACAAAGGTCATAAATAACTTTATAACCAGGAATAACATAATTTTATTACATCTTACATAGCTCATTTGGCTATTACAATACATTGCAGCAGAATATCTATAAGCATGGAGTCGTTCATCTTCAAAGTTCCACAGGCAGACATGTTGGTTGTAGACTTGTAATCCTAATCAATCAACTTTACTAATATCAATCAAACCTGCAACATACAAGTTACAGCCACAAAGGTCAATACATTTGAATTGTATTGGCAAGTGATACTATGGTAGTATGGTGGAGTCTATCATCTATATGCATTTGGCTAAGTGGAGTTGAGGCTTGCATTGCTCAAAATAGACTTTCCTTATCATTTTGAAAACACTAAGTTTTTGCTTTGACAAAATCATTTTCTCAATCAAAGATTTGAAGATCCTTTAACCCTTGTTCAAACCACAAGTTTTAACTTAGAAATTTGAATGATGAGATTCTTGATTGCTTCCATGTCTTGATGCTCAAATTGTCCTTTACCAGGACATGGCTAAGTACTTAGATTTTACACTCTCAGAGGTGGTGCACTTTCCCACAAGAATTGGTTTCCCAAGACAACATCTTTGAAGCCTTCCCTTAGACCAAAATGGGCGCTTCCAACCTATCAAACACTACCACCCTGTCCATATGGCTAAGTTCTTGCAACCTATATGATCATGGCAGAGCCCATATTGCCAAGTGGTTGCACTTGAAGCTTCTCAACATTTGACATCTCAAATCTCTTTGTTCTGGTGGCCATCCACAAGTGAGATACACAAGGTCAACCATAGACATGGGCCTTGTGAACCACTCAACCAAAATCCACCAAGCAAGTCCCATTCCACCCAGGTGATTCATTGACTTAGTTGTTTTATTAAACAAAATCACAAGTCCTCAGACTTAGAAATTTTCCATAGTGTGAATATATTTTCCACCCATGTTTTCTATTAGCTAGGATAAGCTTGATAGTAGTAGGTATCTTGACTTAGGAATTTCTACTAAGGTTTCAACTACTAGGATTTCTTATAGCAAGGTTTATACTTAGCAAAAATTCCATGCAAGTTTTACTTAGAGAAAATCACTAATGCATAGTGAAAGTAATGGGACAAAAAGTATGAAGCATCACTTGCCTTTTTGGTAGAGTATGGGTTCACTCCTTGTCCTTGCAACAATCACACTCTTCAAGTCACTACAAATCAATCAAGCAAGGCACATACTCAATCTACAAATCAAGCAAAACAACACATAAAATAACAAGGTCAAAGTAATGCATGCAAGCAGGCCAAGCTTTGTTTTGTTTTGAAAAGTGGTTCCTAATGGGTCATAAACATTTGAAAGCACCTAATGGTCATTTTGTAAAGTGGCAAAGTCATTTGCAAAAGGTTTCATCTTATAAACCATTTTCAAAACAAAGTGTCATTTATGTGGTGTAGAAATATTTTTACTAAGGCATTAATCTATAGGGTTTCACAAAATATGTTTTTAAACCACAAAATTTGGTTCTTGGGGTCAGAGAGTTTAAAACAAAACATTTTTCCAAAGGTTTTCTTTCAAAACCATTTTTAATAGATAAACCACATTTCTATTTGACTAGAAATGGTTTTAAATCAAAGAATCATTATTTTGTTTCACCAAATACATTTTTGAATCCACAAAGTGTTTCCTATGGTCAGTAGGTTCAAATCACACCATTTTCCAAAGATTTTATCCCCAAAATCATTTTTAAACAATTTTCACATCCTTATCAAGCATACAAATGTTTCTGCAAAAACAACCATTTTTCCAGAAGCTTTTTACTAAACAAATGGCATGGTTGGCTAGGGCTTGTTCCACTGATTCCAATGATATAAAGTTTGCAAATTTTGGACGTGTGGATCAAAAGTTATAGGGTTTTCAAATTGCAACACAAATCTGTTTTTCAAATTCTGTTTTAAATAGAACTGGCCACGCGTCGCAATATGAATGGCTGGTACCGGTTCGGCCGGATCGGCTCTGCGGCGCGTTGGATATAAATAGATCGCACGGTTCTGGAAGCGTACCCCTTCGGCGTTTAAGTGATCTATCTAGTTCGTTCGATCCAGATCCTACGGCTATTATCGCATTGACCAAACTCTGGCGGCGCAGCGGCGGTGTTGGCCAGCGGTCGAGGCAATGGCGCTGGTGAAATAGGAAGCGAGGGAGGAGGGGACGGTGCTCACCGAGATCGCAGGAGGCTGGGGAAGCTCAACGTGGTCTTCTTGGGTCAAGGGACGCTCGGAGACTGCTGCAATTCCTCGCCGGAGTGGGAGGGACGTCAGGCGGCTCTGGACGTGGTCGGAGACGGTGTTGTGGTTCACGAGAAGGCAAACAGAGGGTGTGGTCAGACGCATAAGATCGAGGAGATGACGCGTGCATGAACTAGAAGGCGCGGGGTGGTCTGAAACTACCTGGGTACTTGCCGGAGTTGAAGACAGACGCGGCGGCGAGGTCCGAGCTTGTCGAAGGTGACACTCTGGGGCGCCTGCGGTTGAACGGAGGGTACTGGGAGATGCGCCAGGGAGTGTTGAGTGTGTGTGCGTGGTTAATGAGACAAGGGCGGCGCTGAGTTGCCGGAATTGGCACCGGAGCGTCTTCGGAACAGAGGGAGTGCCAAGCCAAATTGAGGCAGCCTCGGGGCAGAGAGGGAGTGGCGTGTGAGGGGGAAGGAGGAGGAGACGCTGGAGTTTAATAGCGTGCATTCACGGTGAGGTTAAGGCGCGGCATCACTGCGAATTTATCGCGGCTTTCAATGGCAGCAACGGCAGCGAGGTTTGGGGAGAAGGAGTCGCGCGGGTGAGGAGGATGAACAGGAGTGTGGGGTCAGCTGGTCAGTGAGAAATGGAGTGAGGGGAGGGTCCACCAGTCATTCACTGCACGGGTTCGATAATGAGTGTGAATCGTTTTCTTTCTGGAGGGAGAGAGGGGCTGGTACTGGGCCTTGTTGGGCTTGGCCGGCTGGGCTGGTCCAGATCCCATTTTTTTCTGTCTGAAACCTTTTTCTTTTTCCAATACTATTTTCTGTATTGAAATTCCAAGCAACATTCAAACATTCAAACAATTCAAACATTCAACACACTTTGCACTTGAATTTGGTTCTGTTTAACAACATAAACCAAATCCCAAAATAAAATAATATTTTTGTTCTTTTTAGGATCCATTCATTAATTAAATAAAATGGACCTTTAGTTATTTAATCAAATAGGGTTTGATTTATAAAATCTCCATTTGGAATCCAAATATTTTCAAAACCAAATCAGTAGGTTTTATTTGAGAATATAAAATACTTGGAAAACTTATTTAAAATAAATAAATAAGTTTTAGTGTTTATTTAAAATGGAAAAAGCCTTTACTTAAATAAAATTGGATATTAAATCCTTATTATTTTATTTAAGTATACTTTTACTATTTTTAATCAAAACAAAAAATTTATTTCAAAATATTGGCCAAGGTTTAATTTGGCTATATAAAATAATCCTTACTTATAAATCCTCCTTTTCTTTTGAAAACCAAAATCCTTTTATTAAAAGATCCAAAATAGTAATTTTAAATATTTCTATTTTCCTTTATTAAATGTTTATCTTTTTAAATCCCTTTAGGATTTATTTGATCCAAATTGGTTTGAAGGTTTCCAATTGGATTCAAAAAGTTTTTTCTCACCCTGAAAATCAACAAAGTTTTATTTTATTCAATTATTTTTCATATTACAAGATTTCGAAAATCTTGGGATGTGACAGAATATGGTGCTTTTTTCTCTCTTTCCTCTTTTCTCAATGTCTCCTTTTTTATAAGAAGAAAGCTTCATAGATGTCATTATGGTGATGCTGCAAGTTTCAACCATGATTAGGCATGGCTTAGGCTAGCGGCCCAAGCGTTTCTCTAACACAGATACATAACTCCATGGACTTACAAGCTCCCCTTTTATTTCACACCGGCAACATCCATAGACAAAAGAGCATGATATCAATTGTGTACAAAACGAGTGCAATGTTGAAAGCGTTCCCCGTGACAGCACGGTTCTGCTAATTCCAACGTATAAGTGCAAGCATATGCAACATAGATGACACAATGGTTCAAGCTTATTAGGGGCAAGAAAAATAAAGTGTGTCATCAAGTTTGTGAGAGCTTTAATCACTAAGTTTTCACATAAAAAATATTTTTTAATTGGAATATAGATGAAAACAAGAATATACTTGGAATGGTGTAACACACCATGCATAGGAATTTATAGTGGATACTTTGGAACAACTTGATTTCTTGGGAGTTGGATGCATGAGTAGAGCTTACTCATACAAGTGGAGGCTAGCAAAAGACTGGGAGCAACCAACTAAAAGAGCAATAATGGCCATAATCATGTAGAGCGACAAAACATTACTAATCAAATCATAGAGTGGTACTACAAGTCAAGGACTAAATGATAATAGAGGCTATGGTGACTTGTTTATAGTCATAACATGGTGTGAGCATGTGCCAAGTCAACCCAAAAAAAGCATCAAAGGTGAATACCACAATACTATGCTTTTGCATGCTAAAACAACGCATGATTCTTTCAAGGCACACTAAGCAATCCCAATTGTTTGGAACAAGTCATGATACAAAAATAATAACTAAGCATAAGGTAAAAACAACACCTAGCATGACATGCTAAATTCTAAGTCACAGTCAAAGCAAGCTCCTCTTGCACTATTTTAAGCAAGAAATTTCTACTCCTTTCCAACACCAATCAACTTATTTGAAACAACACAACGAGAAAGGGGGTTCAAACTACTTTATTCAAGCAAACTAAGCAAAGCAAAAAAAAAAACTAAGACGCTCCAAGAACAACACAATAGTGCATGAAACAATAAAAACCAAGTGTCTATAAAGACCTGAACTTTTTATTGATGAAGGAGGGTATGCCTTGGGAATCCCCAAGCTTTGATGCTTATACCTCTTCAATATTTCTTGGGTGACACGGGGTGGCATACCCAATCTTGAGATTTTGTCCATTCTTCATGTCATTACATCATTCTCTCTCTAAACCTGAAATTTTTCCTTCATACAAAACTTCACACAATATTCATTAGCAACATTAGTGTATTCAAAAGAAAATAGAACCTTGGGTTTTAGTTTTAGAACAACAAAACTTTCACTAAAAACACAATATACTGTAGCAATTCCCTCAAAAATCTCAATTTCCCAAAAAGGAATCAATAAGAAGCAAATTCAAATAATGGCAGAAATTTGTCAAAACAGAGTAGCAGGTAGAAACTGATTTTTTCGAAGACCTTCCGTTGCTCAAATAAAAAAGTGTTGAACTAATGAAAGTTATCTAACATACTGGGGGATTTATTCATAAAATATCAGCTCTATTCGACGTACAGAGATTCCACATGAATTTTTATGGTGTAGCACAAAATTTTGTTTCAGGACAGCAACTCCTCAAATCTTACTTCCCTCTCATTAGAGGTCATTCTTGGAACAAAAAGCAAACAAAAAGGATAAGGAGATACTGAAGTAATAACTTCCAAGAATCAAGAAAACTCTTGGATTATCTCCCAACAAGTACTTTTCTTTAACGCCTTTAAGTAGGCACAAGAAGTAAGAATCAAGTATTTTCAAATGAAGAATTAAGATCAATACTTGCAATCTCTTCAACTAGGAAAGGTATCTCATCCAAATAAGTTTTGGAGGATCCCTTCTCATCTCTCCTTGGTTCACTACTTTCATCAAAAGGATTTTTAGGAACAATCCAATCAAAATTCTTTTCTAAGGCTTCATGCATTCCAACAAGTTTAAAGGGTATGGGTATCTTAATTTCCTCTCTAGGTTTGGTTTTATCTAAACACAACATCTACACATGAGTCTAGCATATTAAAACGCTCAAACACTTTTTTGGCTTCCTTAGCAACATCATTGAACTCTTTTAGTAAAGTTTCTGGATAAAATCTCTCTTTTCAGGATCCTTTTCTTCTTTTAGTTTAAGGAACAATATTTGCATCATGGGGTTAAGGTTAACAAACCTAGCCTCCAACATATGAACTAAAGAATCTATAGTAATTTCATAATTAGGAGCAAATTCTGCTATAGATCTATCCTCAATATCATCATGTTTGCTAACATGATTAAAGAATTCTTCAATATTTTCTTTCCCAATTATAGAGCCACTACCTATTGAAAGGTCTTTTAGGGTGAACTTGGGGATCAACATGGTGAGCTGGAGCAAGGTGACAACTAGAGTAGGAACTATTTTTTTGTGTGTGTTTTTGATAAGAGAAGGCAAACCAAACTAAACTAATTTTTTTGGAGTTTTTTATAAAAAAGCAAACAAAATCAAGCAAAAGAAACTAAGAAAAACAAAAACAAAGTAAAGAGAAAGTTTGAGAAGGACTCCCCTTGTGAAGACGTCCTTAGCCTCCTCGGCAACGACGCTAGAAAACTTGTTGATGGCGCTTGAGAGCACTTCGTCGGGAAACCCCAAGAGCAAGGTGTGAAGAGCACAACAGCAAGTCTTCCCTCAGTAAGTGATACGTCGGAACCATATCTATAATTATTGATGCTCCATGCTTGTTTAGTATCTACTTTGATTTACTTGTCTACATTTTGAGGTACTTTTTACATGTTTTATGGTACTAACCTATTAAGAAGTTGCAATAGTGTCAGATGCCTGTTTTCTGCTGTTTTTGGTTTCAGAAAAGTTAGTAAAGAAATATTCTCGGAATTGGACGGGACAAATGTCAAAGTCAATTACTTTCTGTGGGGAACAAGAAGTCCAAAGGGGAGCCGGAGGGGTAAGCCAGGGCAGCCAGACCTACCCTAGGCACGGGTGGACCCTGTCCCGCGTCTGGGAGGGGTGTGGGGCCCCTGGCCACCGCCTCGGCCTCCCCTTCTCCTATAAGAATCCCCTGATGCAGAAACCCTAAGGACCCGATTAAATCTCCACGAAACTGTATGTAGCCGCCGCCACCATGGTCCCTATATCAGGGGGATCTAAAGTTCTTCCTGGCACCCTGCCGGAGGGGAGATCATCCTAGAGGCCTTCTCTCCGGTATGATGCGTGAGTAGTTCCACCTTGGACTATGGGTCCATGTAGTAGCTAGATTGTTGTATCTCCTTTGTGCTTTCATGTGTAGATCTTGTGAGCTCCATTCATGATCAAGATATAATCTATTTGTAATCATGCATGTTGTGTTTGCGGGGATCCGATGGATATTGAGATTATTATGTTGGTTTGATTAATGGTTTTCTCTTTATGATTATATGTCTGTGTTGTATGTGATCTTGCATGCTCTCTGTTGTTAGTAGCTATCTTGGCCAAGTAGTTGCTAGTGACTCCAAGAGGGGGTATTTATGCTCGATAGTGCGTTCATGCCTCTAGTTTCCAAGGGAAGTGACAATAATCTCTTTGGTTGTACATGTTCTGTTGCTACTAGGGAGAAAACAACGGTCTCTTGTTCATGGAACATCTGATTATTTACCTTACACACCTTGATTAAAGCAGTTGTCTGTTGCTTGCAACTTAATATTGGAGAGGGTTCAGATGATAACCTAAAGGTGGAATTCTAGTCATAGATGCAGTTGGATGGTCGTCTATGTATCTTGTTGTATTGCCCAATCGAATCTCATAGGATCTTTCTGACTAGTAATTGCATTGTTATGCCTTGCTCAGTTCCTATCAATTGCCCTCCTGTAATTTGTTTACCCTTCATGCCATGTTGTTTGTCTAAGGAGAGCACCTCTAGTGAACAATGGACCCCGGTCCAATCTTTACCATTGATACATCTTCCACTGGTACTTGTTTACTTGCTTCAAACCATTACCTTTCACACCATATGTTTAATCCTTTGTTACAGCAAACCGGTTAGCTTGACAACCTCACTGATTCTTTGGGGCAAAGTCTTGAGTTTGTGTTGTGTAGGTCTCCGCGTTGCTTGCCACACCTGTGTGACGTTTCCTTCCTCCTTCTGGTTCGATAACCCCGGTCTCTTCTGAGGGAAGACTTGCTACTGTGCTCATCACACCTTGCTCTTGGGGTTTCCAATGAAGTGATCCACGTCAACACCATCAGTAAGAAACTAAGGTTATCAAACCAATAGGAGGAAGGAAACATCTCAAAGGTGTTGCAAGCAACTTGGAGACCTGCACAACACAAACTAAAGACTTTGCCCCAATGAACAATAAGGTTGTCAATCTCACCGGTTGTCGTGGGAATGGCCACGGCAGATGCTGCAATCGGCAGCGAGTAGTAGAATGAGGGGTAAGGGCGGTCAGCCATCTACAGTGCGAGATGATGGCGGAGACACAAGGGTTTACCCAGGTTCGGCCCCTCGGAGAGTAAAGACCTACTCCTGCTAGATTGTATTGATGAGAGAGTATAAAGGGAAAGCTCGACGACTAGGCGGCGATTCGCAGGGGGTGTATGATGGAATGTGTCTTCTATGCTTACCCTAGGGAGGTTTATATAGGCTCACCTCGCTAGGGTTACAGATCTCCAACCGAATTAGTTAAGGATTCGGAGGGTACTTGACCTAATCCGACTGGGCTTAGCTACGCTTCTGAGCCTCCAGCTTCCAGTCGCATGGCTTCTTGGTAAGTCTCGATCCAGTCGCCGTCCTGCAGGCCCACTCGCTGGCAGCTTGGGCCAATAGGAAACGTCCTGCTGGGTATACCCCATGCGGCATATCCCCATCAGTAGTCCCTGAGGTCGTCGTGGATTCTTCGCATGTGTTCATTGGCAGTCGGAGTATGTGGGTCCAATTAGGACGCCCAGTCAAATCGGCGGTGGACTCCCTGAATGAAAGAGGGAACTTGTCATTGTAATCGCAATAAAAGCGACCAATCAAATCGCAGCGAGGCGAATGGGTCGACGAGTAGTCGAATCACTGCTATGGTGATCAGGTCGTCGAATCGTCAAGTCACTAAAGATAGCGAGTCGAGTAGACGAAGTTGGACTGTCAGAGCCGGACATACTAGACATTGGGTAATCCAATGGTAATATCGGCGTAATCACCGCGCGGTAACGGCTCCCCGAAGATGGCGGGTAACAACCGCTATATAAGGAGAGTGACGGGTGAAGGGCGATCATTTCTCTCACTTCCTCCGATCTCGTGCTCTCCTAGTCTTCCGCTCCTCCGCAGCGATCAGAGCGACTCACAGCCCTAGATCCTCCAATCGATGGCGTCCTCGACGGAACCATGGGGCAGATCCAAGTGCACGAAAGCGCTGTTGAAATCATTCGAGGAGGCGGGGATCCTCCGCGCCGGGAGATGGCGCATCCCCGCGGCCAGAGAAGTGATACCAGATCCACGCGAGGGAGAGTTCATCTGCTTCACCAGCCACCTGGAGAGGGGGCTCGGATTCCCCAGCTTCCTCTTCTTTCGCCGTTTCTGCGCCTACTACGGCATCCAGCCGTCAGACCTAGGTCCGCACAGTATCGAGAAACTCACCATTTTTGTGGTGTTTTGCGAGTGCTACCTGGGCTGCCGCCCACATTTCCCCCTATGGCAAGATCTATTCCACGGGAGGATCAGGCATGAAGAAGTAGGCGGGCCGATGCTGGCCACGGGCGGCCTCACGTTTCAGTTGAAGTCGAAGGCCTCCTTCTTCGACCTGATGCTGCCAAATAAGGAAGCGAACGAGTGGAAGAAGAGTTGGTTCTACGTGATCGAGTCGCCGCCGGGCGACGAGGTGGCACTTCCGATGTACCCTGCCGACCGGCCCGAGCCGCATTGGCTCCAAGTTACCAAGCTCCCGCTAGACCAGCGGATGGTCGTCGATGAGATGCTGCAGCTGATCCGCAATTTGAAGAAGAAGGGCCTCCAAACCATCAATCTGTATAATTGCTGGTTTGGGCGGCGGCTGGTGCCTCTGGCCAGTCGCGCCCACTACATGTACGAGTACACGGGAAAAGACGACCCAACAAAGTCCTGCCTTGCCGAGTGGAGGCTCAACGACTACACCTTGGCTTTGAAGAATATCACCGAGTCGGAGTATCTCGACGCGAAGGCCGGTGTCGCCCCTTACACCATGAAGCGCAAGGCTCCAACGGTAAGTCCTTTCCTTCCTATGCACTCGCAGTCGCAGATTTGCATTCGCGGTCGTGCTAATTTCGTCTTGTTGTTGTAGTTGTTCCAAGTGGTGGAAGGTTGGCTTCCACCCATAGACGACGAGAACTAGAACGAGTCCGCCGAGGATGATAGCGTGTCTTCGCCCGACAAGGGCGGTGTCAGAAGTGACGGGGGCGGTGATGATGACGACGACGATGACGACGATGGCGACGAGACCGTGGAAGTCACTGCACCCACGGTCCGCAAGACCCGCGGGCAACATTAGCGCGAGCTCGAGGCCAGCAAGAGCCTCGAGGCTCATGATAAGGACGATGACGAGCTCCCCGAGCATACCTCGGAGCGCGAGGTTACACCATCGAAGAAGAAACCACCGCCATTGCAGAAGAAGAAGAACCGGTTAAGCCAATGTCACCGCCTCGGTCCGCGAGTAGCTCCGACGCTACTAGTGCAGCCGAGGAAGATAGGGCCGACGCACCGGCGCATGCGACCGCGGTGGCCGACACGGCCTTTGTAGAAGGCGAGGTGCCGCTGGCATCACTGTCGCCACTCTTTGTCCCACTTACCGGGCTCGGGGCAGCTCCAACCGCGGGAACCTCGCCACCGAGGTGGGCACCCGCGGTGATCGCATCAGATCCTCCTACCGCGGCCTCGTCCTCGAAGAAATCGTCGGTGTCTTGGGCACAGAGCATGTTCGAGACGGGCCTCAGTCGGAAACTGGGGCCGGAGTTGGAGAAGCCGGCCAAAATTCGTACTGGCCTGCGTTTTATCCCAGTCGCCAAGTGAGTATTTCTTGAGTTTTTTAGTTTGTACAATCAATTCATATTCGACTGGAAAGTTTGCTGATAGAATTGTTTTGCAGGACTGGGGTGAAAAACTAGGTCACCCTTCGGTGGCCATGGTCCCGTTGGGTGTCGCGGAGGCATTAGTCGACCCTTCAAAGAAGAGGAAGGGCAACGAAGTCGAGGCGCCTATTGACGACACAAAGAGGGCAAAGGGCGATGAGGTCGTCATGATTTCGGACGAACCGAAACCGACGGTCGCCCCGAGCGAAGCTCCGATTGGAGCGGATGTGGCCTCGAAGGCCACGGTGGACGCGGAGTGATAGCGGGTGGAGCCCGTGGCGTCGGTCGGGGCAACAGGGCCGACCTCGAGTGGCGTGGGAGCCGCGGTGGCGATGTTCCCTTGTTTTGTGGCGAAGGCCTCTGTGGCGAGTGCGTCAGTGCCATCGAGCTAGGTGCCTAAGGTCATCGGCACGGAGGTCGAGCAGCGTTGCGGGTGCACTCCGTTCGTGCTCCCGTCGGTGGATGCAAAGGATCTTCACGGCATGCTAGGTGCCGCCATCCAAGTATGTCTAGTCCCCGAGGATCGGGCCGCTGAATTTCAGCGATCAGATCCTTATAGGTTTTGAAGTCCAGTCCCCGAGTGTCTAATTGCTAAATTTCAGCGGCTAGGCACTTAGGAATTTTCGCTGCCTAGTCCCCGAGTGGCTAGTCACTGCATTTCAGCGGCTAGGCACTTAGGAATTTTTCGCTGCCTAGTCCCCGAGTGGCTAGTCGCTGAATTTCAGCTGCTAGGCACTTAGGAATTTCGTTCCTGATGCTTCCATGGTTGCGCAGGGCCTGCAACGCGAGTCGGCGGAGCGAGTTGCCGCCAGGGAGCGTGTGGAGAGGGAGCTCCTCGTTGTCCGCGAAACGAACGAGCAGCTTCGGGCGACTGCGGGTGAGTGGATGTCGTGCTTGTTGCTGGTCGTAAAGCTTACTTTCCTCGTATTAATGGTTTTGTTGATGCAGAGGGTCACGCGGCCGCGATGGAGAAGGATCGTCAAGGCATGGTCCGGGGAGTGAACTGACGGTTGCGCAGTCATCCTTGAGCTAAGGCGGCTTAATCGCCGACTTGCGGGAGCTCAAGAAGGCAAAGCGAGCGACCTCGGCGGATGGGAGGCCAAGGCGACATTGCCGCTGCCGAGGCGGAAGATGTCAAATGCGCTCGTCGCCGGGCTGCAGGCTGATCTCTCCGGTCTTCAGGATTTCATCACGGAGCGCTGTCGCCTGTTGATTGGTGAGTTTCCTTTGGCGAGTCCCCGAGCGTGCGGGTCACTTTATTTTGCTGGAGCCTTCCTTACTGTCTACTTGTATGTTGGAGGCAGGATTACTGATGATGCTAATGAGGCACAGTCGTATGACGCGTGGCAATGAGTCACCACGCTTGTTGACTCTGTCGCTCTGTCAGCTACCTGCATTCGGGCGTACCTTCAGGAGATCTCGCCCACGGAGGTGATCCCCAGTGACCTCGTCGAGGTCTGGCGCTACGTGGAGAAGGCCCCGGCTGTGGTTGACTTCATGTCGCGGTCGGCCTTTCGTCGTGGTGCAGCGAATGCGCTGAGCCTTGGGCTCGTGCACTTCCCTGACGATTTCGACCTCGACGAAGTCACGAGCGGGTACCCTTCATCGATGGGTGCGGTCAAGATCGTCGAAGTGCTGAAGCTGACCGAGCGGGTTGCGGTGTACACCAACCGGGTGTGGGCGATGGGTGACCTTATTCTGTACCAGGAGACAGTCGTCGCCCCGAACAACCCCGAGCCGCCGCACCACGACTTCAAGGTAGAGCAGCCGTTCCGAGCGGCCTTGGCGGGTGAACTCAAGACGTACCTTCGAACCCGTGGGTTCCCTTTATCCGCCGTCGCAGGAGTGGTCGCGCCTCGTCGTCTAAGCCTGCGGAGTAGAATAGTTTGCCGACTGGCATTAGTTAGAATAGATATGTAACTGCCCTTGTAAGCGAACAAATTTTGCTGCTTGAAGGAATGCAAGGATGCTTTTGTCAATCTTTTCGATTTGATTGTTGGTTGTGCGAGTCCCCGAGCGCATCCGCCCTTTTATAGGGTTTACCTCGTTTTTATGTATGTTGTATAAACTGTTAGTAAGTTAAGGTCGACTCGCCATGGCTTGGAAAGTCATTCGCATGGCGACTCCAAGGGGTGCTCTGTACTTATCCATTTTCCTGGGCGCGAACAGGGTCGGGTGGCCGAGTCCCCGGGCGTGGTACTTGGCGGTTTTAGTCGCATGCCCGAGGTAGGTGAGGACGGGGCACGTTGTTTTTGGCGCATTGCTCCACCTGATCCGTAGGACCAGTCGCACGGCAAGTCTGTGGCGCTCTCTCATACTTGGCGTTTTCCCTAGTCGCTCGAGTTTGGACTGGTGTCAGTCCCCGAGCATGGTACTTAGCCGTTTGAGTTGCTGCGCCGAGGGTGTGGAGGACTGGGTCGCTGTGGGAAGCGAATGCGGTTGTCTTGGATCAAAAAACGAGTCGGGCGAGGCGACTCCGATGGGGCTCCGGGTTGGATTTTTTCATGGACGATGCGAGGTCCGAAATTTTCGGTGCCCTTGTACCGCACTACTTGGCCGTGCCGGTCGCGTAACCAAGGGTTGACTTCTGCGAGTAGCATAGCGCTGTTATTACGAGTGCGAGTGGCACAAGGTACGAAGAGTGGACACAATTTGTGTGAATCGATCTTCTTTATTTCATAGCGGGTAGGAGGAACATGTCTGGACTTCTAGGAGTATAACTTCCGTAGGAGGTTTACATTCCATGGCCGCTTGACGTCGAGTTTTCCGTCACCTCGGACGTCGGTGAGGTAGTAGGCGTCGTTGCCCAGGACTCGCCCGATAGAAAATGGTCCCTCCCAAGGGGGAGAGAGCTTGTGCATGCCCTTCTTGTCCTGGACCAGACGCGGTACCAGGTCGCCTTCCTGGAAGGTGCGAGTCCGTACTCGCCGACTGTGGTAGCGGCGAAGCCCTTGCTAGTAGATGGCGGTGCGGGAGCGATCTAGGTCGCGTGCTTCGTCGAGCTGGTCGACTTCGTCCTGGAATGCAAGCTCGTTGTCGGCTTCCGCGTAGTTGACCACCCGAGGCGAGTCATGCTCGAGGTTGGTTGTCATGACGGCCTCGGCACCATACACCATGAAGAAGGAGGTGAATCCTGTCGACCTGATGACGGAGGTGCGGATGCCCCAGATGACAGAGGGGAGATCTTCGACCCAACACCCCGGAGTTCGCTCGAGTGGAACTTGCAGTCACGGCTTCAGGCCATGGAGGATGCTCTGGTTGGCACATTTCGCCTGGCCGTTGTACTCCGGGTGGGCGACTGAGGCGAGGTCGAGTCGTATGTGGTGCTCCTCGCAGAATTCGGCCATGGCTCCTTTGGCAAAGTTGGTGTTGTTGTCCGTGATGATGCTGTGTGGGGACCCGTAGAGATGGATGAACTCCCGTAGGATCTTCGTGGCGGTCTTCCCGTCGCACTTGCGGACTGGCTTGGCCTCCACCCACTTTGTGAATTTGTCGACTGTGACTAGGAGGTGGGTGAAGCCAGAGGGGGCCTTCTTGAAGGGTCCTACCATGTCCATGCCCCACACGGAGAATGGCCAGGTGATGGGGATGGTCTTGAGTGCTGAGCTCGGGACGTGGGTCTGGTTGACGTACTTCTGGCATATGACACAGCGTTGGACAATGTCAACCGCGTCGGCGTGCGTGGTGAGCCAGTAGAAAGCCGTGGCGCATGGCCTTGGCGACCAGGGAGCGAGCGCCGACATGGTGGCCGCAGTCACCAGCATGGATGTTCTGGATGATCTTGCGACCTTCTGTGGGTTGGACACAGCGTTGGAACACGCTGGTCACGTTGCGCTTGTGGAGCTCGCCGTTGATGATGACGAAGGATTTGCAGCGGCGTACTATCATCCGGGCCTCCGTCTCGTCAATGGGTAGGGTCCCTCCCTCTAGGTAGGCAACGTATGGCGCAGTCCAGTCGCTTGGCTAGGCGAGCATGATGACCAAAGATGCTTCTGGTTGCAGCAGAATTCCGATGCCGATCTCTCGTGGGGGAGAGACGGAAGGCTTGGTGATGGTGTCGAGGAAGACGCCGGCGGGTGGCACGAGGCGGGACAACCCGATGCGGGAAAGGGCGTCAGGTTCCTCGTTCTTGTGCCGATCGATCCACTCGACGGAGTAACCGGCAAAGTGGCCTCCCAGCTGGTCCACTGCTTGGCGGTATGCCACCATGGTGGCGGAGACTGCGTCGCAAGTGTCGGCGACTTGACCGGCGATGAGGTCGGAGTCGCCGTAGCAGCGTAGGCGATTTATGTTCATTTCCTTGGCTGCTCGCATGCCGTGGAGGAGCGCCTCGTACTCGGCCATGTTGTTGGTGCAGGGGGTGAAGTCAAGGTACAGGACATAGCGTATCTTGTCGCCCTTTGGAGATGTGAGGACGATCCCTGCCCCTGCACCATCTGCATTCTTGGAGCCGTAGAAGTGTAGAGACCAGTAGTGGAGGTACGACAGTTTCTCTGGCTGATGCGCCTCCTCCCAGTCGGCGAGAAAGTCTGCTAGAGCCTGCGACTTGATCGCCTTGCGCGGCTCATACCTGATGTTGTGGACTCCGATCTTGACGGCCCACTTGTCGACTCGCCCGGTCGCCTCATGGTTCCGAATGATGTCCTGCAATGGTGTTGAGGAGACGACCGTGATTGGGTGCTCCTGGAAGTAGTGATGCACGATCGCTGGGCTCTAAAGACCACATATACCAATTTTTGGTACTGCGGGTAGCACTGGCGTGACTCGGTGAGGACTTCGCTGATGTAGTATATAGGTCGCTGCACCGGGCACTCCTTGCCCTCTTCTGGTCATTCGACGACCATGACGGCGCTGACGACTCGCTCAGAGGCCACGACGTAGACGAGCATGGGCTCCTTCTCGACGGGGGCGGCGAGTAGCGGTGCCGCGAGTAGCACTTCCTTGAGAGCATGGAGCGTGTCGTATACCTCCTTGTCCCACTGGGACGTGGGGTTCTTGCGCATTATTAGGCGGTAGAGGGGCATCGCCTTCTAGCCTAGCCGGGGGATGAAGCGTCTAAGAGCCGCGACTCGCCCGGCAACCTTCTATATGCCGCGCTGGCACTCGGGTTTGCCGAGCCGGGTGATCGTGTTGATATTGGTGGGGTTTTCCTTGATCCCGCGCTTGGAGACGACGTACCCCACCAACTGTCCAGTAGGTACACCGAAGGTGCACTTTCCTGGGTTTAGCTTTATCTTGTACCTCCGCAGGTTTGCGAAGGTTTCCGTCAGGTCGGCGAGTAGATCGCCCTAGAGAGTGGACTTCACCACCATGTCGTCGACATAGACGTGGATGTTGCGGCCAATTTGGCTCGCAACGCACTCCTGCATGCACCTCTAGTAGGTAGCCCCGGTGTTCTTGAGACCGAAGGTCATGGCGGTGTAGTAGAAGGCTCTGAATGGCATGATGAACGCAGTCTTCTCCTTGTCCTCGACTGCCATTTTGATCTGGTTGTAACCAGAGTAGGCATCGAGGAAACACGGCGAATCCAAGCCTGTGGTTGAGTCGATGATTTGATTGATCCACGGGAGGACGAACTGCTCCTTTGGGCAGGCTCTGTTTAGGTTTGTGTAGTCGATACACATTCTCTAGGTCCCATTTTTCTTCTCGACTAGGACTGGGTTTGCCAGCCACTTGGAGTATTTGATTGGCCCAATGAAGCCTGCAGCGAGTAGACGCTGCACCTCCTCGGCGATTGCTCGGTGGCGCTCTTCATTGAATGGCCACAGCGACTGCTTGACGGGTCGCGCTTTGGGGTCAGCGTTGAGTTTCTGCTCAGCGAGTTCCCTCGGGACACCAGGCATGTCGGATGGCTTCCATGCGAAGATGTCGCGATTCTCATGTAGGAAATCGATGAGCGCACCTTCCTATGCTGGGCTCATGCCCGTCTCAATCGTCATCGTCTGGCTAGAGTCTCCTGGGACCAGATCGACGGTGCGAGTGTGCGTCGTTGCCTCGAAGGCGGTGGAGCCGCCACCCTTCAAGTTGGGCTTCTCGAGTATTGTGGGGTCATCATTGTTGACTTCGCTCGCATACTTGGCGAGCTCCTCTCCGTGGTTGGCTTATGCCGCTATGACAGCATCGGCGAGCTCAGCGCCTTTGGCCTCACACTCGGCGGCCATGTCGGGGTATCCATGTATGGTGATGATGCCGCATGGCCCTAGCAGCTTCATCGCGTTGTACGCGTAGTGGGGCGCCGCCATGAATTTGGTGAACGCCTGCCGCCCCAATACGCAATGATAGGGGCTGTTGAACGGCACTAGCTTGAAGACAATCCGCTCAGTGCGGAAATTCGCTGGAGTGCCAAAGGTGACTGGAAGTGTCACCTTGCCGATCGGGTCTGCCTTCCGACCGGGGACGATGCCGTGGAAGGTGGTGTAGGTCCTCTCAATCATTGACTGCGGGAGACGCAGTCTCCCGAACGTGTCCAGGTAGAGAATGTTGATGGAGCTTCCGCCGTCCATCAGAGTCTTGGGGAGCCAATAGTCTCCCACCTTGGGCTTGACCACCAAGATGACTCGACCTGGATATTCGATCCATGGTGAGTGATCTTCATTGCTCCTGGTGATCCGCTGCTCGGACCAGTTGAGCAAGAGCGGGACGTCGACCTAGGATACCGCGTTGATAGCGACGGCGCGAGCAATGTCCTTCTCGCACTTGGTGTTGAACCCGGTGAAGGTGTGGAGCGATCCCACGTCATTGCCGAATGCCCCACCATTTGGCGGGTGGTTGTTGGGGTCCTTCCTTGCGCGACGTGCCTTCTCGATCTCCCTCAGCGAGTGGCAGTCGGTGGTCGTGTGCGTGGCGGGCTTCCCCTCCCTGTTGTGGAACACACAGGGCTGGTTAAGGAGAGCCGGGGGGTCGAACCTCGGCTTCGCCTTGTAGTTGCCGCCATCGCGACGCTGGCCTCCATCGCGGCGAAAGATCTTGGGCTTGCGCGGAGCGTAGCCGGCGTTGGTGACAAAGTCGACTCGCCCATCACCGCGGCATTTGCCGGTTAGGCGAGTGTTGCTGTAGCGTAGCTCGGGTCATCTCCCGCTGTCGTGGATGCTCGTGCGGCGGTTTCCTCCCGACTCGTCGTCAGTTTCTTGGTTCGGGTCCTCCTCTGCATACCGTTTGGCGATCTCGAGGAGGTCCAGTATGTTGTTGAGTGTTTTGTAAACTCGCTTAAGCTTGTCGACCAAGGGCTCGTAGCGGCACGACGTCTTGAAGCAGTGAATCGCGGTGTCCGGGTGGATGCCGGACGCGTTGTACCACAGGTCCTGCCACCGTTGGACCCAACCGCGGGTCGACTCGCGGGGTCCCTGGACGCATCGCTCCGGGTCCTCGATAGTGGTGGCACGGGTGTAGGATCCCTTGAAGTGCCTGACGAAGGCGTCGTGCATTTCCTCCCAGGAGTCGATGCTGTCTGCGGGGAGGGTGTTGATCCATTGCCGGCACGCTCCTGCTGGGAATATGCCCTAGAGGCAATCATGTATGATGATATTTACCATTGTATTCATAAAGATATTAAGTTGTCCTTGTATGAGCATGTGATGGATATCATTGAATATGTGATTCGGTTGTGGAACTATACATTCATGTTGTTTATACTAAATGTCCTTGTCCATTGAGGTTGTGCTGGACACACAACTTAGACCAATGTGAAAGTCGGCTTGATGACTCAGTTCCACTTGTCATGGGCATGGTGATGCTATTCCGACTTACACGGATTCATCTAAAGAGTTTAGCGAGTCGGATTGACCCATATTAAGGTACAACGAACAAGTTGAAATTTGTATATCTCAATCAATGTAATCCTTAGACCTGAGGTTATTGCATAGTCCGAGTTGAGGATCACCAACTTAGGTTCTGTCAAACGTTGATCCGTAACTGGGCAGTTATAAAGGCAGAGTTCGGATCGACTGAGAATCAAGTTGTGTGATGTGAATAACCAAGATGGTATTTTGCCCCTCCACTTGGAGAGATATTCTCTGGGCCCTCTCGGATGATATGATTCGGAAAGCATGGCCATGCATGACTCGGTTAAGTGTTAACCGAGGCGATCGACTAAGAGTTAGTCGGGTGAATCACTTATCTCGGATCGAGAAGAGAGTTGGACTATTTAAGGGATGACATATATTCGCCTATAGTCTGACAAGGTATATCGTGAGGCAAAAGGGACTCGGACGTAAGTCACATTAGAAAGGCAAGTCGTCATGAATCTTTGGTACTTGGGAGTCAGCACGTTCTGCTAGGAGCCGCTACCGACTGATCGATTGAGAGTCGGACTCCAATCGTGTCCAAGTAGCCATGAGCCTGCAGGGTCACACACTTAATAGCGGGAGGAAGTTTGGATTGGATCTGAACTAGAAATCTTGTTGGGTTGGACCCAAGCCGGATTAGGACTGAGTCAGTGAGTCGGACTCACGATGACTAGTGTTATATGGGCTTTAGTGAATGGGCCACGAGAGTGGAGCCCACGCTCACTCCCTATATATAGTGGATCACAGTAACCCAGAAGGGTTAATCGTTGATCGGTTAGGTCATTCCATGTGTTGGAAACCCTAGCGCCACAACAGTCCTGTCGACGTAACGAATCTAGCAGTTCGTCGTCGGTGCTCCTCCTTGCACGTGTAGATACCAGTAGAGGTGTTGTACGATCAGCACCAGGACGATCGGATCACAAAGGACTGCACTGCATCAACTGATGCGCTACATTAGTAATTCGCAACTGAACGTCTAGTTGTAATCCTCGTGGCCTTCTACATCAGCTAGATCTTGGGATCACCACGTTAGAATAAAAAAATTTGGTTTATCTCTACGTGGCCCAACCGTGGTATCAGAGCGATAGCTTCTGGTTTTAGGCTCGAGATCTCACATATATGATATGCGGTTCGCTGTACATGAGATCTATATGCTATTTTGGTGGTCGATCTATGAGATAGATCGGTTTTGTACGAGGTTGATTGGATCAACTATACTCGGCAAATGGTAGATCTGATTTCCATGATCATACCGCTAAGGTCGTGGAACGACATACGCCTACCGGTCGGTTTCTGCCATCAGGGTAGACTGTGACATGTAATTCCAGAAGCGGTGATCGAAGATCAAAGAGTTTGATCGAATTGGAATAATGGTCGGAATCCATGTCTGGATCGTAGATGAGATCTACGTTTTCAGAAAATTCAGCGCGCGCTGCCCGCACCCGCGAGGGGCGCTGCCCCTTCGATCCTCGCATGCTATCCGGCTAGCGGGACCGTCGGCTTCACCCTGTCGTAGCGTGTTTGACGTCGTTGCGAGTTTCACAACACCGGTAGATATCGTATCTATGCATAACTTGTTTTTGCAGGAAGTTGTGAATGGTTGGGTTCATGTGCATGTGATGCATGTGTGTAATCCATACGTGATCTGCGAATCATGGTTTTTGTCAGCCGGCTAGAGCCTAGGTGTTTTCATTTTATTGTATAATGACCTGCATGTCGGATTCTCTATGTAATTTACTTTACTAAGCTAGTGTATCTGTTTGGAGAATCCGGATGACATGCAAGGCGATGTACATGTCGTCGACATGGAGTAAGACGACAAGTGATAAGAGTTGGCACGAGTCGGATTACAGGCTTTGTGGAGATGGAGATCGGCATGAAGGGAGCCATACCATTTCACATTATAATTGCTTTATTTTGTGTTATTGATATGTCCCTGTTTTACCTCTATTAGATAGTCCGTAAAATTTAATCCCTCAAAGAAGGTCTAGTCGGTTTTCCCGCCAGTGTTTGCACCATCACAAGTCGGACATTTTTGGTAGTAGGCTCATAAAATTGAGGTGCTGCCAATTCTTTCCGACTAGGTGGGTTCGAGTCGGACTCTTACTGCGGAAACACTTGGTAAGCTAGACGGGTCTATCACAATGGTTGTGGGGCTCGGGGGAAAGTCGGATGGGAGCCGGGGCATGTGATGCCACCCGTCCAACAGGAGTCGTATGAGATACAATTGCCAAGGAGTTTTCTACCTAGATCACTTGGCGGCTAGCGGTGATGCTAAAGCTCACTAGCTGAATTGCTTATTTAGGATCCTGAATCACTAAGTAACCATCGGAAGGATGTTGGTTCTAGTGGGAGCATAAAATATTAAAGTGTTTAATATGCTTGATATTTTATGAATACATGTCTTAAGTGTTATGCATATTTCTGTTGTAGATCATGGCACCAAGTAGCAGTCACTCTCAGATATCCGGTTTTGCATTGAGAACCATTCTTGAGAAAGATAAACTGAACGACACTAATTTTACCAACTAGTATCGAAATCTGAGAATTGTTCTCAAACAAGAAAAGAAGGACCATGTCCTAGACAACCCAGTCCCAAGCGCTTGGTGCCATTTCGGGAGGAAAGCAGGCTCAGGACCCAGTCCCAAGCGCTTCCTCAAGGACTAAGCCATCTCCTTCAGCCGGATCCACTTGCTTTTACTGCAAGGCGGATGGTCACTGGAAGAGGAATTGCAGCAAGTACTTGGCCGATAAAGCCAAGAGTGGAGATCCAAATGCATCTATGACTAGAAGTCCACCTTCAGGTTATCATCCAAACCCCCTCCTGCATTAAGTTGCAAGCAACAGACAACTGATTTAAGCAAAGTGTGTAAGGTAAGCAGTCCACATGTTCCATGAACAAGAGACCATTGTTTTCTTCCTAGTAGCAACAACACATCTACAACCGAAGAGATTATCGTCACTTCCCTTGGAAACTAGAGGCATTAACCCACTATAGAGCATAAATACCCCCTCTTGGAGTCACTAGCAACTACTTGGCCAAGATAGCTACTAACAACGGAGAGCATGTAAGATCACAAACAATACAGACATGATAGAATCATAAAGACAACATGCATCGGATCCCCACAAACACAACATGCATGATTACAAATAGATTAGATCTTGATCATGAACGGAGCTCACAATATCTGTACATGAAAGCACAAAGGAGGAGATACAACCATATAGCTACTACATGGACCCATAGTCCAAGGTGGAACTACTCACGCATCATACCGGAGAGAAGGCCTCCGGGATGATCTCCCCTCCGGCAGGGTGCCGGGAAGAACTTCAGATCCCCCAATCGAGGGACGATGGTGGCGGTGGCTACAAACGGTTTCGTGGAGATTTGATCGGGTGCTTAGGGTTTCTGCATCTGGGGCTTTTTATAGGCGAAGGAGGGAGGCAGTGGCGGCGCCAAACCCTAGCTAGCGGGGTGGAGCCCACCGCACTTTGGGGTGGGTCTGCCGCCCTAAGCCTCTGGCTCCCTCGTCTTCTTGTTCCCCACGAAAAGTAATTGACTTTGACATTTTCTCGTCAATTCGAGAATATTTCTTTA
Source organism: Avena longiglumis (assembly GCA_030063025.1). Taxonomy (NCBI): domain Eukaryota; kingdom Viridiplantae; phylum Streptophyta; class Magnoliopsida; order Poales; family Poaceae; genus Avena; species Avena longiglumis. The sequence goes on from CP125974.1 coordinate 22,428,109, forward strand.
CTTTTTGAAACCAAAAACAGCGTAAAAAACAGGCATCAGCCTTGTTGCAACTTGTGAATAGGTTAGTACCAGAAAACATGTAAAAACCACCTCAAAGTGTAGACAAGTAAATCAAAGTAGATACTAAACAAGCATGGAGCATCAAAAATTATAGATACATTTCCAACGTATCAAGTTGCAGCAGCACTATCCAGACTACCAGCTAGAGGACGAGATGTTTGCGCAGGCGGGGAGAAAAGTTATGACCGGTATATCCTATACCCGGAGGAGGCCCAATAGGAAGGCTTAGTTAGGGGCTTAGCCCAATTATCTTATTTTCATTATATATAGGAGTTGTAATCAGCACGACGGCGCCTCCTGCACTTGCGCCTACGTCCTCCCAGCGTCCGCACGACGGCGCCCACTCGCCGGCAACCTCTCCTCCGCTCGCACACCACTCCCTCCTTCCCCTACAATCTCCGCCCTAGATCTGGTAGAGTAGTCGATCCTACCACATTCCTATCCTCTGACGGGACGGTCTTGGGGCATTTTACTTGGTGTAAGGACGGATACCACGGATATATTAGCGAGTTCAGAAGGGGAGTTACACATTAAACTTTACATCCGTAACAAAGCTGATAATTTCACATGGAGCCTTGTCACTGTGTATGGTGTGGCCCAGATGCGTTCAGGGCTGATTTTCTTCGATAATTGGTGAACCTAGCGAAAGATAATCCGTACCCTATCATTATAGGGGGTGATTTTAATCTTCTATGATTTCCATTCGAGGTGAGTAAAGGCCGTTTCGATGATCATTGGCCATTCCTCTTCAATGTTGTCATCGATAGCCTTGACCTGAAGGAAGTAACTATGATCAGTCGTCAAATTTCTTGGAATAACAGTCTTCCAGAACCTACATACGAAAAACTAGATTGCGTATTGATGGACTCAGATTGGGAAGATCATTTCCCCCGAGTCACGGTTCGTGCTCTAGAACGTATTGAGGCGTTGTCTGACCATGCTCCCATTCTGTTGACCACTGGATTACCTACGATACGATGTTCCCATCGTTCAAATTTGAACTTGGATGGTTACATCACGAAGGTTTCCATGATATGGTTAAAGCAGTATGGGAAAGACTAGTGTCGGGTAACAACCTAATCCAGAGGTGGAACAATAAAGTGCATCTCACACACAAACACCTTGGGGTTGGGCGTGTCACACAACTGGTATCCTTAAAAAAATAAAAAACAGCTATCTTCTACTATTGATGACCTTGAAGCTATAGCAGAAAATCGTTTGTTAACTACGCATGAAATTGAGCTGAAAAGCCAAGCGAATGCGGAGTTAGCACAATTGTTGCATGAAGAGGAACTCAAATGGTATCAACGTTCCAAAGCCCAATTTATTTTGCATGGATATTAGAATACTAGATACTTCCATAGTGTCGCTAATAGCAGACACAAGAAGAAAGTGATTCGATCTTTATCGCAAGATGAGGGAACGATTGAGGGACATGAGAAGCTGAAATCTTACATTACAAATTACTATAAATGTTTGTTTGTGGAACCAGAAGATGGTTCCATCTATCTGGATGAATCCCGAACAAACGATGTGCCTCAGGTTTCTGTCGAGGAAAATTACCTATTGACGGCTCCCTATCCTGAGAACGAGGTCAAGAAGGCTGTTTTCCAGATGGAACATAACAAAGCCCCTGGTCCTGATGGTTTTCCAGCTGAGTTTTATCAAACTTTTTGGGATATTGTCAAAACATGTCTTCTAGACATGTTCTGTGCATTGCACGCTGGTCAATTAGATTTTGTTTCATTTGAACTTTGGAGAGATAATCTTATTGCCTGAGATTAATGAAGCAGAACGGATTCAACAATATAGGTCAATCTGTCTTCTTAATGATAATTTAAGATTTTCACCAAAGTGGCAACTATCAGATTAAACTCAGTGGCGGATCATGTAGTTCGTCATTTTGCACGAGCATGTCCCGTGGAAACACCAAAATCAGTGTTTCGGTGGGCCAACATTTGTGTTGCTTTAAAGTTCGTATGCGATGCAAGAAACACATGCGACCCAATACACCAAACGCCCTTATGTTTTCCTGGCCATGCGAGAAACGGAAAAACGGATAACCAAACACGCCCTTGATAATAAGTCACCGAGTTTTGCAAAGTGGATCCTCCTTACCCCAGTAAATACAAATGGACCTCAGTGTGCAAACCTAGTAGGTAATATAATTGTGGAATATCCATCTAAATATCAAGTAATCCAATATCTAGCGGTAGTATAACACATAGGTACCGTAAGCATGTGCGAAATGTGTGAAGGAACAGGGCCTCCAGAGACCGTTTGGAGGCTCATGACATGATGTCTCCTACGTGACCGTGGGGATTCGAATTTTGAACATGCTGGTAGGGCAAGGCGGCGCCATGGCATATTTGTCTTCCATCGCCCCCACCTTCGTTGGCGCGCCTCTTCGTCCTCGGTTTTTGTTGGATGCCGCCCGGGATGGTCGTGCGCCTGATGTCTACGCACTTCTATTCTTGTAGACAGTTGTTGGGCCTCCAAGTGTAGAGGTTTGCAGAACAGCAGCAAGTTTCCCTTAAGTGGATTATGTTGGAGATATGCCCTAGTGGCAATAATAAATATAGTTATTATTATATCTTTGTGTTTATGATAAATATTTACATTCATGCTATAATAGTATTAACCGGAAACATTAATACTTGTGTGGTTTGTAAACTAAATTAGAGTCCCTAGTAAAGCCTCTTTATAATACTAGCTTGTTGGTTAATAGATGATCGTGGTTTCTCGATCATGAACATTGAGATGTTGTTAACAACAAGATCATATCATTAGGAGAATGGTATGATGGACATACTCCTATAGATAAGCGTAGCATAAAGATCAAGTCATTTTAATAGTTTAATTGCTATAAGCTTTCTGATACATAGTAACCTAATTCCTTCGACCATGAGATCATGCTAATCACCAGCACCAAAAGGATGCTTTGATGACATCAAACACCACACCTTCACTGGGTGGATATAAAGGTGGCATTAGTATTCAGAAAGTATGGGTTGAGGCACATGGATCAAGAGTGGGATTTGTCCATCCATATGATGGATAGATATACTCTGGGCCCTCTCGGTGGAATGTCATCCAATTGTCTTGCAAGCATGTGACTGGCTCACAAGGGATCACATACCATGGGAACGAGAAAAGAGTACTTATTAGTAATGAGGATGAACTAGGTATGCAGAGATACCGACGATTAAAACCTCGGATAAGTAAACTATCGTGAGACAATGGGAAATTAGTATCGTATGTAAGTGGTTCATTCGATCGCAAAGTAATCGTAGAAATATGTGGGAGCCATATGAATTTCCAGATTCCTCTATTGGTTATTGATCGGAGAAGTGTCTCGTTCCTGTCCGCATAATTCACGAACAGTAGGGAGACACACTTAAGGATTCAATGTTGTTGAGTAGTTATGGAATGATGAGTAATAGACCGAATGTTGTCCGGAGTCTCGTATGGTATCCGGGATATCGCGAGGAGATCCGGAATGGTCCGGAGAATAAGATTCATATAAGGAAAGTCCTGTTTCAGAGTTGGGGAATAATTCCAGTGTTTTCACCAGGAATGTTCTAGAAGGGTCCGGAAGGTCCGGCACTCCGGAGGGGAAGGATACATGAATGTGTCATAACAATATGGAATGGTTGCATCATGTACTAGTTCACTTGGCTGGGCAAAATAAAGGGAGAAATCAAATCCTAGTTTGAAAGTCAAACGCCAATTTGAAAAAGTCAAACGGCAAGTTTGCTTGGTGGAGGGAGCGTAGGAAACCTACTTGGGGAGGAGTTCCCCTCCCTCCACCCGCCGGCCAAGGAGGCCGAGTTGGGGGAGGACTCCCTCCTCCCAACCGGCCACCCTCCACCTATATAAGGAGGGGTAGGGCTCCCCTACCCCTCACACCCAAAAACCCTAGCCCTCTCCTCCAAGTCGCCGGCGCCACCACCTCCTTGCGCCGCCGCCGCCTAGGGCACCTCCAACTCGGCAAGTTGGGGTGTTTACCAAACCCTAGCCGCCGGCTACACCCTCCCATTGGTGCACTCTAAACCCTAGATCACCAAGGCCTCTCTTATACTCCACCATACTCGCTCCGGCTTAAGGCGAAGCCCTACGAGATCTCCCCTCTACTTCCGACACCACGCCGTCGTCCTGCCGGAATCGCGAGGAGAGTGCTACAACCTCCGCTGCCTCCTGGAACAAGGGAGAGGAAGGTCTTCATCGAGTACCGAACGTGTGACCGACTACGGAAGCGCTGCCGAAACGCAACGCCGGAAGGATCGTCTACGCGATCTTGAGATCGGCAAGAGTACGACTACATCACCCACAAGAATCTGCTCTCGTTAACCGCTTTGGAATCTTCGAGGGTGAGTTCCTCTATCGACTCGTTGCTACAATCTAGTAGATAGATCTTGGCTTGTTTGTTTGCATGCGGTAGAATTTTTTTGTTTTCCATGCTACGAACCCCTTTAGTGGTATTAGAGCCGTGTCTATATGTAGATCTGTTGCACGAGTATAACACAATGGTCATTGTGGGTGGTGGTGCTTTTATCATCAATTGCTTTTTGTGTACTTGGCATCTTGCGGTATGATGGGATGAAGCGGCCCGGGCTAACCTTACTTGACATCGCTCATGAGACTTGCTCCACGCTCAACATGCAACTTGTATTGCATAAGTGGCTTTGCGGGTGTCTGTCTCTCCCATCATAGTATAGATCCAATTTACAACGGGCACTTGATAGTTCAAACATCAACGTTGTGTTTCTTGTTCCTAAGTTAGAGCGACACTTATTGAAAGCCCCAAACCACGTAAAATATGCAAAGAAAATTAGAGGCGTCTAACTTTGTTTTGCAGGGGTGTGCTGTGATGTGATATGTCCATGATTGTGATTATATTTGATGTATGCAATGTTCCTTATTGTAAGTTGGCAACCGGCAGGAGCCATATGGTTGTCTTTAAATTCTGTTAAGACCCGCGTGTCTATTCAAAGTAGTTTTAATAGTTGAAGTTGATGGACGACAACCATGAAACGACGCCATTGACCTTGACGCTATACCGGTGATGATGGAGATCATGTTCGTGCTTGAAGATGGAGATCGGAAGCACAAGAAGAAAGGCCATATCAAATCACATATTATGAATTGAATGTGATGTTAATCCTTTATGCATCTTCTATTGCTTAGTTAATGACAGTAGCATTATAAGATGATCCCTCAAGCACACAAATTTCAAGTTCCAAAGTGTTCGTCCTTAGTAAGCACCGTTGATAAAGCTCGTTGTTTCGAAGCACCACGTGATGATCGGGTGTGTTAGATTCTGCGGGTGTATACAACATGAGCAAGCCAGATTTGCTCATGCGGAAGCTAAGGTTTGATCTTGACGAGCCTAGCATGTACAAACATGGTCTCGGAACACGGATTACCGAAAGGTAAAGCATGAGTCATATAGTAGATATGATGAACATTTTGATTGTTCGCCATTGAAGCTACATCAACTCTCGTGATGATCGGTTTTAATGTGGTGGATTTGGTTCGTGTGATCACAAAAACAATGTGAGGGATATTGTTTTGAGTGGGAGTTCACCTAGATTAATTTAACTATTAATTAGAATTCAATTTGTCATAAACTTAGTCTAAACTATTGCAAATATGTTGTAGATCAATGGCGGCCCCTACCATCAATTTTAATGCGTTCCTAGAGAAAAGAAAAGTTGAAAAACAATGGAAGCAACTTCGCGGATTGGTTGCGCAATTTGAGGATTGTCCTCCATGCTGGTAATTTGACCTATGTGCTGGATGCACCGATGGGTGAACCACCTACATCTACTTCTACCGATGAAGTAAAGAATGTTTACCTCACTCGAAAGAATCAGTACTCAATAGTTCAGCGTGCTATCTTGTATGGTTTGGAATCAGAGCTTCAGAAAAGGTTTGAGAACCAAGACCCACATGATATTTTCCGTGAACTAAAAATGATATTTGAGGCTCACGTGACAGTTGAGAGTTATGAGGCTTCTGAAAAGTTCTTTAACTATAAGATGGAAGACGACGGCTCCGTCAGTGAGCATGTGCTTAAGATGTCTGGGCACACAAACAAACTCCAAAGTTTGGGTATAGTGATTCCTAATGCTTTAGGGATTTACCGCGTCCTCCAATCACTACCACCAAGTTACAAGAACTTTGTGATGAACTACAATATGCAAAACATGAATAAAACGTTGCCAGAACTCTTCTCCATGTTGAAATCTGCAGAAGTGGAGATCAAGAAAGAGCATCAAGTGTTGTTGGTCAATAAGACCACCAAATTCAAGAAAGGCAAGTCTAACCAAAGGGAAACTTCAAGAAGGGTGGTAAGAAAGTTGCCACACCGACGAAGAAGACCAAGGCTAACGTCTTGAGTGCTTTACCGCAAGGGAGAAGGTCCTTTGAAGCGGAATTGCCCAAAGTACTTGGCGGATTTGAAGAACGGCAACATCAAGAAGAAAGGTATATCGATATACATGTTATTGATGTGTATCTCACTAGGACTCGTAGTAGTGCTGGGTATTTGATCTTGGTTCGATTGCTCATATTTGTAACTCAAAGCAGTCTTTGCAGAATAAGCGGAAGCTAGCGAAGAACGAGGTGACGATGCACGTTGGAAATGGATCAAAGGTTGATGTGATCGCGGTAGGCACGCTACCTCTTCATCTACCATCGGGATTAGTTTTATACTTAAATAATTGTTATTTGGTGCCTGCGTTAAGCATGAACATTATATCTAGATCATGTTTGTTGCCAGACGGTTACTTGTTTAAGTCCGAGAATAATGGTTGTTCGATTTATATGAGTAATATGTTTTATGCACATGCACCTTTGATAGATGGTCTATTCTTATTGAATCTCGATCGTGGAAATACACATATTAATATCATTGAAGCTAAACATTTGAAATTGAGCGATAACTCGACCTATATGTGGCACTGTCGTCTTGGTCATATTGGAGTGAAGCGTATGAAGAAACTCCATTCCGATGGACTTCTTGAATCACTTGATGTCGAATCACTTGAAATATGCGAAGCATGTCTGATGGGTAAAATGACTAAGACTCCATTTTCTGGGATGACGGAGCGAGCTACGGACTTATTGGAAATCATACATATCGATGTGTGTGGCCCAATGAGTGTAGCATCGCGCGGTGGTTATAGTTATGTTCTTACCTTCACGGATGACTTGAGTAGATATGGGTATATCTATTTCATGAAACATATATAAGTCCGAAACTTTAGAGAAGTTTAAGGAATTTCAAAGTGAGGTAGAGAATCAACGTAACAAGAAGATTAAATTTCCACGTTCTGATCGTGGAGGTGAATATCTAAGTTACGAGTTTGGCGAGCATTTAAAGAAATGCGGAATACTTTCACAATTGACACCGTAAGAACACCACAGCATAATGGTGTGTCCGAACGTCGTAATCGAACTCTCTTAGATATGGTTCGTTCTATGATGTCACTTACAGATTTACCGCTATCATTTTGGGGTTATGCATTAGAAACAGACGCATTCACTTTAAATAGGGCACCATCTAAATCCGTTGAAACGACACCGTATGAATTATGATTTGGGAAGAAACCTAAATTGTCGTTCCTTAAAGTTTGGGGTTCCGAAGCTTATGTAAAGAATTTACAGCCGGACAAGCTTGAACCCAAAGCGGAAAAATGCGTCTTCATGGGATACCCAAAGGAAACTATTGGGTATACCTTCTATCATAGATACGAAGGCAAAATCTTCATTGCTAAGAATGGATCCTTTCTAGAGAAAGAATTTCTCTCGAAAGAAGTGACTGGAAGGAAAGTAGAACTCGACGAGGTTGTTGAACCTTCTCTCGAACTTGCGAGTAGCGCAACACCGGAAGTAGTTCCTGTGGCGCCTACACCAATAAGAGAGGAAGCTAATGATGATGATCATGAAACTTCGGTTGAAGTTGATACAGAACCTCGCAGGTCAAAGAGAACTCGTACCACTCCTGATTGGTATGATCCCGTTATGAGTGTCATGTTGGTGGACAACACCGATGACCCTGCGACATATGAGGAAGCGATGATGAGCCCAGATTCCAATAAATGGCAAGATGCCATGAAATCCGAGATTGGATCCATGTACGAAAACCAAGTATGGACTTTGGTGGACTTACCGGATGGCTGGAAGGATGTCGAGAACAAATGGATTTTCAAGAAGAAAACAGATGCTGATGGTAATGTTACTGTATATAAAGCTCGACTTGTCGCAAAAGGGTTTCGACAAATTCAAGAAGTTGACTACGATGAGACTTTCTCACCGGTAGAGAAGATAAAGTCTATGAGGATTTTGTTAGCAATCGCTGCATATTATGATTATGAGATATGGCAGATGGATGTCAAAACGGCGTTCCTCAATGGAGACATTGATGAAGAGTTGTATATGATGCAACCCAAAGGTTTTGTCGATCCTAAAGATGCTAACAAGGTATGCAAACTTCAACGGTCCATATATGGATTGAAGCAAGCATCCCGAAGTTGGAATCAACGTTTTGATAAGGTAATCAAAATCTTTGGTTTTATACAAACTTATGGAGAAGCTTGTATTTACAAGAAAGTGAGTGGGAGCTCTGTAGCATTCTTAATACTACATGTAGATGATATATTGTTGATTGGGAATGATGTAGACCTTCTTAATAGTGTCAAGGATTATTTGAATAATAGTTTTTTAATGAAAGATCTTGGCGAAGCAGCTTCCATATTAGGCATAAAGATTTATAGAGATAGATCGAGACGCCTAATATCATTGTCACAAAGTACATATTTGGAAAAAGTTCTAAAGAGGTTTGGAATGGAAGATAGCAAGAAAGGGTTCCTGTCCATGTTGCCCAATAAGACCTTGAGTAAAACTCAAAGTCCAGCAACGGCAGAAGATAGAGAAAGGATGAGTAAGACTCCCTATGCCTCATCCATAGGATCTCTAATGTATGCCATGCTATGTACAAGACCCGACATTGCATATGTTGTTAGTTTGACTAGCAGATATCAAAGTGATCCAGGAGTGGATCATTGGACAGCGGTAAAAAACATCCTTAAGTACTTGAGAAGAACTAAGGATATGGTTCTTTCTTATGTAGGTGATGAACAACTCATTGTTAATGGTTACACCGATGCTAGTTGGAACACTGATCCGGATGATTCTAAATCTCAATCTGGATACGTATTTACTTTGAATAGTGCAGCAGTTAGCTGGAGGAGTGCAAAGCAAAGCGTTGTGGCGAGATCTTCAACTGAATTGGAATACATAGCTGCTTAGGAGGCTTCACAAGAAGCGATATGGATGAAGGAGTTCATTACAGAGCTCGGTGTGGTTCCAGGTGCGCTGGACCCAATGTTTATCTACTGTGATAACATGGGCGCCATAGCCAATGCGCAAGAACCAAGGTCACACAAGAAGCTGAAGCACATCAAGCTAAGTTGTCATGCTATTCGAGAGCATGTCCAAGATGGTGACATAAAGATTTGCAAAGTACACACAGATCTGAATGTGGTGGATCCGTTGACTAAACCTCTCCCGAGGGCAAAACATGACCAGCACCAAACCGCCATGGGTGTTCGGTATATTACCATGTAATCTAGATTAGTTGACTCTAATGCAAGTGGGAGACTGTTGGAGATATGCCCTAGAGGCAATAATAAATGTAGTTATTATTATATCTTTGTGTTTATGATAAATGTTTACATTCATGCTATAATAGTATTAACCGGAAACATAAATACTTGTGTGGTTTGTAAACTAAATTAGAGTCCTTAGTAAAGCCTCTTTATAATACTATCTTGTTGGTTAATAGATGATCATGGTTTCTCGATCATGAACATTGATATGTTGTTAACAACAAGGTCATATCATTAGGAGAATGGTATGATGGACATACTCCTATAGATAAGCGTAGCATAAAGATCAAGTCATTTTAATAGTTCAATTGCTATAAGCTTTCTGATACATAGTAACCTAATTCCTTCGACCATGAGATCATGATAATCACCATCACCAGAAGGATGCTTTGATGACATCAAACACCACACCGTAACTGGGTGGCTATAAAGGTGGCATTGAGTATTCATAAAGTATGGGTTGAGGCACATGGATCAAGAGTGGGATTTATCCATCCATATGAGATAGATATACTACGGGCCCTCTCGGTGGAATGTCATCCAATTGGCTTGCAAGCATGTGGTAGCTCACAAGGGATCACATACCACGGAACGAGAAAAGAGTACTTATCGATGTGAGGTTGAACTAGGTATGCAGAGATACCGATGATCAAAACCTCGGATAAGTAAACTATCGTGAGACAAAGGGAAATTGGTATCATATGTAAGTGGTTCATTCGATCGCAAAGTAATCGTAGAAATATGTGGGAGCCATATGAATTTCCAGATTCCACTATTAGTTATTGATCGGAGAAGTGTCTCGGTCATGTCCGCATAATTCACGAACCGTAGGGAGACACACTTAAGGATTCGATGTTGTTGAGTAGTTATGGAATTATGAGTAAGAGACTGAATGTTGTTCGGAGTCTCGTATGGGATCCAAGATATCACGAGGAGATCTGGAATGGTCCGGAAAATAAGATTCATATAAGGAAAGTCCTATTTTGGAGTTGGGGAATAATTCCGGTGTTTTCACCAGGAATGTTCTAGAAAGGTCCGGAAGGTCCGGCACTCTGGAGGGGAAGGGTACATGAATGTGTCATAACAATATGGAATGGTAGCATCATGTAATAGGTCACTTGGCTTTGCAAAATAAAGGGAGAAATCAAATCCTAGTTTGAAAGTCAAACGCCAATTTGAAAAAGTCAAACCGCAAGTTTGCTTGGTAGAGGGAGAGTAGGAAACCTACTTGGGGAGGAGTTCCCATCCCTCCACCCGCGGGCCAAGGAGGCCGAGTTGGGGGAGGACTCCCTCCTCCCAACCGGCCACCCTCCACCTATATAAGGAGGGGTAGGGCTCCCCTACCCCTCACACCCAAAAACCCTAGCCCTCACCTCCAAGTCGTCGGCGCCACCACCTCCTTGCGCCGCCGCCTAGGGCACCTCCAACTCGGCGAGTTTGGGTGTTTACCAAACCCTAGCCGCCGGCTACACCCTCCCCTTGGTGCCCTCTAAACCCTAGATCACCAAGGCCTCTCTCATACTCCACCATACTCGCTCCGGCTTAAGGCGAAGCCCTACAAGATCTACCCTCTACTTCCGACACCACGCCGTCGTGCTGCCGAAATCGCGACGAGAGTGCTACAATCTCCGCTTCCTGCTGGAACAAGGGAGAGGAAGATCTTCATCGAGTACCGAACATGTGACCGACTGCGGAAGCACTGCCGGAACGCAGCGCCGGAAGGATCGTCTACGCGATCTTGAGATCGGCAAGAGTACGACTACATCACCCACGAGAATCTGCTCTCGTTAACCGCTTTGGAATCTTCGAGGGTGAGTTCCTCTATCGACTCGTTGCTACAATCTAGTAGATAGATCTTGGCTTGTTTTCCATGCGGTAGAAATTTTTTGTTTTCCATGCTACGAACCCCTTCAGATTACCCAAGGTTTATCAAACTCAGGGAGGAAGTGGTAAAAGGTATTCCCTCTCAAGCAATCCTGCAATCAAGATACAAGAAGTCTCTTGTGTCCCCAACACACGCAATACACTTGTCATGTGTATAGGTGCACTAGTTCGGCGAAGAGATAGTGAAATACAAGTGGTAATGGTGCCAAAAAATAGCTTCTGACTTGTTGTTGACGTGAGGTAACGTGTGTGAGTGCCAGAAAAGAGCTTGACGGTGAGGTAGAGACTAAAGCAAGCAAACATGCAACAGATCTAGATGCAAACGGTGTTTCAATGCTTAGAAACAAGGCCTAGGGATCATACTTTCACTAGTGAACACTCTCTCATATAAATATCTTCTCTTAATGATACTACTCTTAACTACTCTCCGGTTCAACACTCTAATCGATGGTAGGGCCTTACCCAATCTAGATAACCCCACGCTGTCACCTTGAGCGCTAGATGGTTCCAACAAACACCATAATTTCATAGAGACATCCAACTCCAAATATAACTCATAACAAATATATATGTAGTCTAGCTTAAGTGCCACACACGGCGTGCACGCTGTCACTTTCTCACACATGGGGAAAAGCATAGATCTATTAAAGCACGGTGAGTATTTATATAGACTCTACTTGATTACAAATCTCATGACCACAACAAGACCATGCATAGAGAGAAAGATGAACACATAGATACCGGTAGAGCCCTTAGCCTCGAGGAAGAACTACTCCCTCCTCATCATGGGAATCAGCAACGGCGATGAAGATGGTGGTGGAGATCGATGGAGATGGCTCCGGGGGCACTTCCCATCCGTGAGGTGCGAATAGAGACTTTCTATCCCCCGAATCTCCCCTTCGATGGCAGCGGCGCTGTGGAACTTTTCTGGAAGTATGATGGATTATTTAGGGTTTTCTCCCCGAGAGCTTCTTATAGGCGCAGGAGGCAAGGTCGGTGGTGGGCGGGGGGCCACCTTGCCCAGTCTTGAGCCCACCCTAGGTGGCGCTTTGAGGTGTGGCCACCCTGTGGCACCCCTTTGTCTCTGCTTCGTGGTTCCGTGTTGCTCCGGGGGAAATAATAACTTTGGATTTTGTCCCGTCTAATTCCGAGAATATTGATTTTCTGCCTTTCTGGAACCAAAAACAGAAGAAAACAGACAACTGGCACTTTGGAAACTTTTTAATAGGTTAGTTCCAGAAAAGATATAAAAAGACCTCAAAGTGTACACAAAGCAAAGCAAAGTAGATACTAAAGAAGCATGCCGCTCGTGGTCTTCGGCCCACGTGTAGCCTGGCCCGGTCGGCCCCACTAGGGCATGTGCTTGCCGCTGCAGCTCGGTAGGGAGTTCTTGTTCGGCCCATTGCTGGGCTGCCAGCCAGGCCGATGGGGTCTTACCCTAATGAGGGCCCCGTCTCCCACTGTTCACTCTCCCGCTGCCGCCTCTTTTATCATGTCCTCCTCCGCCCCGTCCCCCCTTCGCCGCCCCTCGGCCTCCTCCTCTGCGGTCATCTGGTGAAGCCACGATGGCGCCCTCCCGCCCGTCGACCCTTGCACCCGGCCTTCCCTCTCTGCCGCCTCGCCCGCGTCGGCCTTCTCCTGGCTCAGGACCGCCGGCCACCTCCCACTCGGGGGCAATTCGGCTCCTACCGCCACCCGGAAGACGCTCCCCATGGCCGATGCGCTTCCCACAGCACCGCGTCCATCCCGTTCCCCTCCCTGCGTGCGTCGCCGGCTGGAGGAGCCCCATCGCTCCCCGCCACCTCCACAGGAGCTGACCCGGGAGGAGTGGCTCCGGGCCGTGGCTCTGCAGGCCCATGAGGGAGCACTGGGCCTCGCTAGGGTGCAGGTCAGGCAGACGCGCCTCATGGCGCGAGGATCGGGCTACAGGTCACCCTACCGCGGAGGCGGTTGTGCGTGACTGTGAGCTAGCCGACGTGGTGGCGCCCAAGAAGAAGAAGATAAAGACCAATAAGAAGAAGAGCTTGGCTTCGGCGACTGCGGGACCCTCGGCGTTGGCTGACCCTGCCCCCGATGTGCTCAGCGCCCATCCTGGGGTGCTCCCGACAATGGGGCGGTGTTCTGTTGGCTGCGGCCATCCCCCGGTGCAGGGAGTCTTTAGATTATTACAGCCATGGAGTGGATGGCGGCTTCTACTTCATTGATATGGGAGGTGTGCAGATGACCATCCTGGAGACCCTTGACATGGTGAGGATCCTCCCGGCCCAGTATCCCCCGCTCGAGGTGGAGGTGACAGAGGGCCTGATCCAGGAGGAGCTCAGAGAGGTTTTGCCGGGCCACGAGTGACCAGTGCATTTTGTCTCGGCTTCTGAGTTTGCCGTGTACTTCCCGTCCATTGCGATCTTGCGCATGTGCGCCTACGTCATGTCCTTCACCCTGCCGATCCACCAGCTGCCACCGAAAGGAGGCGCCGGGGGCCCCTCAGCCCACCTCAGGGTCCACGGTCTCCCGGGAGGCGGCCCTTGTCCCTGAGCGCCCCGTCCAAGCTGGAACCGGTGGTCGTCCCACACTGCTACCGCCCTGACTGAAGTGATACGAGTAGGCTACACTAGCGCAAATCAAAAAATTCTACCGCGTATACTAGTATTACTGTTGTCATAGATCACGGGATTACCACTAGACGCGCAGTTGCGGAATCGATGAAGCGCGTCAAGGCAGTGCAAACGTTCTCCTCCTTGTCCTCGTCCCAAGAGAATCTCCCCTTGCGCGGCTCCTCCAAGTGCCACAGATGCAGCACCTCCGAGGTATCCACACGTGCGGGGTGGAAGCGTCAGGCAAGACGCACTAATCGTGGCGTGCAACACAGGCGAGAGGTGTGGCGGCTGGGTGGAATGGTCTAAGGTCTAAGGTCTAACCCCGGTCATCTCGCCCCACCCTCTCTTATATAGGCGTCACTAGTGGGATTCTACATTAGCAGCCCATTAGTAGCCTAAGCCTGGTCTAATTCGGATCTAATCCTCATTAGGCTTCCAGCCCCTTAAGTGTGTGACCCTATAGTTTCATATACGTATAGACATGACACGAATACACTTATTTTGTCAATAGTTGCTAGCGGCCTCTAGCAAGACGTGCCAACTCCTAAACGCATACAAAGATCATATCGGACGAACCATCACAAGGTTTAGTACATGTCTTTCCCTTTGCCTCACGATATTTGGTCTAGCTCCAAGCTGACCTCCCTTTCTCGATACTGTGATTCAGAATCCCTTTACTAGGTTAACTCTTAACCATATGTAGCATGTCCATGCATTTCTGGATCCGATCACTCGAGGGGCCCAGAGATATCTCTCTCAAGTAGAGAGGGTCAAATCCCATCTTGATTGACCATACCTTGCAGCATGCTTCAGGACAAACCCAAAAGCTACCTTTATAACTACCCTGTTACGGTGCAGCATTTGATAGCCCCAAAGTAGGTCGATCCACATCTCAAGTACATGCGACAATCTCAGGTCTAAGGACAAAACGTACACGATGTGTAAAGAGAGAGCTGCAACTAATTGCCAGTCTCAGGTTGGGTCAGTCCAACCCCATGTTCATAACATGTGTCCACATCATTGGTTTGACATCTCCATGTCTATGACTTGCGAAACATAGTCATCAACCAATCGATGTGCTAGTCTAATATCCACGTGTGTCCTCACATGAACTTCGACTAGGGACAACTATTAAATAATCATACAAATAAAGAGTTTCACAAACAATTTACATAATTTCCATTCAATACAAGTTGCCTGATATGGATATTCAAGGAACATTACAATAACTCATGGATAAATACGAAATATAATCATCTCTATGATTGCCTCTAGGGCATATTTCCTTCAGTCTCCCACTTGCACTAGAGTCAATCTAAAATGTATCTAATACCAATTGCTCTTGTGTGCGCTTCATGCGCGGGCTGCGGGAGAGGCTTTGTAAAAGGATCAACAACATTTGATTCCGTATGTATTTTGCATATCTTGACACTACCATCCTCAATGAACTCACGAATCTGATGGTAACGCATGTGAATATGTTTGTCCTTCTGGTGCTGTCTAGGTTCCTTGGCTTGTGCAATAGCCCATTGTTGTCACAATAAACGTCCAAGGGATTGGACGCGCCCTAAACCACACCAAGAGCAATCAGGAAATTCCTAATCCAAACAGCTTCCTTTACGGCCTCTGAGGTAGCAATATATTCAGCTTCTGTTGAAGAGGAGGTCACCGTATCTTGCTTGGAACTTTTCCAGCTCACAGCACCACCATTCAAGACAAACACATAACCTGATTGCGCTTTCGAATCATCTGAGTCGTTAAGGTAACTCGCATCTGTGTAACCCTTTACACTGAGTTCATCCTCACCTCCATAAACTAGGAACACATCCTTAGTCCTTTTCAAGTACTTAAGGATGTTCTTTACCACTGTCTAGTGACCTTCACCTGGATCAGCCGGGTATCTGCTCGTAACACTTAGAGCATAGGAAACATCTGGGCGAGTACATATCATTGCATACATGATGGATCCAATAGACGAAGCATATGGAATCCTGCTCATGCGCTCACGCTCATCAGTAGTCGAAGGACACTTAGTCTTGCTGAGTTTTATGACGTGAGACATGGGCAAGAACCCCTTCTTAGCCTCTTCCATGCTGAACCGTTTGAAAACTTTGTCAATGTATGTACTCTGGCTTAATCCTATTAGCTTCCTTGATCTATCTCTATAGATCTTGATACCCAGAATATATGCTGCTTCTCCCAAGTCCTTCATCGAAAAACTATTTTTCAATGAGGTCTTAACAGACTCGAGCATAGGAATGTCATTTCCAATCAGCAATATGTCATCTACATATAAGATTAGAAATACAAGCTCTCTCCCACTTTCCTTCTTGTAAACACAAGGTTCTTGTTCGTTTTTGATGAAGCCAAACTCCTTTACAACTTCATCAAATCGAATGTTCCAACTCCGAGATGCTTGCTTCAGCCCATAAATGGACTTCAGAAGTTTGCATACCTTTCCAGCATTGTTTGGATCGACAAATCCTTCGGGCTGCATCATATACATGTCCTCAGTTAGGATTACATTTAGGAAAGCCGTCTTGACATCCATCTGCCATATTTCATAGTCGAAATGTGCAGCAATGGCTAGAATTATCCGTATACATTTAAGCATCTCTACTGGCGAGAAAGTATCGTCGTAGTCAACTCCTTGAACTTGTCGAAAACCTTTTGCAACAAGTCGAGATTTATGGATGTGAACATTTCCATCCATATCAATCTTCTTCTTATAGATCCATTTGCACTCGATGGCTTTAAAACCATCAGGAAGGTCAACCAAGTTCCAAACCTGATTGTCTCCCATGGACTCTATCTCGGATCTCATGGCGATCAACCATTTCTCAGAGTCTGGGCCCACCATCGCTTCTGCATAGGTCGCAGGCTCATCATTGTCTAACAATAATAATTCTCGTGCTTCGTGGAGCCTCGTCGACCTTCGTGGTTGTGATGCTTCTGTTGCCACAGGTTCCTCAACTTGTTCTACTACAATAGCATCACTCGTAGAAGCATCCCCAACTAGCTCATCTTGAACTTCTTCAAGTCGCACCGACCTTCCACTTGTTCTCTTTGTGAGAAACTCTTTCTCTAGGAAAACATCGCTACGAGCGACAAACACTTTGCCCTCTTCTCGGTTGTAGAAGTAATGCCCTAAGGTTTACCTCAGATATCCCACGAAAATGCACTTATCCGATTTGGGTGTTAACTTGTCTGACTGAAGCCGCTTGACAAATGCATCACAACCCCAAATCTTTAGAAAAGACAAACTGGGATTCTTTCTAGTCCACATATCATATGGTGTCTTCACTACGGATTTAGATGGTACCCTATTAAGTGTGAAAGCTGTCGTTTCTAGAGCGTAACCCCAAAATGATAATGGCAAATCCGACTGGCTCATTATCGATCGAACCATGTCCAACAAAGTTCGATTACGACGTTCGGAGACCCCGTTCCTTTGAGGCTTTCCGGGCGGCGTAAGTTGTGGAACAATTCCGCAACTATTAAGATGATCGCTAAATCCGTGACTCAAATATTCACCTCCACGATCAGATCGCAAGGCCTTTATTTTCTTTCCACGTTGATTCTCTACTTCACTCTGAAACTCCTTGAACTTTTCAAAAGTTTCAGACTTATGCCTCATTAAGTAGACATAACCATATCTACTGAAATCATCAGTAAAAGTAATGAAGTAGTGATATCCTCCTCCATGTCTGCTCATTGGTCCACATACATCAGTATGTATGAGTTCCAACAAGTCTGTCGCTCTCTCGGGTAAACCCGAAAAAGGCGACTTGGTCATCTTTCCAAGTAAACAAGCTTGACATGTCTCGTATGATTCAAAATCAAACGAAGTTAGAAGACCATCACCATGGAGCTTCTTCATGCGCTTTTCACTTGTATGCCCCAAACGAGAATGCCATAAATAGGTAGGACTCAAATCATTATGCCAAAGCCTTTTAGCACTAACATTTTAAATAGATGCGTCATCAAGATTTAAAATAAATAACCCATTCACAATGGGAGAATTAGCCATAAACATATCATTCTTAGAGATTACACAACCATTGTTCATACTCACAAATGAATATCCATCCCTCGTCAAACATGAAGGTGTTAAAATGTTTCGACCCATACTAGGAATGTAATAATTAACAATTATTCAACTCCATAATAAATCCTGACGGAAGGTGAAGTTGCATGACACCGACGAACAATGCAGCAAACCTTTCTTTATTTCCGATGCGAAAATCCACTTCGCCTTTCTGCACTTCTCTAGTCCTATTAGCCCCTTCATCGAATTGCAAATATGAGCAATCAATCCGTTATCAAATACCCAAGAGTTAACATAGGAATCAGCGAGAAGAATGTCCACAACACTTACAACAAGCGTACCTGAGTGGGAAGTACTCTTACTTCCACTCTTCTTCAAAGAAGCCTGGTACTTGCTGCAGTTTCTCTTCCAGTGGCCATGTTCATGACAAAAGAAGCACTCAATGTCTTCTACAGGTCCAGCCTTTTGCTTGGGTGCAGGGTTAGGGATCGTATCCTTAGCCTTTCCCTTCTTCTTCCAAGAAGTACCCCTTTTCTTGAAGCTAGGCTTGTTCTGCACAGCCATCACATGGCTATGACCTACACACTTTTTCATGTCACTTTCTGTTGTTTTAAGCATCCCACATAATTCATTAAGGCCCTTCTCCACCCCATGCATATGGTAGTTCGAAATGAACTGCCCATAGCTGGATGGAAGAGACGCTAAAATGAAGTCAGTGGCCAACTCTTGGCCTAGTGGAAAACCAAGATTTTCCAAAGTCTGACTGTAACCAACCATTTTGATCACATGGGGGCCTACAGCTGCTCCCTCTGCTAGCTTGCATTCGACAAAGGACTTGGCAACATTGTACCTCTCAGTCCTTGCCTGATCTTGGAACATGTCCTTAAGCGCCACGATCATATCATACGCATCATAATCCTCAAACATATTTTGGAGTTCAGGTTCCATGCATGCAAGCATAAGGCAGCTAACCTCAAGAGAATCATCACATGCTCTCTTGTAGGCGTTATTTAGGGCAGCAGATGCATTATCAGCAGGTTCATCGGGGATTGGGGTATCCAGAACCATTTCCTTTTTATCAGAACTAAGAACAATTCTCAGGTTACGGACCCAGTCCGTATAGTTTGTTCCATTTAGTTTATCTTTGTCAAGAATCAAACGCAAAGAAAAAGGTGATGAAGTGTTCGGTGCCATTGATCTACAACAGAAAACATGCAAAATACTAAGCCATATAACCATGAAAGAGTAAAACATATTAAATAATTTAATAACATATACTCCCACTTAAATCAATGTCCCTCTATTGATACTAAGTGATTCAAGATCCACAATTAAAAAGTCGACTAGTGAGCTTTAGCATCACTGCTAGAAGACCAGGTAAATCGGTAAGCAACACTTGCTAATCATATCACATATAACTCTTGTTGTTGGGTGACATCTCTATGTCAAAACTAGGCGCCCAACCTTTATGCCCCAAGGTCCTTAACTGTTAAGATGACCTTGTCAAGCTCACCAACCCTTATGCGTGTAGGTATCAGATACAAACCCATCCAGCCAAGGAAAACCGCGGCACCCTAATTTCATAGGCCCACCAACGATTGTACTGGGCATAGGATGGTGCAAGGTTTGGTTGGGAGGGCATGGTTAAACTTAAACTTTCTGAGGGATCGTTCTACTTCTATCACCTAAGCATGCATAGTAGTAAAACACATAAGAATAACATTCACGTAGATGTGACACAGTATGGCCCATTTTCTCATCGTGATCTCCATCGCCATAGAACCTGTCCACCATGATGATCTCCATCTTCATGTTACATGTGAGCCATCTTCCAGGTGATGAGTCCTCCAAGAACTAATACAAGCTATTACTCCTAACAGCTAGTAATCAAAATTACATATTATTGGGATCATCACAAGTTGGCACGCAGGCCATTACAATAAATGACAACACATATGGCTCCAGCCGTGTTGCCCTACTCACGACACGCAGGTCATGCAAATTTTCATACATGAATCACATACATATATGGGCCATACTGATCACATACATCCTGCAAAACAAGTTATGCATAGAATCGCATTCTACCAGATCATGTGACATCGCAGCACCTAGTTACATTAACGAGATACAAAATGGGCTACGATTAAGGGGGGTCTAGGGGGTCTCCCCTTGCGGGGTTCGAAGGGGCAGCGCCCCTCGCGGTATCATATTTTATTTAAGGATTTTGATGGGCAATTCAAATTTACCATAAACCGACTCCTGTCCCGATTCAATCAAACTCCTTTGATCACGGTACATCAATTTTAGATCTAGGTTCTGATTCGATCAATTATATTGATCTTCGCGTGATTCAACAGGATTTATGTGTCGCTGTCTACCCCGATGGCGGAAACCGACCGGTAGGGGTAAGTTGTTCGACAACCTCAGAATCACGATCATGGAAAGCAAGATCATAGATCAATCCTGAACCACCGCCAAATAAACGATCACATCATTCATATCAATTTGCATATCACCATATGCAAACATCCTGAACCTATAAATGAACAGCATTGGCTCTGATACCACTGAAGGGATACGAGTAGGCTACACTAGCGCAAATCAAAAACTTTCTACCGCGTATACCAGGATTACTATTGTCATAGATCACGGGATTACCATTAGACGCATAGTTGCGGAATTGATGAAGCATGTCGAGGCAGTGCAGATGTTCCACGTCTCCATGTCCTCGTCCCACGAGAAGCTCCCCTTGCGCGGCTCGTCCAAGTGCCACAGATCCAGCACCTCCGAGGTATCCACACGTGCGGGGTGGAGGCGTCAGACGCCGGACTGCTAGGTTCGCGCGTGCAACACAGGCGAGAGGTGTGGAGGCTGGGTGGAATGGTCTAAGGTCTAAGGTCTAACCCCGGTCATCTCGATCCACCCTCTCTTATATAGGCGTCCCTAGTGGGCTTCTACATTAGCAGCCCATTAGTAGCCTAAGCCTGGTCTAATTCGGATCTAATCCTCATTAGGCTTCCAGCCTCTTAAGTGTGTGACCCTATAGGTTCATATACGTATAGACATGACACGAATACACTTATTCTGTCAATAGTTGGTAGCGGCCTCTAGCAAGACGTGCCAACTCCTAAACGCATACAAAGATCATATCGGACGAACCATCACAAGGTTTAGTACATGTCTTCCCCTTTGCCTCACGATATTTGGTCTAGCTCCTAGCTGACCTCCCTTTCTCGATACTGTTATTTGGAATCCCTTTACTAGGTTAACTCTTAACCATATGTAGCACGTCCATGCATTTCTGGATCTGATCACTCGAGGGGCCCAGAGATATCTCTCTCAAGTAGAGAGGGGCAAATCCCATCTTGATTGACCATACCTTGCAGCATGCTTCAGGACAAACCCGAAAGCTACCTTTATAACTACCCTGTTACGGTGTAGCATTTGATAGCCCCAAAGTAGGTCGATCCACATCTCAAGTACATGCGACAATCTGGTCTAAGGACAAAGCATTACGATGTGTAAAGAGAGCTGCAACTACTTGCGATCTCGGTTGGGTCAGTCCAACCCCATGTTCATAACATGTGTCCACATCATTGGTTTGACATCTCCATGTCTATGACTTGCGAAACATAGTCATCAACCAATCGATGTGCTAGTCTAATATCCACGTGTGTGCTCACATGAACTCCGACTAGGGACAACTATTAAATAACCATACAAGTAAAGAGTTTCACAAACAATTCACATAATTGCCAATCAATACAAGTTGCCTGATATGGATATTCAAGGAACATTACAATAACTCATGGATACATAAGAAATATAATCATCTCTATGATTGCCTCTAGGGCATATTTCCTTCACCGACCCTCCTGTGTCTCTCGACCTCGACATCGCCCAGTACGGTTCCAACCTCGCCTTGGAGCCTGGTACGCATCTTGGATCCCCTCCTTCTGCTCTGCTGGCCTCCGAGGAGACCTTGGGAGTATGGGGTTGGTGTTGTGCTCTCCCCAGTCCCCACGGTCCCCCGGGGTGGTCTGCTACTCCCTCGCCCAGGACACCCCCACCCGTCTACGTCGGCTGCCGGCGTGACCGACTCTTACTCCCATGTGGTTGCCACCAAGCTGCGTCGGGCCAAGACCCCCGGGCCTCCGGCCCCACGCCTCCCCCCTCCCGCCACAGTGTCCGCCTTGCAGGCGCGAGGGTGGGACTGTCCGGTCCGGAGCCGAAGGTGGCGGAGCGGGCTTCCCGCCGGGTTGCGGCTCGTAACGAGCTCCTAGGTACCACCCCTACCACTCCAGTTGTTCCTTCTGACATACGTCCCTCAGGTCTTCCTGGTTCTTCGTTCTGAGTGTTGTTAGAGGTGTCGCTTGCCCACCTGGGTGTGGTGGCTGATGACTATAGCATTGTATTCCATGGCGAGAAGGGGCCCCGGATGGAACAGATCACTACCATTAAGGCGCGCGAGGGGTATGCGGGTGTGATCGTTGATGCCCGGGTGCGCGACTCCCGGGAGCGGGAACGCTCCCAGCTCCTTGCGAGGCTGGAGTGCAGGACTGGCCCGATGAAGACCTGCACTGATGAGCGGGAGGTTACCCTCACGCCATCCCCCCGGGGTAGGCCACGTGGGAGACCTCCCAAGGCCGCTGCTTCCCGCCCCCTGACCTGCCGTGCCCACTAGGTCCCCGCTAAGGGGACCCCAGCGTGAGATCCTAGATGGATCTTCTCCACTACTAGGAAAGCGGCCTTTAGTGGCGCACTGAAAGGCCATCATGGCGCACTAGCAGCGCCACAGACCCTCGCTCTGGCTATCTCCTAGCCGTGGCGCACTACCTGGTGCACCACGATTGTGTCGAGATAGGCGTGGCGCACATGCCAGTGCGCCACGGAAAGTAGTCCAGGTGCGCCACGCGTATGAAACGATAACCGTGGCGCACTAGGTGCTGCGCCACGGATATAAATTTCAAAATTCAAAAAAAAGCAGCAGATCTGGATCTCGTCGTCAGTGTCGTCGCGCGTCGGTGTAGGTCGCCGTCGTCGCCTCGTCGTCGTTGTCGGAACTGCAAGGAGGAGGAGGAGAATAGGAGGAAGAGGAGGAGAAGAAGAGGAGGAGGAGGAGAAGAAGAAGAGGAGGAAGAGGAGGAAGAGGAGGAGAAGAAGAGGAGGAGGATAAGGAGAAGAAGAGGAGGAGGAGGAGGATGAGGAGAAGAAGAGGAGGCCTCGTCGTCATCGGAACAACAAGGAGGAGGAGGAAGAGGAGGAGAAGAAGGAGCCCGCCGTCTCGTCGTCGGAACTGCAAGGAGGAGGCCGCCGCCGTCACCATGTTGACTGCAAGGAGGAGGAAGAGGAGGAGAAGGAGAAAGAGAAGGAGGAGAAGAAGAAGGAAATGAGAAGGGAGGAAAAGGAAAAGGAGAGAAGGGGAGGGAAGGTGGGCGGGGTGGGGATTCGAAATTTGAATCCTGCCCAAGCTTATCCGTGGCGCACTAGGTGGCGGTGCGCTACGGGTAAGCCACCCTCTATTTTTTTCTGTATGAAAAAGCGGTCTTTTGACCGTAACTTTTTACTCTTTTCGAATTTTTAAAATCTAAAAAATCGCTAAACGACCATAGGTCGTTGCGAGCGGATGCAAAATCTCATTCTCGTCATTTTGGTATATTATACGATTTTTTTCGATATCGTATGCAAAAGTTACGGCCTTTTTACCGTGGCATGACTTTTTTTTGCAAATAAAGTCAAAACTCATGTTTGTTAATTTTACTAGAAGCTATACCACATTACCTACCTAAATATGAAAGGATTTAATTTTTTGAAGTGTTTATCATTTTCTTTTATTTTTTGCAAAACCTAAAAAGGCGATCCACAGGGGGGGGGTGGAGTTGGTGCAGGATAGTTAGGCGTAGGGCACTAGGGCAAGGTGCCCTACTACTAAGTTTATACATCTGTGGCGCACATGCCATAGTGCGCCACAGATGTGTCAACCGCTTCACGAGAGAGGGCATGCACTTAGGCGTAGCGCACCCCCTCCATGTGCGCCACGGTTGACACTAACAACCGTAGCGCACCTACCCTATGTGCGCTACGGATGTTTGGCGTGCGGCCAACAGAGCCCTGGACCACACACATCTGTGGCGCACTATGGTCATGTGCTCCACGGTTGTTCTAGTTACTAGTAGGGCACTGCCCATAGGTGATCCACGCCTGTTTTAGCCATGGGGCACTTCAACCATGTGAGCCACGGATGTGCTGATTACCTATAGCCATTTTCCTAGTAGTGCCGGGCCATCCGGACGTTCATTTCGAACATCCGGGGGTTCGGGCATGAGGTTCATTGTCGCCAGATCAAGCAGTAAATTCGCTTGGAAGAGCCGTATATTGTGAGCCTTAAGGAGACGATTTGTCAGGATTCTCCATCTCTGAGTTGGAGGGCCTCAGCCGCTCCAAATTCTCCTGGACTTGGCTTCCTGCTATTGGCCACTCTGGGGGGATCCTCCTTGGGGCGAAGGAGGATACCTTCGTGGTAGATGATATGGACTGTGGGGAGTTTTTTGTGAGCATGTCGCTTACCCATAGACAATCTCGCTTCAAATGGGAAGTGATCATTGTATTTGGCCCCGCGGACCATAGGAGCTCCGCTGACTTCCTGCTCGAACTCAAGCTTAAAGTGGAACAGGCTGAGATCCCGGTGGTGGTGGCCGATGATTTCAACCTGATCCGCTCGGCCGAGGACAAGAGCTCGACAAATGTGGACCTCCCTAGGATGCATATGTTTAATGACTGCATCCCAGATCTTGCTCTTCGTGAGATTGCTTAGGTGGGTGCTAGATATACGTGGACCAATAAGCAGTTGAACCCGATTCGTAGTGTCCTCGACCGTTTATTTGTCTCCGTTGACTGGGAGGTGGCCTTCCTGCTTTGCTCTCTTAGGGTGGTCATCCGGATTGGCTCTCATCACACACTCCCCTCCTCCTCCTCTCGTCTGGAGGGGGCAGCCCTCCCCAGCTGAATCGCTTCCACTTTGAGTCCTTCTGGCTCCAGAAGCAGGGATTCATGGAGGCGGTTAGAGCCAGGTGGCTGTCGACCGCCTCACCCCCTCGGGTCTACTCCGCGGTTGATATCTGGCACCACTATGCCAAGGTATCCCGTTGATTCATGAGGGGATGGGGCACCAACTTGGGTGCAAAATTCACCAAACCCGCATAGAAACGATTCAAAGGTGCCCACCAGGCACTTTCGTGCGGGTGGAAAACGAAGTAATAACATTACACAACAGTCCTCGATGGGACCCACAGAACAGATATATATAACAGCGACTCAAAGAGTCAAGAATATAGATATAATATACAAAGATCCAAATCACCTTGAGAATGATAGAGCATCCGACTACGGACAAGACGCAAATGGGGCTAAGAGCCCTGAAGAATAACCAATGGCGTCCATAACCCTGCCTAGGCCAAGCCGGAAGGGTAACCCTGCTAACGACGTCGATCTCAAACCTGCTTAAACAAAAGGGGTGCCGACAAAGGGCAAAGGAAAAGAAGAAGGCGTCGATCGAGGCGATACGGCGAGACTAGAATTCGGCGGTCCTCGCCTACATAGGTATGGTGGACTGAAGCGGCAGCGGCAGCGTGCACTAAACAACCTATAGAGACTCGATACAGCTGGCGGTTATCAGAGGGGGGGTAAGAATGACCTATTCGGATCCATCCTGATACTATCATCAAACAAACCCATCCTGGCGTTTCCCCCTCGAGACCAATCGAGGAAGTCAACCGAGGAACTCACGGTTGGCGATTTATTTATTGATTATAGTTGCGGCACTTTACTAGTCAGGTTTAGATAATCGTCCTGATAAAGTAAATAGTGGGCACTTTTAGTTGACCATTCCGTTATAGTTGCGGCAATTACTAATCAAATACAGATAGCATGATATAAACCCAAAACCCAGGTTGTTGGTACTTTTATTCAGCCTTCCGTTGTAGTTGCAAGATTTACTAGTCGGTACAAGCGCCATGGCGACAACCAAACAAGCAATTGTAGGCAGTATTAATTAGCCATTCCATTATAGTGAAGCTGATTACTAGTCATTATAAGTCAAATTTATAGCAGTAAACTTTAGTTATGCTTGTCTATGATCGAGAATCTGTGCTCCAAGTCGTCCATATCCGACACGGACTTTGAAAGTTTTACCGGCGGGTGCACCAATAGCAACACACGCTCGATCAACCTCGGAAAAACCAAATCAAAACCCAACGAGGCTTTCACGGTGAACAATCACAGATTCAGAGAAATATTTGGGGCCACCCTTAAGTAGAATCCATAGCGAGTAAGCAAGCTCGAGACGGCCTCAAGGTTATGGGGACGGTGAGCTCGGGAACCGAAGTGTGGCTGGGCTTGTCGACACAGCGGAATCGTGCCATGATCCTAAATACAGTGTGCTCCTCGCACAATTTAAATCTGAGAAAGTAGCATGGCATAAGTACAGGATCGTAAATAAAACCTCAAACTAGTTTGTGGCCCCAAGAAATAAGACGAATCAAGCTCGGCTCGGGGGTCCCATACCTCCCGGATGTGGATAGCGCGATAAAACAAGGAACAGGTATCAAGTACTCGGGGTCTTCACGGGACACAAGTGGGCGTTGAAACCAAATATTTTCTATCACCCACGATGCCTGCTTATTTCAATTTTAGTTGTTAAACAGAAATTAAAGTGACGATAAGTAAAACTAGAATCATCTCCAACATCAACATGCGGCAATACATCATCAATTGTGGCATTTGACGACACGCAACAAGACACTTGAGCAAGCGACTTCTGACGGCAAGTCCAACTATCTACCAAACAACAGGTAATAGGATGTGTCCAAGGCAATATAGGGCTGCACGGTATATCACAGGTACGGAAACTAAAGCATCGCAACACAGATAGCAAAAGATCAACAGGAGGGAATAAAGACTATAAAAGTAAGATAGGTAGAAAGGGGGAGATGCTCGCCTGAAAACATTGCCGAAGGTTTTCCCCGAAGATCGGGTCGACACTCGCATCAACTCAACGGCCTTATCCGCGAAGAGCCAAAACACTAGAATAAACACCGGATGCAATATTTAATACTAAGGCAAAAGATCGGCATGATGCATGTATGATGTATGACATGGCACGATGCGATGCATTTAGGTCATATTAAGCGGAACCGGGGTCCCGACAATTAATCAAACGGTTCATGTTGTTTAGATACCCCGCAAATTAAATGTTGTTTAGCAAGACAACAGATGGATCCGGTTCGCTACACATGTTTAAATGAGGCCGATATGAGACTAGATTTGCCCGCATATGGGCCCCATATTTAATTATTAGGTGAATCGGCATAAGGCCCCCAAACCACAGATATGCATGCGAGTATGACAATTCAATATGCGATCAAGTTGTTATTATGCATTTATAAAATAGGGTTTGCGGGAAGGGGTTCACACATTAGGGTTCTCGACGATCTTGGGGTTTCCGGGGTTCGGGGTCCGACAGGGTCCAGGGTTCGACGGATCAGGGGTTCGAAAGAGTCCGTCCTCGGTAGCGGGGTAGGTCTTGTCGCATCGGGGTCTCGATGTCCGGGAAGCAGAACTTGGGTCGGTGCCGTTCTCGTCATCGCGAAGGTCTTGCCGGGCCTCACGGGGTCGATCTTGCCGTTGCGAGGATCTTGTCGGGCTCGCGCCATCGAGTCGGTGTCAACATTCGGGGCGTTCTCGTGGCAATCTTGGCGTTCTGGGGATGATTCTGGCGATTCCATGTCGTGGACCCTGACGGTCGGGAAGGAGAGCTTGACGCGCCGGGGTTCGCTCATCGGTGTCCATGAAGGAGTACTAGGCGTTTCAGGTCGACGTTCTTGGTCCGAGGTCATCGGCCCCCTCTCGATGATCTAGGGGTTTGCGGCTCCACTTCCGAGGACGATCTTGTTTAGTTGCTGGAGCCGTCGGAAGATCTTGTCGTCCTAGAAGAGCTCGTGTGCTCGCAGGTTGGCTCGGTGGTTCTTCCGCGACTCGCGTGGTCTTGAGATTCTTGACGCACCACACTGCTTTGTACATCGACCGCACGAGGCGGGCAGGGCGACGAGTCGGGCCAGGCTGGTGGAGGGCGCGGGGCTCTGCTGGTCAGGTGCTGGCGGGGCTGGCCAGCGTGGGCAGCCCGGGCGAGCGAAGCGGGGCGAGGCAGCGGCGGAGGGCTAGGCGGCCTTGGCCGAGGAGGTGGATGGCGACGCGACGCCCAGGGACGGGCAAGCGGCGTGGCCGGGCTTGAGGCGGCGAGCGGAGGGCACGCCGGGAGGAGCACCGCGGAAGGAGGTGGGGGACGGAGGTTCACGCCTTGTGGCCAGGCGGCGCCACACGAGGTTGGCCGGAGGAGGGCTGGCGGGCCAGCGGCAGCCCGAGGCGGCTGGCGCGGGCGGCGGGCCTTGTGAGCAGGCGGCCGGTTCGGTGCAGGCGGGCGAGCCCAGTGGAGGATGCGGAGGTTGGAGCGGCAGCGGTTTCGCCGCGGCCGGAGAAGAGGCGCCTGCGGCGCTGGAGGAACGGGCAGCCTTGCAGACGAGGAGGCGCAGCGGAGGAGGCGGCCTCTGGGCAGGTCGGCGGCTTTCGAGGCAGGCTGAGGCGGGGAGGCGGAGCAGGTCGGTTGGCAGGTCGGAGAGGCTGCCTTGAGGAAGCCTGGGAGGTTGAGGCGTGGTGGGGAGGCGAGAGGAGCGAGGCGGCGGGCAGGCTTGAGCAAGAGGGAAGGAGGGATTGGCCGAGCCACTGGGAGAACGAGGAGTGGGGAGGCGGCGGTTTGGAGGTTGGGGAAAGAGGAGGCCAGGCGGTGGACGGGGAGGTGGGACCAGGTGGGCACAGGAGGCGTGGGGGAGGCTGCAGGGGCGGTGCTTGGCGTGCGTTGCATGTGCGTGTAAGTGCAGTGGGGCCAAGGCTTGAGGCGGGGCGGTGTTGGTGGCCAAGGCAGCGTTGAGTGGTCAGTGGGGCTGGGTGTGAGAGAGTGTGGGGGCGGTTGGTGGTGGTGTGAGTGGGTCGAGTTGAGTGGGGTGGGTTTAGCACAGTGGAGGGTTGGGGCTGATGTGGCGTGGGGAGTGGGTAAGGGAGAGAGGAGAGGTGAGGTGGAGGGATCTGATTGGGTGGAGTGAGGTGGAGGCTGGGTTGGGTAGGATAGTGGGTAGCCTTAGGAATTAGCGGGGCAGACTAGTTGGACCGATTTAAAAACGGGGGTGGTCGTTCGGGTCTACTCGGCCCGTTCGACTGCCCCACCAAAACAATTAATTAAATATTTATTTTCAAACAACGCTTTCGCAATCCGACAGCGGTCAAAACAAAATATTCCGGGGACCCGGTTTTGATGTTTGAAAATAAAGAGGGGCGTTTAGAAAACAACACGGGCTTTGCAAACATAGTTTTAGCAACAATGCATGATGATGACGATGCGATGCACAAATTCAACGCGATTTTCTAGTAGTGGTTTTGCGGGATGCCACAATTCGACACCACTAACAAAGGATCTCGCCCTCAAGATCCGCCTCATGGTACCGGAAGGAAGGTCGGCGATCTGCGTCTTCTCAATTCGTGTAGATCCTCGCGACACCACTAACAAGAGGTCGGTGTCCGTGATCGTCGAGAGAACACTCCGAAAAACAAAAGGTCGAAGGTAGAGGTATCAACAAATAAAGCCACCTCTAGCTCCGATGGAAGAGGGGGAACCGATGCATTCTCATCCACTTCAATGTACGCAAGCGAATAGAAAGGGTAGTCAGCATGGGGGCCAATCCATCACGCACCCAAACTATTACTTTGCACAATCAGTGGAAAAGCGTGCAACCATTCTCGGAAACAGACTGAAGATCTCGACAAGCGAGGTTCGGAATAAAGGGGTGATGCAGACTCTGCATCGGATCTGGCGTAGAGGATGTCGTCGCGCCGGAAAACACCGGAAGGCACAAACAAGGAACAAAGAATGGTAACACAGCAGACGGATTCATCAGGCAGCTTGAACACCGTACGGTAGAACACCGTTATCCAGGAAGGAAGCGAAACCCTAAAGGTACGACAGAACCCAACCACGAGAACTCCTGGACTCGAAGAAAAGATAAGAGGTGGATTCAAAACACGCGGAGATGAGAGGAGAGCAGCAGAGGGGTAAGGAGTAAAATTGGACCTAATCAGAACTATCCAACCGATTTTGCAAAAATAGTTTTGACACTCTACTTCGGCCGTTAGCGAGGTTATCCTACGAAATTTGGACTTGTGGGGTATCGCAAGCTGAGCTCGATACCACAGAACACCCTCAGAATCGGACCTATGCAAGTTTGAGCAAAATTCACCAAACCCGCATAGAAACGATTCAAAGGTGCCCACCAGGCACTTTCGTGCGGGTGGCAAACGAAGTAATAACATTACACAACAGTCCTCGATGGGACCCACAGAACAGATATATATAACAGCGACTCAAAGAGTCAAGAATACAGATATAATATACAAAGATCCAAATCACCTTGAGAATGATAGAGCGTCCGACTACGGACAAGAAGCAAATGGGGCTAAGAGCCCTGAAGAATAACCAATGGCGTCCATAACCCTGCACAGCCGGAAGGTAACCCGCTAACGACGCCGATCTCAAACCTGCTTAAACAAAAGGGTGCCGACAAAGGGCAAAGGAAAAAGAAGGCGCCAAGATCGAGGCCAAGACAGCGAGGCTAGAATTCGGTCCTCGCCTACATAGGTATGGTGGATCAAGCGGCGGCGGCGTGCACTAAACAACCTATAGAGACTCGATACGGTGGCGGTTATCGAGGGGGTAAGAATGACCTATTCGGATCCATCCTGATACTATCATCAAACAAACCCATCCTGGCGTTTCCCCCTCGAGCCCAATCGAGGAAGTCAACCGAGGAACTCACCGGTTGGCAGTTTATTTATTCGATTATAGTTGCGGCACTTTACTAGTCGGTTTAGATAATCGTCACGATAAAGTAAACAGTGGGCACTTTTAGTTGACCATTCCGTTATAGTTGCGGCAATTACTAATCAAATCTGAGATAGCATGATATAAACCCAAAACCAGCAGTTGTTGGTACTTTTATTCAGCCTTTCCGTTGAAGTTGCAAGATTTACTAGTCAGTACAATCGTCGCATGGCGACAACCAAACAAGCAATTGTGGGCAGTATTAATTAGCCATTCCATTATAGTGAAGCTGATTCCTAGTCATTATAAGTCAAATTTATAGCGATAAACTTTAGTTATGCTTGTCTATGATCGAATCGTGCTCCAAGTCGTCCATATCCGGACACGGCTTTGAAAGTTTTACCGGCGGGGTGCACCAATAGCAACACACGCCGATCAACCTCGGAAAAACCAAATCAAAACCCAGAGGCTTTCACTTGAACAATCACAGGATTGAAATATTTGAGGACACCTTAAGTAGAATCCATAGCAGTAAGCAAGCTCGAGGCGGCCTCAAGGTTATGGGGACGGCTGTGAGCATCGGGAACCCGAAAGTGTGGCTGGGCTTGTCGACATCAGAATCGTGCCATGATCCTAACGATGCGTGTGCTCCTCGCACAATTTAAATACGAAAGTAGCATGGCATAAGTACAGGATCGTAAATAAAACCTCAAACTAGTTTGTGGCCCCAAGAAATAAGACTGAATCAAGCTCGCTCGGGGGTCCCATATACCTCCGGATGTGGATAGCGATAAAACAAGGAATAGGTATCAAGTACTCGGGGTCTTACGGGACACAAGTGGGCGTTCGAAACCAAATATTTTCTATCACCCACGATGCCTCTGCTTATTTCAATTTTAGTTGTTAAACAGAAATTAAAGTGACGATAAGTAAAACTAGAATCATCTCCAACATCAACATGCGGCAATACATCATCAATTGTGGCATTTGACGACACATACACTTGAGCAAGCGACTACGGCATAAGTCCAACTATCTACCAAACAACAGGTAATAGGATGTGTCCAAGGCAATATAGGGCTGCGGTATATCACAGTGCGAAACTAAAGCATCGCAAACACAGATAGCAAAAGATCAACAGGAGGAATAAAGACTATAAAAGTAAGATAGGTAGAAAGGGGAGATGCTGCTTTGAAAACATTGTCAAGGTTTTCCGAAGATCGGGTCGACACTCGCATCAACTCAATGGCCTTATCATGAAGAGCAAAACACTAGAATAAACACCGGATGCAATATTTAATACTAAGGCAAAAGATCGGCATGATGCATGTATGATGTATGACATGGCACGATGCGATGCATTTAGGTCATATTAAGCGGAACCGGGGTCCCGACAATTAATCAAACGGTTCATGTTGTTTAGATACCCCGCAAATTAAATGTTGTTTAGCAAGACAACAGATGGATCCGGTTCGCTACACATGTTTAAATGAGGCCGATATGAGACTAGATTTGCCCGCATATGGGCCCCATATTTAATTATTAGGTGAATCGGCATAAGGCCCCCAAACCACAGATATGCATGCGAGTATGACAATTCAATATGCGATCAAGTTGTTATTATGCATTTATAAAATAGGGTTTGCGGGAAGGGGTTCACACATTAGGGTTCTCGACGATCTTGGGGTTTCCGGGGTTCGGGGTCCGACAGGGTCCAGGGTTCGACGGATCAGGGGTTCGACAGAGTCCGTTCTCGGTAGCGGGGTAGGTCTTGTCGCATCGGGGTCTCGATGTCCGGGAAGCAGAACTTGGGTCGGTGCCGTTCTCGTCATCGCGAAGGTCTTGCCGGGCCTCACGGGGTCGATCTTGCCGTTGCGAGGATCTTGTCGGGCTCACGCCATCGAGTCGGTGTCAACATTCGGGGCGTTCTCGTGGCAATCTTGGCGTTCTGGGGATGATTCTGGCGATTCCATGTCGTGGACCCTGACGGTCGGGAAGGAGAGCTTGCTTGGCGGTTCGCTCATCGGTGTCCATGAAGGAGTACTAGGCGTTTGGTCGACGTTCTTGGTCCGAGGTCATCGGCCCTCTCGATGATCTAGGGGTTTTGCGGCTCCACTTAGGGACGATCTTGTTTAGTTCTTTGGAGCCGTCGGAAGATCTTGTCGTCCTAGAAGAGCTCGTGTGCTTTCGAAGGTTGGGCTCTGGTGGTTCTTCCATGACTCGCGTGGTCTTGAGATTCTTGACGCCACGGCACCTGCTTTGCACATCGACCGCACGAGGCGGTGATCTTGGGGGCCCGGCGAGGCGGTCGCCGACGGAGCTGGTGGAGTGGCCGCGGGCTCTGGGTTGGCGAGTCTGGCCGGGCTGGCGGCTGACGTGGGGCTCGCGTGAGCGAAGCGGGCCCGAGGAGGCGCTGGCGGCGGAGGGGCTGGCTGCGCCCGCGAGGAGGAGGTGGATGGCGGCGGCGTCAGGGGCGGGCGGCGGCAGCGGCTCGGGGAGCAGGCGACGGAGGAACGGCGAGCTGGAGCACCGCGAAGGAGGTGGCTGACGGAGGTTCGCCAGGGGCCTTGGCAGCGGGCCGGAGGTTGGCGGAGAAGAACTGGCCAGCCAGCGGTCGCCTTGATCGAGCGGCGGCCAGCGCGGTTGGCGGCGGGCAGCGGCGGGCGGCGGCCGGTGCGGCGGCGGGCCCTGCGGTGGAGGATGCGGAGGTTGGCGGCGGCGGCAGTGCCTCGCGGCGGAGAAGAGGCGCCGGCGCGGAAGGAACGCAACGACGGGCGGAGACGGGCGGCGCGGAGGTGGAGGAGGCGTCGGGCGTCTGTGCGAGGCTGCAGCCTCACGGAGGTCGTCCGGCCGCTTTCGGGGAGGCAGGGGCTAGCGAGGCAGGAGGAGGCGGGCAGTCGGTTGGCCGGGCGGAGGGCTGGGAGGCTGGGAGGTTGAGGCGTGGTCGGGTGGGGGCGAGAGGAGAGCGAGGCGGAGCGAGCAGGCTGTGAGCAGAAGGAGGATTGGCGCCTGGCTGGGAGAAACGAGGGAGCGGCGGTTACGGGAGGTTGGGGAAAGAGGAGGCCGAGCGGTGGACGGGAGGTGGGACCGGTGGGCTGGAGGCGTGGGGGAAGGCTGCGGGCGGTCTTGGCCAGGCTGCGTTATGCGTGTAAGTCTGGCGGGCCCAGGCGGGGGAGTGGGGCAGGCAGGTTGGTGGTGGGGCCGTCTTGGCGTGGAGTGGGTGGGGCTGGGTGTGAGAGTGTGGGGCGGTTGGTGGAGGTGTGAGTGGGTCTTTGAGTTGAGTGGGGTGGGTTTAGCATGTGGAGGGTTGGGGCTGATGTGGCAGGCGGAGTGGGTAAGGGAGAGAGAGAGGTGAGGTGGAGGGATCTGATTGGGTGGAGGTGAGGTGGGTTGGGTAGGATAGCGGGTAGCTTTAGGAATTAGCGGGGCAGACTAGTTGGACCGATTTAAAAACAGGGGTGGTCGTTCGGGTCTACTCGGCCCGTTCGACTGCCCCACCAAAACAATTAATTAAATATTTATTTTCAAACAACGCTTTTGCAATCCGACAGCGGTCAAAACAAAATATTCCGGGGACCCGGTTTTGATGTTTGAAAATAAAGAGGGGCGTTTAGAAAACAACACGGGCTTTGCAAACATAGTTTTAGCAAACAATGCATGATGATGACGATGCGATGCACAAATTCAACGCGATTTTCTAGTAGTGGTTTTTGCGGGATGCCACAGTGCGGCTCTCAGGGACCAGAAGGGTGCCATCCTACGGGAGATCCAGGCCTTAGATCGGGAGGACGATCTTAGAGGCCTCTCGGCGGAGGCCTGGTCCCATAGATATTCCCTGGAGACCTCCATTATGGAAATCTACAGGGGGAGGAGGCGTGCTGGCATCAGTGGAGTCGTTAGAACTGTACTGTCCAGGGGGAATCAAACATGGCCTACTTCCACGCCATTGTGAATGGGAGAAGGAGGAAATGTTCGATCCCCTGCCTCTGGGAGGGGGACATCCTGTTGGAATCCCCGCAGGACCTCTCCTCCCCTGTTTATGCCTTCTATAAGGACCTCTTCTCGGTTTCTCCACCTCGGGCATCTCGCTTGCTCAGGACTTCTGGTCGGCAGGGGCGCTGGTCACCCGGCTGAGAATGGGGAACTTACCCGCCCCTTTATCGCGGAGGAGGTGACTGCGTCCCTGAAATCCATGAATACTGGGTCGGCTCTTGGACCTGATGGGCTTTTGGTGTGCTTTCTCCAAACTTTTTGGGCCCAGCTACAGCCGATGGTCTTGCGGATGTTTCAGGATCTCTACACCGGGACCCTGGACATGTCCCTTCTGAACTTTGGGGTGATCTCCATGATCCCCAAGGTGGTTGGGGCTACGGGCATCCATCAATTCCGCCCGATCATTGTGATTAACGTCATCCAGCGGCTCTTTGCAAAGGTCTGTGCCCTTCGTCTGGCCCCTGTCCTGGAGAGGCTCACGCACCCTCTCTAGTTCGCTTTCCTGAAGGGCCGCCTCATTCATGATGATGTCCTTTCCCTCCATGAGATTATTCATGAGGTCAAGTCACGCTGTTAGAAAGGGGTGTTCCTCAAACTGGATTTCCAGAAGGCCTATGATCGCCTGGATTGGGCTTTCTTGAGACTAGTTTTGGAAAGAAGGGGGTTTGATGATCGCATGATCTGCTGGATCATGCAGTTTGTGATGAGTGGTAGGACGGCGATTAATATCAATGGTGAGATTGGCCCCTACTTTAGGCCGTCCTGTGAGGTTAGGCAAGGGGACCCAATCTCCCCCCTCCTATTTAACTCCACGGTGGACGCCCTGGCTGAGATTTTGGATAGAGCCAAACTCGTTGGCCACATCACAGGTGTCATAGGGCATCTTATTCCGGGAGGGGGTGTTTCGCATCTCCAATATGCGGATGGTACCATGATCATGGTGCAGGGCTCGGAGCGCGACATCATTAATATGAAATTTCTGCTGCTCTGCTTCGAATCCATGTCAGGGCTCAAGATCAACTTCGACACAAGCAAGGTCATGGTTCTCGGGTATGATGACGAGGAGCGTTAGAGGATTGCTGACAACCTCAATTGCAAGCTATCTGAGTTCCCCATTACCTACCTAGGGATGCCCATTCGGGAGACTAGGGTCCTGATCAAGGACCTTGCAACCCTGGTCAAGAGAGTGCGCTCAAAGGCTGAACCGTGGCGAGCGCGACTCACGACTAAGGGGAGCAAGACGGTCCTGATCAACTCCTGCCTCTCGAGCTTGCCCATGTACCAAATGGGGCTATACCTGCTACCTGAAGGGACACATGCTGACTTTGCTAAGGAGCTGTCTAGGTTCTTTTGGGTGGCTAGGGATGGTCATCAGAGGTACCATATGGTCAAGTGGGCGGATGTTTGTGCCCCCAAGTGCCTTGGAGGCATAGGAATTCTCAACCCGCGTCGCTTTAACGTGGCCTTGATGCTGAAATGGGTTTGGCGCGTCCTGAGGGACGACGGGGGAATCTGGCTTCAGCTTATCAAGGCCAAATACCTTCGGGCCGTCCCCTTCTGGCCTGCGATCTTCGGGAGGGCTCTCAGTTCTGGAGAGCCATCCAGAACATTAAGCACCACATTGGGTTGGGCATCTCTTTTGTCGCTAGGAACGGCCAGGGGGTCAGATTCTGGCTGGATCCTTGGCTTCTGCCTGTCCCATTGGGGGTTCAGTTCCCCGCCCTTCTCGCCATCTCGACCTCTCCGTCCTCCCTTGTTGCCAAGAACTTCCTGGAGGACCATTGAAACCTCCTATTCCGCCGATCCTTTAATGCGGCAGAAACAGAAGAGTTCCACCACCTGATGGAGGTCCTCCCTGCCTCGCTTTCAAAGGACCCGGACTCGGCCTCTTGGCAGCTGCTTCTGTCAGGGGAGTTCTCGGTTAGCTCGGCCTATCGATCCCTATTTCAGGGGCCTGCGTTGCGGTGGACGTCGGCCCTTTGGAAAGTCCCCATCCCCCTCAGTATTCACATCTTCATTTGGCAGCTGCTCCGCGACCGCTTACCCTCGGGAGTTGAGGTGGCCAAGCGCAATGGCCCCGACAATGGCCGATGCCCCCTATGTGGGACACCGGAGACCTGTGGCCATATTATGTTCTCCTGCACGGCGGCGCAGTTTTTGTGGAGTTTTGTCCGAGAGGTACTGGGACCTGCGTGGCAGGTGCAGGAACTTGGAGAGTTCCTGTAGACCCAGGCAAACAGGGCCGGAGGAGGGCGCCGACTCTTCTGGCTCTTGTTTGCGGCCATATCCTGGACTTTGTGGAATGTGCGCAACAAAATGGTGATCGAGAGGATTTTTCCTTCTCGGGCGTCTGACTCTATTTTTGCTATGCTTGCCTGCCTGCAGTAGTGGTCCCCCTTGGTGCGTCAGCATGACCGGTCTTCCTTCGACGACTCCCTTCGGGCCCTGAGGACGGCGGCGATCCCCTTTTTGGCTCCTATGCCTTCGACCCCTGCGCGACCCTGAGGGGTGCCGACGTCTCTTTTGAGTCACATTTTTTGTTTTCCTCTTGGGTTGTGTTGTGCTGTGGCCCCAACTGTTGATTGACTCTTTTCTCTTTCGCTTTGGCTTCGGCTGTGGTGGCTATGTGTCAGACCCTGTACTTGGATGTTGTTGCTTTATTTATAAAGCGGGGTGAAAGCCTGTTTCGAGAGTATAACACATACAGAATGACCTTCAGCTTCGGGATTAATGTTCCACCGGATGTTCCGCATGTAAAGGGCACAAAGTGATAAGTAATAACTATTTACCCGTGTATAGTTAGGCTAGTCATAGTGGGCAATAATTTAGATTAGTAAGACTAGTTATACTAGAAGTAACTTAGATAGTAACATAGAGCATGCATTGCTAAGGCTGGTCATAGTGCATAGTAACTTAGTCTAATAACATGTTACTAGTCTAGGTTACTATCTCTATAGTGTAAAATAACTTACATGTGGTAACATGCAATGTCATATTAATTAAGTTGTAGACTTATTTTGCATTGATACGTGTGATGTTACACTAACATATATAGCTAGTTACTCTATCTATCTCTTTATTAACTCATTGCCAGATAAGCAAAATTATTGAGTTGGACTCTTAGTTACCAGTGAAGTTAACCCACTATGACCAGCCTAACTAAGTATTTAAGTGACATGGAATGCCATTAAATGATGAGAGAGGGGTTTGTGATAACAAGCTATGTTAGGCCTTTCATAACGGGGGTCTCTTAGCGCTCTATGCTAGGTAAAATGCTTATGTGACATCCTACTTAATGATGAAAGAAAAGGGTGTTGTGTCTTAGCTAAGATACAACACTTACACACTATCATGGACAAAAAATTGGCTAGTCCAATCACACACATCCATGGGCACAAAAAAATGGCCAGTGGACGGGTCCGCGCGCATCCGGATAAGCCATTTACGTGATTAGATCGTGGATGGGTCGGTAGAGACGATTTGTCGGATTAGGTCAACTCGCTGGAACGCCCCGTTTCGGACAGGATGCGTGGGCCCGATAGAAATGCCTTAATATCTGTGTGGCCAAAAAAAATGCCCAAGAGATGGAATGTGAACCATATGTGTGTGGTCATCAGCTTAGCGACGTAGGTGTGCGCTAGCGTCATTACTTTGATTGGCTATAGGTGGACGTACGCTTTCACGCTGGGTGGCATGGTCGGTACTTTGAGTGATCGATTGATATCTGGGCAACTGGCACCAATGTCGTGTTCCGGACGGATTTGGCATACACGTACGCCACGTGAACCCCGCGCTCGATCGAGTTGGCAAACTACGCGGTTGCCCTGCCCGGAGTGGCCCGGCCGAGGTGACAAGTTGCAGCTACCGTCCACGTACGTGAAGGCCCTCCTGCCACAGCGCCGTCGATGCCGACGCCGGCCGATCCGTGTGTACGTCCAATGAATTATTGGTGCCCACGCTGCCAATGCTGCATTATAACCTCAC
Source organism: Avena longiglumis (assembly GCA_030063025.1). Lineage (NCBI taxonomy): Eukaryota > Viridiplantae > Streptophyta > Magnoliopsida > Poales > Poaceae > Avena > Avena longiglumis. Next base: position 22,467,271 of record CP125974.1, read on the forward strand.
GCACGCACGCCCGCGGCGAGCCGCTACCAGCGGAGTAGTGTAAGCAGCAACAGGCTAGAGTCTAGAGATCGATCGACACCGATGGCGGCCGGAGGCGTGTGGGTGTTCCGGAAGGACGGCGTGATGGAGCTGGAGCGGCAGCAGGGAGACGCCGCGGCGACGGACCGGCGGAGCGGCAAGGCGCTGGTGTACGTGCCGGCGAACGAGACGATGCGGTCGCTGCAGGCGCTGGAGCGGCGGCTGGGCTCGCTCGGCTGGGAGCGCTACTACGAGGACCTCGCCGTCGTGCAGCTCCACAGGCGCGATGGCGGCGTTGACCTCATCAACCTCCCGCGCGACTTCGCCCGGCTCCGCTCCACCCACATGTACGACGTCGTCGTCAAGAACCGAGGCCACTTCAAGGTCGTTGACCTCTAAACTAATCTAAGCTACTCTAAACCTTCCCCAGATGTTGAGCTACCAAAGCATGCAAGGCTTAGCTTGATTATATTGGTTCGCGTAACGTACATATACATGTGTATGTGTACTGCAATGCAACTCGAGTACATGTACACAAATAGTGTACTGCTGTATTATGATTTTTTCGTACGTCTGTGTACTCGTTGCTAGCTAAGTGCGTGTGAGTCCGATTGTATCGATAGGTGGAATCAGCTTTGTTTGTTAATTTAGCTCGCCCATTTTCTAAAATTCCAAATTTTACCCTCAAGTTTGACATTTTTTACACTAATTACCCCATTTAGAAAGTTTTATCATAATTACCCCATTTAGCACACTTTGTGCCAATCTTAACCCTTCTAAATTTTTGTGGCATTTTGATCGGTGAGTCCCGGGTGTTAGGTACATGTGACATGCCAATTTTTTTAATTATGCAATTACTAAAAAAAAGAAAATCAAGAAATTAACCACACTAGTGTACCATGTTCAAGTGCTTAAAGATAATTTACCACAATAAACTGATGCTCCTTCGAGTCTAGTAGTACCGCCCCCATAAACACGATGCATTAGGAATGTTCTCTCTCATTTGTTCTAATTCTAACATGAAGAACAGATCGTGTCTTCCCTTAAAAAAAAGCAAATGGTATATTGCTTAAACCAACCAAACCTTTTGCTATGTCTAACTGAACGCAAGTCCTGATCAGTTGATCTGTTAAGCAAAAGCCAATAGCTCATTTCTTATTCAAACCGCAACAAGCAAACCCACACGCAGAGTTGCTTAAACACCATAGTAAATGTATGTGTGACGGTTCGAACGACTGGACCTCGCACGGTAGCATCTTGGCCGACAAGGCCAGCATTGTCGTCGTCGCGTGAAGCATGGCCGGCCAAGCAGGTTATCGTCATTCATTGCGTGCAATCAGTGATTCAACGGGCATGGGGTAAATTTTTTAGAAGGGGTAAATATTGTTAAAACTATTGCTAAATGAGGTAATTAGGATGAAAACTTGATAAATTGGGTAATTAGCGTCGAAAATGTTAAACAAGTGGGTAAAAACTGGAATTTACTCTTATTTTAATTATGCATGACAGGATAGCTTTTTTTCCCATACGCTTCCGTAACTGGAGCCGGGTTCCATTATCAAGGATATATAACAGAACAAGTTCAGAACAACCAAACCTCTAAAAGGGGCAGAGAAAAGAAAGAAAAAAAGAAAGCTAAACGATAGACTATGGAACAATCACCTCGCAATTTAGGTCACTGAGGAATCAAAACAGCAAAGGCAAGCTGGCCAAAACAACCAACCAAAAAACCCACCTCACATCAGTTCTAGGTGAAAACATCCAAGCGACTCCGACTATGCTTTTAGACCAATTACAACTACTACAGATAATAAACGGATGAACAGAAGTCTTAGAAAACTGCAGATGCATTCACATCCATCACAGAAACAAGGCGAATGCATCCTTTTTCAAGCTCAAACAGGCAACAAGGAGGCATAAGCGGCTTAAGTAAACTGTAACATCATCATCTTTATCTTCAATTGTTGGCGGAGTAGTTATCCTGGGAATGGAAGCCCTTCGTATAGCTTCATGTAGTTGAATCGCTGCTATTTGGAGATTTGCTGCACCCATCAGAAGATCATCTCTTTTTGAACGGCGCAACGGGGGGCGAACTGCCCACCTGTAGTTTTCATTGAAAGGGGCGAAATAAAGTGCCCATCAGACATATACAGACCAGAGGCGGAGCGTCAGCTCAAAGGGATTTCAACAGTGCCGCGCACCACTGCTCTACACTCTCGAAACTAGAACGCGAAGGAACCCGAGCCCGCCATAGCCGCAGATGTTCAACGACTTGCTCGAGGATCGCCCGGAGGGGGAGACGGACGGCGTCAAAGACCATCCGGTTCCTGGTTTTCCAAATCACCCAGAAGAGGCACGAGGCGACGGTGCTCCACAGCGGTACTCCCCAAGAGGGATTGCTTGCTTGTAGCGAGTCCCAGGCCGCTTCAGCAGAGTTGGGCAGGCGACCAGCGCCCAAGCGCCGCGCCGTAACAGCCGCAGCGGGAGCAGTGAAGAATAGGTGGCCAAGAGTCTACGGTTGCGCGGGCGAAGGACACTCGTCAATGTCCAAGCACCCAATGTGTCGCAGGAAGGCACGCGCGGTATTGCCGCATGGAGGATCCGACGAACACCTTGACCTTGAGTGGCGCGTATCCGCCCAATTTAGGTCGTGGAGAGGGCCACAGCCGAGCTCTTCAACATTTTGTACACGGCCCGATACAACTGATGGGCATCACCCCACGCCAGATCGTCGTTATCATCTGCAGTTGAGGAGCGCTCGAGGAGGCGATCCAGAGCACCGTGAAGCACCCGAAGCTCCACCCCAGCATGGTCGGTCACCCTGTCGTGCGTACGGAGCACAAGGGCCCGATCCGCAAGTGCGTCGGACACAGAACCAGCAGCGCGGATCATATGGGAGTATGCCGCAGGCAGGGCAGTCGAGAGTGCACCAAGCGAGGTCCAGTTGTCCCTCCAGAGATCGACGGAACGGCCGTGCCCCACGCGCACAGAAGTGATCGCCCGATACAGGGGCAAAAGCGACGAGAAGACCTGCCAAGTGGGGGTCGCGGGGGCAGGGCGTGCGCACATGTAGTTCGCGCGGACCCAGTCGGCCCACGGGGTGCGCTGCCCGGAGAGGACGACGTGAAGTTTCTTGAGCAGGAGGCACGTGTTATGAAGAGCAAGGTCGACAATACCAAGCCCACCCTCCGAGCGAGCCGACAAACCACCACGACACTCCGCATGAACCCCCCGAGCAGGACGTCATGGCACTCCACAACATGCCTCGTCGGGGGTGATCCATCCTCGCGATTGTCCCCTTAGAAAGTTGAGCCACGCCGCGCATAAGCGAGAGCCGAGCAGATGTAGAGAGCGTCAGCCTAGCACCGAGGGAGGTGGGGCGGATCTGCCAGGGAGAGATACATCGCTCAACTTTCCCGGCAAGGTAATCCAGGGCAGAGGCAGGTAGCTTGCGATCCGATAGCGGGAGCCCAAGAGAAGATCATCTCTCAACTGCTCCATATGTAAACCTGCCCAATATCGAATGAAGGCACACATATGGCATTGCGCTGCTCCAGAGATTCCAGCAGATCAAAATGACGAGAGTGTTAAAACACCTCTTGTCCTTTTTTGACTAACTGCATCCTTGCTAGGCACCACCAAGATTGAAGTGTATCCGAGTGCAAAGGATTTCCCTCATACATGCCAAGTTTCGGAAAACAACGAATTAGACTTGGCAAGCGAAGAAGATCATACATGGGTTCCTTTGGGAGGGCCCTCTAACAGCGGTTCCCCAACCGCTGTTGAGGGTTCGGTGTTAGAGGGGGGGCCCCTTTAACACCGGTTCTTATACGAATCTGTGTTAAAGGGTGGCGCACGTGGGGCTGCCACAGGCCTCAGGCCCCCCCCTTTAACACCGGTTCGTATCTGGAACCGGTGTTAAAGGTTCTTCGCCATGCAGTAGATTTAAACCGTTTTCTGCCATGGCGAGGCAGCGCAGACTCCTGCCCGTTCGGGCGTATTTATGGAGGCGGGGAGCGAGGGGAATCGATCGGGAGCGTTATACTTATAAATCGTCATCGGTACATACGAGTACATGAATAATTAAGCAACTATTATTATACACAAGCATCGTCATCGGCACATACATCGTCATCGGTACATACATCGTCATCGTTCATTTTGGTGGATATCTAAAGAGTTCTCCGCCAGGCGTGACGACCTCATCAAGTATGAACCCCGCCAATTCCTCTTGAATGGCTCGTATGCGTTCAAATGGTAGGAGTTGGTCCCGCATCCGCTCGATCTGAATATATATGAAGAATGGGCCGTCAATATATATATATAAGAATAAAACTCAACATAATTGATGGTAATAAAATAATGTTGTGGACTTTGTTTACTTACTCTAAGTTGTTCTAGTGCGGCTTGGCCTGTCGCACATATCGTGTTGCGAATGAATTCGCAAACATAGTACCCACATAAGTTATTGCCGTGTCCCTGATGCGCGCACTTTACGAGAATAGAGAGTTCAATCAAAATAATAATCAATAAAGCATGATATAATGGAATTGGAAGCTAGCTAGTATTACTTACATTTTGGTCTACAAATTTTAGTTCTTCTGACCATTCACCCACGGCCCTGCCCGTGAACATTTTCCAAACCCTGTCCGAGCAAAAAAATGGATAAAGGAGTAATTAATTACTTATTGTCACGAAAGTTGCCGATCTAGTGCGATAATATGATTGAAATTACCTCTGGAGCATCTCTAAAGTCTGCCCATAGCTCTTTTTCTTTTAAATAACGAGTCCATGACAAGGACTTTTCTGAGTCGGGTTGAATGACTAGCGAATAAAGTGGAACCTCATACGCATAACTCATCATCAATTACACTTAACATCGAGTAAGCGAAGCAGAATGTGTACAAGAGAGATAGCAGTACTCGAGAAGTTGTAAGGCAATAGTATTTCCCTTTTGGTTTGTTGTCTCGGTAAAGACTTTAGCAAGTAATCTTACATTTGCGGGTTTGTCTCTTACCACTTCTTCATGAACTCTATTTGGGTCAACGAACCCAATGTTAAAAGGGCCTCCTTTCATGCATTCCATAACCTTTTTCCTGCATAATAGTATATACATATATGGTGAGCATATATATATACATGCAATTAATGAAGTGAATGAGATGAGATAAAAATTATAGAAATAGTACTTACACACAATAAAGGCTGATGGCAGATTTGTCGAGTTCCTTCTGATTGAATAGAAAATGCAAGTCTTGAATGTTGAAGTCGATTGCGTCGTCTCCGCACAAGAAAATCTGATCTCTTATATGCGCCGTGATCCATTCTACTTTTCTCATCTTGCAGAAATGAAGGTACCACTTGTGCAATTTTCGCATCTTTGTTGGTAGATTCTTGGGCTCCTCTTTCTTGAAGAGATTCTTCCCATACTTCCATGGCTGTATGGGGTTGGCATCGCATTTGGGCAAGTTGTCTCCCATGACGTTCAAGTATGCAATGTAAGTCATCCCCATCTCATTGGCCTTTCTTTGTAGATCTGCCTCGTAATCATTTACGGGAGGAGAGTATCGTGTGTCGAACATTTGGAGCGGGGCACATGATTGGTTTTCCTGCTCTCTGAGCATGGTAACTGTTTTCTGGGGTGCCTCACGACTGCTACTTTCAGTCTCCCTACGGCGCCTTGCATCCGCCTTCAAAATCTGGCGCTCGTAGTCCGGCACAAGTGGGGTTTCAGGTTTCAAAAGATTATTGTAAAACTTCTCCACCACCGCCGGATCTATTTTCTCCTTTGGCTCGGCCCGTCTAGGTGCAAAGAATTTCTTGACCTGTTCTTCTGAGATCCTATTGGTCTCCTCGTCGCTGCGATTCCACGGTAAAACCGGCAATGGCTTGGCGGAAGGCTGCGGGACGTAGTTTTTTGAACTCTTTGGCGTACGGTTTCCTGGATTTCTTTGTGGCGTGCTACTAATGCTCCTCGTGGCGTGCTCTTCCGCTTCTTACCGAGGAGATGGATGAAGCACCGGAGATGGCCGGCTGGAGATGGCTGCCACGCAGAGATGGGTGACGGGTCGGAGATGGCTTGCCAGCAGAGATGGCCGACGGGTCAAGATGGCTGCATGTGAGCAGAGATGGTGACGGGCGGAGATGGCTGCCTGCAGAGATAGCCGGCTCAGACCGGGCCGCTTGGAGATGGCGGTGCAGTGACCTCTAATTTGGAAGCACAATGTGTTCCTTCTTCCAAAGAATGGTTGTTTTCACGCAAATTTGAGTTGAGTTTCCTTCACCGTAGCATGGTCAAGCTGTGCTTCCTCATATTCCTTCACAACCTCATCCACCCGACAATAGCATAGCCATCCGAATCGGTCGGTAGTGGTAAGTTCCACCAGCTACGGGAGGTAAGGCATAGCCGACCACCTTAATGGATAAGCCCATTAATCTCACATGCAGCTCAGCGTGTTCGCTCTCCGTGATCTCATCCACGGGTATCGAGGACCCGTCATTTCAAGCGTGGGCTGCACGTTCTCCGTGGAAGCCACTGCTTCCGCAGTGATGCAGGCATGGCAGCTTCAATGCAGGCTCTTCGTGCGCTGAGATGGGCGGTAGCTTGATGGCTCTGTTGTGCATTCACTTGCGCTGCGCGCCGCAAGTGCATGTTCTATCTGTGTCGTCCGCTCAGACGCTCTTTTTCTTTTACGCGCCATCTGTAGAGTCGCTCGATTGAAACCCATCCTTCCATGTCATACCCCCTGTGCCTCGTGCATGTCCAGGGTGTTCTTTTTTACCGATGGCGCATGTGAGTTGGTCATTCTCTCTGTCGGGATGGAAGGTCCTGGCGGATGTTTCCTCGTATGCCGTGATGAGTTCAGTGACGGGTTTGGCAAGGATGGTTGGGAAGATACACAATCCTGTTTCTGGGTCCAACCTTGCCCCGATACCGTAGAACCAAGTCTTTGCACGTAGGTCCCACCCATCTTTATGGGGTGTGATCCCTCTCTCGCGCAGGGCCTTCTCATCTTCCTCCCACTTAGGCCTCTGAGATATGTAGCCACCTGACCCCGTCCTCTGGTGATATTCCTTCTTCAGGGCATTAAGATTATTGGTTTCTGACCTCTTTTTAGATATAGCACTTTTTATATGTCTTAAATTCGGGCCAGTGAGGTCTTATCTTCGCATAATATGCGTCTTCGAAATTTGGAGTCTCGCCAGATTTGACAAATTTGTTCAATTTTGTCTTCCAGTTGCGGAAAGCCTCGGCCATCTTCTTTAGAGTCCACTCTTTGACCTTTTCCTTTATAACCGGGTTGTTTCCATCCTCCTCTGGCGGAAGGGTGAAATTTACCAACAACGAATTCCAAAGCGTTTCTTTGGATCTGTCATCGACAAAGGTACCGTCGCCCTTCTTTGGCTTATTCCAATTTTCAATTGTGATTGGGATTTGGTCCCTAACAAGAACTCCACTGACGTACAAATTTGTCTGCGGCCTTCTTGGGCTCCATTGGCTGCCATCAACGGACTTCGATCGTGAACTTTGCACGATCTTTCAACCGCTGGCTCGCGCCTCGCTTGCTCTTTTTCATAGAAGAAGATGGTTGCTGGCTGGTCGATCCAGAGGGCTAAAAGAAGAAAGAAGCGTTAATTAATACATGTAGAAGAAGATTGTTTGTGGAAGTTAGCAGAGGCTTAATCAATACATATACCTCGCCGGACTTTGTAACCATTAAATTGCGTTCACCGGAGTCTTCATCTTCTCCATGACTAGTACTTGAGCTGTCGTCATCATGTCCCTCCAAGTTCAGATATTGTGAGGTGTCCTCATCAATAATGTTCTCCATTATTTCTTCTTCTTCAAGGTTTCTACTAAGTGGATCCATAATTTCTAAAACAATAATATTATCTAGAGTAAGAGTGTAAACATTCAAGTGGACTTGGATTCATAGACAAATATACATATTATTTATACAAAAATACACAAATGAAATTAAAACCCTAAGGATGCTTGATCATTTTAAACGAGTTAGGGGTCCAAACCTAATTCGGAGAAATCTGGATGCATATGAGAGGGCTAGCTACATGGTGACGGAGGTGGCGGCGTTGGAGAGCGACCTAGGGAGGCCTTGAGGTAGCGTGATGCGGCCTACCTAAAAGCAGGCGCTGTTCATAACCTTAATTAACTTAGGGCGTAGGTAAATTAACTTGAATCTTTCTAAACTCTTTCATAACCTTAATGTGCTCATTTTGATTTGTCATGTAGAATCATGTTCCTCCATCATTAACTATGGAGCATTATTTGGCTTTCTTCTGCAGATAATCTGTGTGCTCATTTTGATTTGTCAAATCTAAAGCTAGTGAAAAAGTCGTCGTACAAAAATTGAGAGAAAGGTCCTAGGAACATAAGTTATCTCATGAGGAACCGTTCACGCAACAAGCAAGGAATTTGACCAGAAACCGTAAAAGTAAGACGCGGTTGATGCTTTGTTCGTCGCCATTAATAACCGCGTTAATCCTTGCGAGTAAGGGCTAATTCCTTGGCAGTATTTAATTTGGGCTGCACGAATCTTGAGTGACGACGACGGTGGAGGTTTGGTCTGACCGTGATGAGGTGGCCGCGCGGACCAAGTGTGTATATAAGCGATTGTCGTCGCTGCTTTGCTAGCTGCGACCAGGACCTTGGCTAGCTGCGACCATGTCCAGGGACAGCGTGCTGATCGGCGCCTCCATGGCCGCGCTCGTCGTTCTCTCCTCGCGCCTACTTGCCGCCAGCGGCGGTACGCCTCGTCGTCGCGGAGCATGGCCGACGACGGCGTGAGCTGCCGCCCGACGTGCGCCGCCGGATCGAGGAGGCCGTCTGTCCGTGTTCTAACGCCGCTCTCCACCGAACGCGACCACGAACCGCCGCTCTCCACCAAGCGCGACCACGACGGAGAGCGGCAGGATGGGCGCATGCGCACCACGAACCGCCGGTGCAGCGGCGGCGCGCACCACCCGATAGAGGCTGCACGGCGGGCCAGGCGGCGGCGTGTGGCGAGCGCACTGCAAAAGCGCGGCGGCAAGTAGAAGGAGAAATAGCGGTCCGCTAGCTCACCACGGCGCGGCGCTGGCCGTGGCTGTGTATGCGATGGCGGTCGTCGGCCGGTGGCCTTGGCGGTGGCGCGCACGCTGAGGGCGGCGGCGCGGCTTCGGGCTCTGGCGATGGCGCGATCGCTCTGGGGAGAAAGGAGAAGGCGCATTAATACTTTAACACCGGTTCGTGGCAGGAACCGGTGTTAAAGGGTGAATTGCTGCCACAGATGTTATTCCCTTTAACACCGGTTCCCGCCACAAACCGGTGTTAAAGGAGAATCTGCTATTGGTTTCTCGCTTCTCCGCCATCAAGAGATTTTTTTGACCCAGATAGACCCAGCACTTCCTACATTGACTATTTAGGAATTCTATTGAAACACGCAGGTTGGTTTGAGCCGATATACCTATCCCACGATAGCCGTTCTTACCTCGGATCGAGCTATTCTTCGATAAATAAGAAGGCTTACCAGACTAGTGTACCTGAGTTGGGAAGTTGTAATCCCTTGCCCTCTCTTGCGTAATATCGTTCGATTGTTCTTCACGCCCTTACGACTCCCTTAGATAAGCCCGGTTACGCCTTCCCTACACCACCATGTGAGCCTACCTTACAGACGATTTTGGGGTCATTGGCCATCTTGAATTGATCTCATTTTAGAAGATGATTATAAGATTTTAACACCGGTTCGTATGCGGAACCGGTGTTAAAGGGGGTCATTATTCATGCATTAAAGGGCTTTTTAATTCAAAAATATGATATGAATTTAGAAAATTCATATCTTTTCATTCAACTCAGAAAATATGAATAATATATCATAATTTTCAGAAAAATAATATCTATCCATTCATGTAAATCATTTTATATTTACTTCACATGAATTTTTTTAAAATAATTAAAACACTTACATATAAATTTTGATTATTCAATTCAAACAAAAATAAATTGTTAAATCCTAAAACTTTGAACATAAGAAATATTAAGCATCTAAAAATGATTTTTATTAGATGAAATCATATTTTAATGCCGCATCTTTTGTATTAACATTTTTTTATTGATTGGATATTTAAATGTCGCATCTTTTGTATCTCACCAAGCCTCGCTCAACTTGCATTGTTTTTTTGATAAAATAGCATATTGTGAACCTAAAAATGTGTTGGTGGTTTTTTGAATTAGCCATTTGGTGGTTGCTTCACAAAACCGTCCGTTTTTTATGCTCGGAAAATGGAAAATGCCTTTTTGGTGCGATAAAAAGGAAAACTCCTCTTGCAAACTATGCCTTGATTCTAGCCATAACATTGGTCATTTGATCCGAAAGCCAAGAAACCTTGAATGAGATAGGTCATTTTGAGACAGTTACATAAAGCCGAACTGGAACTTAAAATTAAGATACATAAAAGAACTGAAAATTAAGATACATGGCCAGATTAAGTAACAATCGGCCGAACTTGTTTCGGAATGTTGGAGTGATTCAGTCATGCTCCTGCCTACACCTGTAATACTGCATCACTTTGTAGTCGTGCATTACTCGCCGCCGTCATCATCGTCGTCCGGGTCGTAATTGAACCTCTGGAAATGCTGGCGGCTGGACTTGAGGGTAGCGTGGGCTGGACTTGAGGTAGCGCAGACGGGTTAGAGTCGTGGCGTGTCGTAGGCCATGACGCTCTGGAGAATCCGACCGCGCCACCATAGCCGACTGCCGGCCTCGTTGAAGTTCGGAGGAGGTGGGCTGTCCTCCTCATGCCTGGCGAGCGCCCTCCCACACCGATCCCCGAAAAAGGCTTCCCAAGTAGGGAAATAGTCGGGATGCCATCCGGGATTCTCCGCTGCTCCGGCGTGAGCTCGAAGTAGTAGTGGTTCGTGATGGCCATCCGGCGCCACACCTAGAGGGACAGGAGGAACCGGCACGCCTCCGACGCTCAGCATCCAGCCGACGGGGACACAGTAGCCCGGCGGGCAGGGGTAGTTCGAGGCGCAAAGCGCCTCCGCCTCCCTGGGGGTTAGTGCTATGGTGGAAGCCATGGGAAAGAGTGATGAGGTTGCAGATATGAGTCTAGAGATGTGCAATGACAATGGAGGCCAACCCCCTACATATATATATAGTGAACTAGCGGGAAGAACTGGAGGGAAGAACTGGCGGGAAGAAAAATGGCGGGAAGAAAAATGGCTGGAAAAAATGGCGGGATGAACCTTTAGTCCCGGTTGGAGACACCAACCGGGACTAAAGATGAACCTTTAGTCCCGGTTGGAGACACCAACCGGGACAAAACACAATCAGCACTAATAATAGGGTGAGTGCATGTCGACATTATGTCGTCGGCGTGTACCTTGTCCGGATGGTGTCACCAACGGGACTAAAGATGAACCTTTAGTCGGTTGGAGACACCACCGGACTAAAGATGAACCTTTAGTCCCGGTTGTAGACACCATCTCGCACAAAACACGAGTCGTGATAATAATAGGGGTGAGTGTCGACATTATTTTGTAAGTGTCAACACTATGTCGAGCTGATTGTACTATAAATAGGCATCCTTGTGAGTCCAGTCCTCCGGCCAGTTTGAGGCAGGACACCACTACGGCCGTTTGAGGGAGATGCGGATCGATCCTCCGGCATCTCCGAGAAACTGGTCATAGAGGCACTCCCTAATATGTGAAATTAGTTAGCTTCCTGGTGTATTGATCTAGTTAGAGAAGTTACAAAGCTGCAAGATGTTTTTCGAGAGCAGGGACACCACTACGGCCAGTTTCAGGGAGATGCCGACGGAGCCTAGTCCTTCGGCATCTCCAAGAAACTGGTCATAGAGGCACTCCCTAATATGTGACCGCGCGCGTTTGGAGATCAGATCTTAATGGTAAGTACGAATCGGGACAACTTGTTCTCATAGTCCCGGTCCATCCACAAAACATGACTAACACTCAAGACATGTATTAATATTAAAAACATGAACTAGAGTTACATAATATGAGCATGAACTTCTTGGCATATGCCCTTCCTTATGATCGCTTGACGTAACCATGGAGCATCTTCTTTACTTAACGGAATGCTTGGGTCAGTTTTCCTTTGAAGGCGGAATTTCATCAAACTTATTATAATCTTGACATGTACATCTTGTCCTCGATTCCCACGATGTTTCTTTTCCTGAAAGAACTATGTGGCTTTTGGCTCATCATATGATGTATTCGTTTGCATATTTTCTTTTTTTTTTGGTCGGAGGACATGTCCTTCACATAGAAAACTGAGCCACATCATTGGCTAGGACGAATGGTTCGTCTAAGTTCTTCATAAGATTGTTGAGATCCACCGTTGTCATTCCGTACCTCTTGTCTACCTCAACCCCTCCTCCTGTTAGCTTGACCCATTTGCATCGAAACAAGGGGACCTTAAAATTAGGTACATAGTCAAGTTCCCATATCTCCTTTATGAACCCATAATACGTGGTCTTTTGTCCATTGTCTTCTTTGCATCAGCGGACACCACTTTTGGTTGGTGCTCTTTTATCCGGGCCTATCGTGTAAAATGTATTCCCATTTATCTCGTACCCTTGAAAGTACATACGATCGAAGACGGTGTCCGCCAACAAGTATAGCTGATCCCCAAGTGGTGTTATTCGTGAGAAGTCTTTGCACGACCACCAAAACTCGCCATGTGTTCACTTATAATCCATTCATCGATTTGCCCCGGTGTTTGAGGCGTATTAAATTCTTGTGTTCATTAATATACGGGCAACCAAGATAGATCTTTGTAAAACCGTGTAGTGCTTGATTGAGAGAATGCCCGTCCCTACATATCATTGCTTTACATCCTAGGGTGCCTTTTCCACGAGTCTCCCTCATGTCGTGATTACGGAACACCAATCGCCTTAAGGTCAGGAATAAAATCAACACAGAACTCAATGACCTCCTCTGTTACATAGCCCTTGGAGATGCTTCCTTCTTGCCTAGCACGGTTATGAACATATTTCTTTAAGACTCCCATGTACCTCTCAAATGGGAACATATTGTGTAGAAATACAGGACCGAGAATGGCAATCTCTTCTACTAGGTGAACCAGAGATGCGTCATAATATTGAAGAAGGATGGTGGGAACACCAACTCAAAGTCGACAAGACATTGGGCCACATCTGCTTGTAACCTGGTAGGCTTCGGATCGATTACCTTCCGAGATATTGCATTGAGGAATGCACATAGCTTCACAATGGGTACTCGAACATTTTCGTAGAAGCCCTCTCAATGCAATCGGAAGCAATTGTGTCATAATCACGTGGCGTCATGAGACTTGAGGTTTTGGAATTTTTCTCGCCATATTTATTATTCCCTTTATATTCGAGAAGCGACGGGACCTTGATCGCTCGGACATTCAAAAAAGATTTCCTTCTCTGCTTTGGTAAGAGCATATGGCGGGGAGTTAAGTGGCATCGTTTACCCTTCGTTCTCGGGATGCATAGGCTCTTGGGGGTCTTGACGCTGGTCCTGTCGTGCTTCCGTTGTATCTTTTGTCTTCCCATACACTCCTAGAAAGCCTAGCAGGTTCACGCAAACATTCTTCGTCACGTGCATCACGTCGATTGAAGAGCGGACCTCTAAGACTTTCCAATAGGGTAGGTCCCAAAATATAGATTACTTCTTCCACATGGGCGTGTCCGCATCGTCATTCGAACAGATAGATCGCCAGGACCTTTTCCAAAGATTACTTCTAGGTCCTTGACCATACCAAATACCTCCTCCGATGCAGACGAGGCTTCCTCCGGTTCGCCAGACGTTTGAAATGCTTGCCTTTCTTTCTTCGGATGCAGTTACGAAGAAATCGGCGATACCCTAGGTACACAACCTTCTTACATTTATCCAAATATACACTTTCGGATCATCTAAGCAGGTGTGTGCATGCATTGTATCCCTTGTTTATGCCTCGAAATGTTACTAAGAGCAGGCCAATCATTGATGGTTATGAAAAGCAATGCTCGAGGTCAAATGGCTCCCCTTTGTGCTCATCCCACATACGTACACCTGGTTTGGCCCACAGCTATAAAAGTTCTTCAACTAATGGCCTTAGGTACACATCAATGTCGTTCTTGGGTTGCCTCGGGCCTTGGATGAACTTGGAATCATAATGAACTTCCTCTTCATACACAACCAAGGAGGAAGGTTATAGATACATAGGGTCACGATCCGGTGTTGTACTGCACTGCTCACCAAAAGGATTCATGCCGTCTATACTTAGACCAAACCTTAAGTTCCTTGCGTCACGTCAAGTGGGTACTCTCTCGACTTTTCTTCACTGTGACCCATCCGGGTGTCTCAACATCGCGTCTTTCTTACGGTCTTCCATGTGCCATCGCAATAACTTGGCATGCTCTTTATTTACGAAGAGCGTTTTAACCGTGGTATTATAGGAGCATACCACATAACCTTGGCGGAACCTTCTTCCTAGGGGCCTCGCCCTCAACATCGCCAGATCGTCTCGTCGATCTTATATCATAGCAAGGTGCATACCGGCATGCATCCAAATTCTCGTACTTCTCACGCGGTAGAGGATGCACGATCATTAATGCAAGCATGTATCTTCGCGTCTAATCCTAGAGGCGGACAACCTTCTTTGCTTGGTATGTCTTGTCAGCAACTCATTATTTCTTGGAAGAATATTCTTCATTTTACCAACAACTTTGAAAATGCTTGTCGGTCACCATTCTCGCCTTCCATTGCAACAAATCCGATGTGGCACCTAGCTTTTTGTGGCCATCTTCGCAAGTTGGATACAACAATGTTTTGTGATCCTTTAACATCTGCTCCGCTTCTCCTTCTCCTTTTCAGTTTCACATTCTTCCTTTGCATCAAGAATGGCCCGACCAAGATCGTCATCGGGCCCATCCGCTCCCTCTTGATCTTCATTATCTACCTCCGTTGCATTATCATCATATTCAGGATACATATTATGATAGTTTTCATCATCCTCTTCTTCTTCGTTGTCTTCCATCACAACCCCTTTTTCTCCGTGCTTGGTCCAACAATTATAGCTGGGCATGAAACCGGATCGAAGCAGGTGGGCGTGAATGGTTCTGGTATTTGAGTAGTCTTTCTTGTTCGACGGTGAACACACGGACACATAAAACCATTGTGACCACGGTTTGCATTAGCCACAATGATGAAATTTTGGAGGCCCATAATGTACTCGAAGTCGGGTCACCAGACATCCATTGCCAATTCATCTGCATTAATATGTAGTATATATCAAAAAATAATAGGGAGATGACCATTTATATATATAGTACATCAATGACACATGAAACTATAGTTGCCGACCTCGACCGAGACGAAAAGAGCAACAAGAAAGCTTATTTTGAGCTCTCGGGCATTTCACCGAACACCTCTAGTGCATATGAAAAAACACAAACTAGCACTCTTCACACTCTTGCTAGGCTCCAAAATGTGAAAGAATGGAAGAGTGGGGTGTGTGTGGGCTGGGTGGTGTCTTATATAACACCCGGTTCATGCCACGAACCGGTGTTAAAGTGTCTTGTGAGCCACAGGTGAGGACCTTTAACACCGTTCGTGGCACGAACCGTGTTAAAGAACTCCTTTAATGCCGCAGGGGCCACGCTGGTACGGCCCCCCCTTTAACACCGGTTCGTAGAAGAACCGGTGTTAAAGCCCCTTTTCGGGATCAACAAAAGACCTTGTTTCCACTAGTGACTCTTAGTTACCAGTGAAGTTAACCCACTATGACCAGCCTAACTAAGCATTTAAGTGACATGGAATGCCATTAAATGATGAGAGAGGGGTTTGTGGTAACAAGCTATGTTAGGCCTTTCATAACGGGGGTCTCTTAGCGCTCTATGCTAGGTAAAATGCTTATGTGACATCCTACTTAATGATGAAAGAAAAGGATGTTGTGTCTTAGCTAAGATACAACACTTACACACTATCATGGACAAAAAATTGGCTAGTCCAATCACACACATGCATGGGCAAAAAATGGCAGATTAGCGGTCTGCCTTGTCCGACCGAAGCCTTGCTATGCAGATTAGATCGTGGATGGGTTGGTAGGACGCGTTTGTCCAGTTAGGTCAGCTCGCTGGAACGCCCCGTTTCGGACAGGATGCGGGCCCGATAGAAATGCCTTAATATCTGTGTGGCCAAAAAAAATGCCCAAGAGATGGAATGTGAACCATATGTGTGTGGTCATCAGCTTAGCGACGTAGGTGTGCGCTAGCGTCATTACTTTGATTGGCTATAGGTGGACGTACGCTTTCACGCTGGGTCGCATGGTCGGTACTTTGAGTGATCGATTGATATCTGGGCAACTGGCACCAATGTCGTGTTCCGGACGGATTTGGCATACGTACGGCACGTGAAACCCGCGCTCGATCGAGTTGGCAAACTACGCGGTTGCCCTGCCCGGAGTGGCCCGGCCGAGGTGACAAGTTGCAGCTACCGTCCACGTACGTGAAGGCCCTCCTGCCACAGCGCCGTCGATGGCGACGCCGGCCGATCCCTGTGTACGTCCAATGAATTATTGGTGCCCACGCTGCCAATGCTGCATTATAACCTCACGCACGCACGCACGCACGCGGCGAGCCGCTACCAGCGGAGTAGTGTAAGCAGCAACAGGCTAGAGTCTAGAGATCGATCGACACCGATGGCGGCCGGAGGCGTGTGGGTGTTCCGGAAGGACGGCGTGATGGAGCTGGAGCGGCAGCAGGGGGACGCGGCGGCGACGGGCCGGAGCGGCAAGGCGCTGGTGTACGTGCCGGCGAACGAGACGATGCGGTCGCTGCAGGCGCTGGAGCGGCGGCTGGGCTCGCTCGGCTGGGAGCGCTACTACGAGGACCTCGCCGTCGTGCAGCTCCACAGGCGCGACGGCGGCGTTGACCTCATCAACGTCGTCGTCAAGAACCGGGGCCACTTCAAGGTCGTCGACCTCTAAAACTCTCAAGAACCGGGGCCACTTCAAGGTCGTCGACCTCTAAACCTTCCCCAGATGTTGAGCTACCAAAAGCATGAAGAGCTTAGCTTGAGTATTGATTCGCATTACGTAGGAGTACATATACATGTGTATGTACTGCAATGCAACTCGACTACATGTACACAAATAGTGTACTGTATTAGGATGTTTTCGTACGTCTGTGTACTTGTTGCTAGCTAAGTGTGAGCCCGGTTGTATCCATCGGTGGAATCAGCTTTGTTTGTTAATTTAGCTCGCCCATTTTCTAAAATTCCAAATTTTACCCTCAAGTTTGACATTTTTTACACTAATTACCCCATTTAGAAAGTTTTATCATAATTACCCCATTTAGCAAAATTTGTGCCAATCTTTAACCCTTCTAAATTTTTGTGGCATTTTGATCGGTGAGTCCCGGGTGTTAGGTACATGTGACATGCCAATTTTTTTAATTATGCAATTACTAAAAAAAAGAAAATCAAGAAATTAACCACACTAGTGTACCATGTTCAAGTGCTTAAAGATAATTTACCACAATAAACTGATGTTCCTTCGAGCCTAGTAGTACCGCCCCCATGAACACGATGCGTTAGGAATGTTCTCTCTCATTTATTCTAATTCTGACATGAAGAACAGATCGTGTCTTCTCTTTAAAAAAAAGCAAATGGTATCTTTCTTAAACCAACCAAACCTTATGCTATGTCTAACTGAACGCAAGTCCTGATCAGTTGATCTGTTAAGCAAAAGCCAATAGCTCATTTCTTATTCAAACCGAAACAAGCAAACCCACACGCAGAGTTGCTTAAACACCATAGTAAATGTATGTGTGACGGTTCGAACGACTGGACCACGCACGGTAGCATCTTGGCCGACAAGGCCAGCATTGTCGTCGTCGCGTGAAGCATGGCCGGCCAAGCAGGTTATCGTCATTCATTGCGTGCAATCAGTGATTCAACGGGCATGGGGTAAATTTTTTAGAAGGGGTAAATATTGTTAAAACTATTGCTAAATGAGGTAATTAGGATGAAAACTTGATAAATTGGGTAATTAGCGTCGAAAATGTTAAACTAGAGGATAAAAACTGGAATTTACTCTTATTTTAATTATGCATGACAGGATAGCTTTTTTTCCCGTACGCTTCCATAACTGGAGCCGGGTTCCATTATCAAGGATATATAACAGAACAAGTTCAGAACAACCAAACCTCTAAAAGGGGCAGAGAAAAGAAAGAAAAAAAGAAAGCTAAACGATAGACTATGGAACAATCACCTCGCAATTTAGGTCACTGAGGAATCAAAACAGCAAAGGCAAGCTGGCCAAAACAACCAACCAAAAAACCCACCTCACATCAGTTCTAGGTGAAAACATCCAAGCGACTCCGACTATGCTTTTAGACCAATTACAACTACTACAGATAATAAACGGATGAACAGAAGTCTTAGAAAACTGCAGATGCATTCACATCCATCACACACTATGGCACGTACAATAATCAGAGGCACTCTAAAGTGCCTCTAATAGTTAAATTAGTGCCACAATTGATTTTTTAAGGCACTAAAAAAAACGCCAGGGACGGTCATGTAGGTAAAAGTTATTAGAGGCAGTTTTAGAAAATGCCTCAAAATCCTAATTATTCGAGGCACTATTGAGAGTGCCACTAAAACTAACCATTTGAGGCACTCTCAATAGTGCCTCTAAAAACCAACCATTTGAGGCACTATTGAGAGTGCCTCTAAAGCCAACCATTTGAGGCACTCTCAATAGTGCCTCTAAAAGCCAACCATTTGAGGCACTATCGAGAGTGCCTCTAAAGCCAACCATTTGAGGCACTCTCAATAGTGCCTCTAAAAGCCAACCATTTGAGGCACTATCACTAGTGCCTCTAAAAATCAACCATCCATTTGAGGCACTCTCCATAGTGCCTCTAAAAGATAACGACAGTAAAGTTACAGTAACCATTTGGCCAATAGAAATCAAATTACAACAGTCAAATTTTTAAAATGGCTCACAGCAATCACATTACAGTAGGTATTGCACTCAAATCACATCAATTCAAATCACAGTGATACAAAACAATACATAGCTCACTCAAATTACAGTAGTTTATGCAGAGGTACATTTACAGCTAGCGGGTGTAAGTAGACCCTGGTTGTTGTTTCATTTGTACAACATAGTGCAACGCACATGTTCTGTCCCGATGAACTTTTGTCATGTAGCTTTCTGATGACGCCGGCACACTTGTAAATTGGCTTTGTTGCTAGAAAAAAACCTGAAAAAAATAGCAAGAAAAAGAGTAATCAGAGATCTAAAAGTAGCTTGTTTGATTTTGTCCGTACCTTAGTAAACATGCTAGAAGCAATTTAGCTACGGGTACAGGAACAACTCAGACTTTCGAAGAAAAATGAATTATGTTAGCAATTTAGCTATGGTAATAAAGCTCAACTTAGTGTATGTAAGAAATGAACTTACATAGAAAGAAAAGGTAACCTAAACTGAATCTGTCCATTTTGAAAACAATGGTCCATTTTTAAAACAAAATTTAGCTATTATATGAAGCAACTTAGTAAAAATGCTTGAAGCAATTTAGCTATGGGTACAGGAACAACTCAGACTTTCGAAGAAAAATGAATTATGTTCCATCTACTGCAAGATCCATACAATCATGAATACAGTTAATACAAACGAACCTCTTTCCTAGTAGGCTTCGAGAAAAATGGACTGTTCAGTTTCCACGGCCAATCCAACTGAAAACATTTCAAAGACCTGAAAGGGAGAAGCAACAGTACATAATATAGCAACAGAACAACAAAATCAGAGAGCTCGGTTAATCCACCTACCAGAAAAACTCGTTGAAATCATCCTAGTTTCTTCATGCAGAATGTGCTGCCCGTCCATTGTTATTGTTGGCAGCTTCCTGCAGCAAAACCACCATTCAGTCAACCATCTAGGACCTAGCAAGTTAGACTAGCTAATCCAGAAGCACTGCTTACAGCTGCAATGATTTCATATAGAGGTGAAATGACTTGGTCAAGAAATGATACACCATCATTAGAAATACAACTTTCAGCTGGTTCTGCGGTCTGTTTCCGCATATTTTCCTCTAGTTCCCTTGCTAGCTACAAAAACAGAATGAAACATTTCAGCTGGTAATGTGAAAGGAACAGTTTTGTTAGTCACAATACAGCAAAATAAAAGCATTGATCAGCCAAATAGAACTCTTTTTCGGAAGGAGAAGCAGCATCAATAAAGTGCTAAAATCCTTAAATGGTTGTTAAGGGTGATAAGCTCCAATAATTTTGACTTGCACTTGCATTTAACATTTATAAGGACATCAATCAGACAAAAAAAATGATCAGGGAAGAAGACTCATGGCTAACAGATACAATGATTCAATGAACACACATACCGGTTCATTCCCTGATAGTTTGCCCAATCGAGACTGCTCATTAGCTAAGAGGTGAACAATGTGCTCCTGTTGATTGCTCACATTGCCTTTCTGCAACCACAAGATAAAAAGGGGGTTCTCGCATATTTCAGTAAAACCATCAACATTCCATAATATTGTCATTCTAGAATTGATCAAAAACGCCCAGATAAGTTATAAGGTCTTATAAGCTTGAGATCACGATTACACTAGTAACTTTAATGGAAAATGTAAGCAAAGACATATCAATGCAACATGTGAGCCATATGCTAACCTGAAAACCAAATACACAGTGCAAAGGTCCAGCATATCTGAATTCCTAGCATCAGGAACTGAAATGGTAGCAGGAAGCCTCGCAGATCCCTATGGTACTGCAAAGCTGATATCGCTGCCCTCACCTGAAATTGAAACAATGCTACAGGAATACAGCCACTGCCCGGTCGAAATAATAAACATAAAAGAAAATTCAGATCCTGAAAGATACCTCTGGAAAAGTGACAATTGCATTAGTTGTAGACAAGGCATCTAGAGGAATAATATTATAAGCTACAACATCCTCTGTCCTTGCCGCATCCTTTTGCATGACTTTTTTCATCTGAGTAGAATAGAGTGCATTAGTATTTACACAAAATGTCAAAAAAAATGTATGATGTATGTCAAGTACATTAAGGTGGGAAAGTGAACGAATGCAGGCTCGCAGTAATCACATCCGTACTTTCAGTTAAACAATAGAAATTTATGTGCAAACAGCTCAATGTTTCTATTTGTCTCCAGTACAGTTCAGTTTGCAGTTAACATAACGATGAAGTAAAGAACCTTGCTAAACAATTAGGGGTTTTTTCATAGCGCCTTATACATTCTGTAACACTTGAGACTAAATTTTAAGTTCTTGACACCATTGTTTAAGATCGAGAGAACTCATTATTGTTTTATTTATTTATTATATATGTTAAAACTCAATGGAATGATCATAATCTGAAAGTTAAGATATTTTGCTTGTTAACTTCACATGTTCGATAATTCTACAAGGTATATGGTTATTTACTAATGCACTGCTGATAGTAACAGAACATCTGAATGGACAACAGAATATCAGAATGTACAACAATAGGGTTACTCTTGTAGCCCTAGAAAACATGAAAATATATTTCCATCATCTCCCTGGTGGCTAGTAGCCAAAACCTATTCATAACTAAGCACTCAACCACATTAAAGTAGAAGAAACTGCATTATTATATTCTCTTATCTCTGAACATTTGAAATTGAAATAAAATAGAAGCAGAATCAACAATGAACAAGGGTAACGACAGACCTCTTCAGAAATCAATTTATCTGCATCCTCGGGGGAAATTTCCCTTGTTATATCCTCTATTACTGACCATAAGACCTTGAGAGTTGCAAGTACTTTTTTGCGCTTCAGAGTTTTGCGTTCCAGCCTGCTCAAGCAACAGCAGTAGTTAAAAGATAGTGGACACCACAATACTAGAAGTCAATTAAAAGTTATGCTTGAAAAGCAGCATGCCTCAAAAAGAAATAGGTTTTACATTAGTGGACGGAGGGAGTAATAAAATAGGTGTCATTTTAGAGCGTCTGCAGTCGAAAATCTGTGACCTTAACTAATGGCTGCTAAATGCTAATATACATGTGCATCTGATTGTTCATGTCATAATAGTAGTTGTAGATTTGCCACAAAAACAAGAGATGAGAGGTGGGGACTGAGGCGGCAAGGCAGTTGGACATGGTACCCTGGTACTATTTAGCCATGAGAGAAGGGAGTATATGGCTTAGATGGAATTTTGGGTTGTGAGCAGGTTTTTTCTGCATGAGTAGTGGCACATCTCTTGTCTATTAGTTGCACTTAGGTCAGCTTTAATTTTTCATGTTATGTGTATGAGTGCTGGTTTGGTTAATACACTACTGTGTCGAGATGTAGGTCTTTTCAGAATCTGTGCAGCTGTGCTAGTCAAACATTATGAGGTTGACAATTGATTTAAAAACAAATAATAACATCTACAGCACTCTGTTGATATTACTAGACCTATTATAAAACATACTTCCCTAACGTGTAATTAGTTTTATTTCAAACAACATAAGTTCATAGAAATGAATAGTCAAAGTGTTACCATAAAGACTTAAGACATGAAAAAGGGGCATACGTTGTCACCTGGTACTTGTGAACAGAGTATGAAATAAATAAATAAAATAAGCATATGAGACATACCCTGATTACTGACATTAAACCGGTTTTGAACTGCAGGACGCCTCTCCCTTCGCTGTTGGGATCCAGATTCTGCGCTAGTGCATATGCATGCTCACACACTGCTCATGGAAAGCACAGAGATATTACCAAGACAAAACCAAATTGCATGTGAAAGTTACATGCGCAACGGAAGTTAATTGCTGAAACATAGTAGAAATCATTTGACCCCTCGTGTATTTGCTTTTCTAGGAGCACTATATATCCTGTTAGCATGCCTTGGTCATGGGTCCAAAAACTGTGTTCAGTGACTCAAAATAGCCAAACCTTAATTTAAAAGAGAAACCCAGCAGAACTGCAGCTAAAGTGGAAAGATACCAGAAGGATTGTGCAATGATGTGGGCACCTCAGCCAGAACCATAGCTGAACTTACGATGGTGTGCACAGAACTGTTAGTCTGTCCGGCAGAGGTTAGCGCTATGACCTCAGAGTTGCCTTCTGGTGTGGTGAGGCACCAGCAGGCCAGGGTGAAAAGTACCACTAACAGTTTATTACAGAGAGATCACGAGCCAATGTAGCAGAGTCTCTTGCACAGTAGGAAGGAACGAGAATACTTAGATGGGCGAATTATATATCGAACTTGTGAGCATGGACACGGGACTATTCACTTGTGAATATTATTTTTTCGCACGCCACATAAATATTATTGCCATCGACACTGGGCTACCAAACTTAGTGAAATCCACAATAAGCTTGTGCATGCCCTTAATTTGATAGAAGAAAAAAGGACCGGTATATGCAAGTTGTGCATGCATACTTAGTTTCTGAGCATCTTTGTTTTATAATAGTTCCCCGTGTATGTTCAGATAATACTGCGGTTAAATTTTTAAGTCTAAAAGGGTCAACTAGGCTGTTAAGACAAATATGAATCAATGGCTCAGGTAGGCAATATCACAAACACTTGATGAGCAACAAGCTTTTTTTAATCATGGCTCAATCAAACTCACAAGATGGTTGCGCGAGGTATAGAGGAACGGGATTTACGTATCCATTAAGAGAAGGCTGTTCTCAAGTCAATTTCGTCTAGGAGTTACGAGAAGACGAGAGATGAGAGATGGCTCACCGGCTGCGGCCTTGTTTTCCGGCGAGCTCGTTGGCGGAGAAGGCCAGGACGGACCGCGCGACTAATGCCGCGGCGAAGCGGCGTGGTGGACGGGCGGGGGGAGGAGGGAGCCGTATCTCACGGCCACCGGCGCGAGGCACTTGGGACCCCATCTCCTCCTCTGCATCTCCTCACCGCGCGTGGCGGACGACCGGATGCGTACCCGTGGCGTCCTCACAGGTCGGCGACGCGGTCCGGCGAGTTTGACGGGGCGCCGCGCATCGTGGTACCGATGCACGCACGAGTCGGCGATCAAAGTCAGTCGCGCCGCCGCCTCTCTCTTGGGTAGGGGACAGGGCAAAAAAGTGGGATTAGGGTTTGGTTTGGGGGCAGTTAGCGGTGGCGCGATTGGAAGCGCTGGGATGCAGCGACGACGAGGAAAATAGCGGCGGGGATCCGGAGGTCCGCCGGCGACAGTCGAGGGTCAGATCTGGCAGCGGCGCAGGGGAAGGGAGCGGAGGGGCGGTGGGGTGTCGTGAATGAAGAAAGGGGATGCGTCGGGAGCAAGAGAAGTTAGGCCCGCGGGCTGGCAGATGTTTTCTGCTGGCCCGTCTAAGAGTCCTATAATAAGGTCCTAATACAGTGTAAATCATTAACGATGGCTTGGTCCGGTGGTTAAGAGGAGGCGGTTGGAAGCAGAGGTCGAGATTTCGACCCCCCACCTCCATCAATCCCTTTTTGCGCGCCTATTTGCATGATTTAAGGCTGGCCGCATGCTTAACGGGCCACATTGGCTTCTGGGGGGTGATCCACGTGAAGACGGTTTCGGTAATCTTAATCTGATTCGTCCGAGACGTGTCACACAACTATCTCGGCTTGACACATTTTTCGGCCAAAATTTTATATTTTTTTTGATCCATACTCGCTTAAGAAATTTGGCCGTTCAACGATGATTGGTTTAAAATGCTCCGAATGGCCAACTATTAGAGGCATTATCATATGTGCCTCAAAAAATTGTCAATTGGAGGCACAACGAATAGTGTCACAATCGGTCACTCATTAGAGGCATATTTTAGTGCCTCTAAAGTCTAAATGGTAACGAATTGTGGCACTTTTAATTGTGCCTCAATTGATATATTTTTAGAGGCATTTTTATAGAAAGTGTCTCTAAAAGATCTATTTTTTGAGGCACAAGTCAAAGTGCCACTAATAGTTCAACGTAGAGGCACTAAATTTTGCCTCTATTTTTTAAAATATTAGAGGCACTATCAATAGTGCCTCAAAATGCTAAACTATTAGTGGCATTTTAGAAACTGCCTCTAAAATCTCACATTTTGAGACACTATTATTTAAAGTGCCACAAATAGTTATGATTAGAGGCAGTTATAAATAGTGCCTCTAAGAAAGTGCCTCTAATTCTTGGACGTGCCATAGTGACAGAAACAAGGCGAATGCATCCTTTTTCAAGCTCAAACAGGCAACAAGGAGGCATAAGCGGCTTAAGTAAACTGTAACATCATCATCTTTATCTTCAATTGTTGGCGGAGTAGTTATCCTGGGAATGGAAGCCCTTCGTATAGCTTCATGTAGTTGAATCGCTGCTATTTGGAGATTTGCTGCGCCCATCAGAAGATCATCTCTCACCTGCTCCATATGTAAACCTGCCCAATATCGAATAAAGGCACACATATGGCATTGCGCTGCTCCAGAGATTCCAGCATATCAAAATGACGAGAGTGTTAAAACAGCTCTTGTCCTTTTTTGACTAACTGCATCCTTGCTAGGCACCACCAAGATTGAAGTGTATCCGAGTGCAAAGGATTTCCCACATACATGCCAAGTTTCGGAAAACAACGAATTAGACTTGGCAAGCGAGAAGATCATACATGGGTTCCTTTGGAAGGGTGGAAGGATGTACATGGTGGACACTGCCTCGTGGAGTGGGACAGAGTCTGCATGCCTGAGGAGCTAGGAGACCTTGGTATCTCCAACTTGCACCTCATGAACATAGCGCTAAGGGCTAGGTGGCTATGGCTAAAACGAGTCGATGATACCAAGCCATGGAAAGACCTCGACATTCGTGTCCTAGAATTAGCAAAATAACTCTTTGATGTAGCAAACCTCCTGGTTCTCGGAGATGAAGCCGCTGCCTTCTCTGGACATATAAGTGGCTCCCATGGGGGCGTATCTGTGATGTCACGCCAAATATTTTTGTGACGGTCCCAAGGAGCGAAATTGACACACGCCGAGTACGAGAAGGCTTGGATGGTGGCTGGTTACATGATATCTCACTCGATCTAAGCGTGGTAGCCATGAGAGAACTCCTTGAAGTGGCTGATCGTCTTGAAGAAATCACTTTGACTGAAGGGACAAAGGACAACTTCAAGTGGAACTAGGACCGGGGAAATCTCGTATTCCGCTCAATCCTCCTATAAGGCCATGTTTGTCGGTAGGACATCGATGGCTGGGGCTCTGTAGGTCTGGTGATCCCCTAGATGCAAAGTCTCTCTTTGGTTGGCAATCAGAAAACAGATGATGGACTACCGACAAGCTCAGTCGCCGCGTACTTCAGCATCTGGCGGCTGCCCCTTATGAGACCAATGCGGTGAGACAATCGATCATCTTCTGATGGGGTGTGTCATCTCCCGCGAGGTGTGCGTGACTTTCCTGGGATGGCGGGGCGAAATGCACTGGATGCCAGAACAAGACACAAAGTTTGTTGGGTGGTTCTAGAACCGACACGACGAAAAAGGTCGTGAGCATGACCTATGGATTGGAGTGACGCTAGTTTTCTTGATGATGTGGCACCACCGGAACGACGTGGTCTTTGAGTGTGCCATTCCATCAAACGCTAAAGTTTTTAGGAAGATCTTAGTTGATGCAAGCTTGTGGAGGACTGCAGGGCTCTTCCGTGACTGTTTAGGGCAGGTGGACAAGTTAAGATGCCGCGAGTAGTTTTATAATGGGTGAGTGTTGTCCGTAAGGCAGCGTGGAGTTGCGCTTCTGGCATTCTATGCCACAGTTGTTGTAAGATTTGGCCGTTTGTCTCTCCTTCTATGAAAGCGACAGGTCTTCCTTAAAAAAATACTTGGGGAGTATAAACACAAGCCATGATAATGTTTGGGCGCGTTTGGTAGCCTGCATACCCTCCGGACAGGCCAACGAGAAGAGAAATTGGTCCGTTTGGTTACCTGCACGAGGCATTTGGTTGCGCCAGCGCGAACCGTAAAGCAGTGATGACCCACAAGTATAAGGGGTATATCGTAGTACTTTCGATAAATAGGAGTGTCGATCCCAACGAGGAGCAGAAGGTGTTGACTAGTGGTTTGGAGCAGGAAATCTCTGTAAATACTTAGCAAATGGATTTTTAGGGGTTTTTGATAAAGCAAAAAAATAAAGTGCAGGTAAATAAAGATAGCAAATAATTACAGCAAGTGGCCCAATCCTTTTTAGCAAAGGTCAAGCCGGTTGAAATACTTATGAGGACCAAACGTTCTTGAGAACACATGGAAATACTGTCAAGTGCTTTCATTTCATATAATTGATTGATCTTCTTTGGTTTTATAAGTGTTGTGTGGATGAACCTGTGCTAATGTACTGACCTTACTAGGACTAATACATACTTGTGATTAAACTCCTTGCAAGAATCCGCAACTATAAGAAAGTAATTAAGATAAAAACCCACCCACAGCCTTAAACTCTGAGATCCTACACTCCCTTGTGCAAAGGTTTCCTAATAGGGGTTCAGGTTTCTGTCACTCCAGCAACCCCACAATTAGTAGCCAAATACACAATGTATTCCCCTAGGCCCATAAATGGTGAAGTATCATGTAGTCGACGTTCACATGACACCACTAGAAGAATAGCATCACAACTTAAATATTAAACCATTGACCAATACCTCAACACAATTCCACTACTAACAACATGACTTCTCCCATGTCCTCAAGAACTAAACGAACTACTCACGAGACATCATATGGATCAAGATCAGAGATGATATGATGATGAATAACAAATTGAACATAAATAATAATTCAGTGCTTCCACTCACAAGCATCAACTACAAAAGTAATGAACACCGGGAAAGTGTCCCCTAAGAACTATGCAAGATTCAACATAATTGTTACAACAGGATGGAGTGGTGATGATGGTGCTGGTGGAGATGGTGGTGTGGATGATGATGGTGATAATCCCGATGAAGTCTAGCTTGATGACGGTGTTGATGACGATGATCTCCCCTCTCCGGGAAGGAATTTCCCTAGAAGAAATATGTCTTCTAGAGAGCTTTTTCTCTCTCTGTAGTTTCCGCCCCGCAGAGGTGGCGGAATATTTCTGTGGTCGCTCCCCGTGTATTAGGGTTTCAAGGATAAGATGTAGGCTAAAGGGCGTGTAGAGGTCCCAACCTGATAAGGTAGAGATCACCGTGTTTACAATGCTAGTCCCTGGATCAATAGCTAGCATCCACAGTTTAAGATGTAATATCAAGAAACAAAGGTCATAATACAACTTTATAACCAGGAATAAAATAATACATTACATCTTACATAGCTCATTTGGCTATCTCATTACAATGCAGCAGAAATAACTATATAGCATGGAGTCCTTCATCTTCAAAGTGCCACAAGCAGTCATGTTGGTTGTAGAGTTGTAATCCTATTTAACACACTTCACTAACATCAAACAAACCTGCAACATAATAAGTTACAGCCACAAGGGTCAATACATTTGAATTGTATTGGCAAGTTTCACTACTATGTAGAAATAAGTGGATCCTATCATTACATGCATATTTGGCTAAGTAGGGTTTAGGCTCATTTGCAGAAAGCAATATAGTTCTGTCCTATCTTTTCAAAATAGTTTTGCTCTTTTGAAAATCTTCGAACTCCTTGAAAACTCCAAGTGCTTCAAACCCCTTGTTGTCACCATCAAATTTTACTTTGAGAAATTGGAATGTCGAGATCTTCCATAGCTTGTGCCTTAGTTGCTCAGAGTTGTCCGTGAATCGGGACACGGCTAAGTACTTAGAATTTTTGATCTTCTGCGAAGTTGTACACTTTACCCACATGACACAATCGTCTTGACGCCACCAAGGGTCACTGGATAAGTACTCACCAAATGGAGTACCGAGATCGAGAATGTGACAAAGTCTTTCCATAGTAGTCCTCCCAATACACAATGCTACCTTGTCTACTGTGCACCAATGTAGGATATATTTCCACACAATTCTAGTTAACTGAAGATGCCAATGCATGGGTCTTCCACTATGTAGTTGAGTAAGCGAGCCCATTTCGCATGTGGTCGCATGAAGCCACTGTATGAGAAACATGTTCAATCTCTAAGTCCCTGGGTGGTTTTCTTCTAGTGCACACACAAAAAGATAGCCATATAAACATGGTTCCCTTTGTTGCCACCTTGTCCAATCTTGAGTATCCTTGCCCACCCAGGTGGTTCATTGAGTACTTGTTTTATTATATAAAAACATATATCTTTCCAACACTTCATATAATCATGTCATGTATCCCATCCCAAATATATAGCAGGGCTAAGCTTACTACAACTACAATGTTTTCACTAAGGAAGATATAAGGGTATCCTATTAGGATTTAGCATAGCATAAAATATAGTAGTCCTTATCATGCATGTTACAAAAATCCACTAAATATAATGAAAATAGTAGGACATGGATGATATTGTCACTTGCCTTAGTAGTTGGTGGTGTTGGTACACTCTTCACAATAACACACTTGACAATCAACACAATGTATCAAGCAAAACAACCAAGACAAAACATACACAAGATCAACACTTATGGCAACACAAAAATCATGCAAAGTATGCAAACATGCAAGATGACAATTTTTATTGTACAAATTTTTATAACAAGGTTCTGAACATTACTAAGTGATTTATTGACATTTTATATTTTCAAGATTACAAATGCAACCATTTGTGCAATTGTAGCAATTAGCAACATTTTCTAACAGTTGGAAATGCCATTCTCACTAAATAATTGCCACGGTCTTATTTATACTAGAATAAAATTATATTTCAGTTTTACTATACAGAGGGTTCAATTTACTACCATTTGCAAAAGGATTCACTTAAAAATAATTTACACAACAATTTTTATACTCAAAATACTCCACAAATGGTTTTGTATAAAACATGATTTTCACAGACTCAAAAATACCGAATTATGGTTCCACTATGTTCTACTCGTTTTTGTGAATCCATTGACATATTATTTGCTAAATTTGGATATACAGAACTAAAGATATAATTTTTATGGTGAAAATTACCAATTAAACCATTTAATTTATAAATCAAATTTTTGTATAGAGAATAAGTAATATTATTGCATAAATGGATTCTACAGAATCTCAGCTTTTCAGGGATACCAAATTTATAATATTTGGACTTCTAAATCTTTTTCTATGAATTATACGAGTTCGTACTAAAATCCGGAAAAGTCAAACTCGGGAATTGACTGAAATTGACTTTGACTAATCTGACTGAGTTGACTATTGACTACGCTGATGTCATGATGATGTCATATTTGACTACAGAAAAAGTTGCTCGGATGGAAAACTTTCTACATGAAAGTTGTGGATAACAACTAGATCTATCTACTGCTTAAAGGAAATTGAATTTGGAGCAACGAGATGGGCGTAAAATGGATTATACCTTCTAAGATCTGAATCTTTGACTGCGTTTTCTCTCTTCTCGATGAACGAAACGAGGTGAAACCAGCAGGAATGGAACCGTCTTGACGAGGGGGATAACTTCTGTCTTCAAGGCACCACGATCCGAGGTCGTCTTGAAGGTCTATTTGAGTGGAGAAGATTGGGGAGAATTTTGGACGAAAATGGGTCTAAGATGAGTTGAAAACTTGTGAACTTTCCTGGAGTTTGGTTTATATAGGAGGGGGTGGGGGCTGGATTAAAGGAAATTAAAGAGGAGAAGGAATTAGGGGATATTTAGTGCAATTTAGAGGGCAATTTAGAGTCATTTAGGAGCATTAGATAGGAGGAAGACAAGTGCTCCCTCGTTACTGAAGGGAATATGCCCGAGAGGCAATAATAAAGTGGTTATTATCGTATTCCTTGTTTATGATAAATGTTTATTTTACATGCAATAATTGTATTAATACGGAAACGTTAATACATGTGTGTTTAATAAACAAAAAGGAAGTTCCTAGTTATGCCTCTCTTATAAACTAGCTCGTTGATTAACAAGATGATCAAAGGTTTCCTAATCATGGACATTGGATGTTGTTAATAACGAGGTCACAACATTAGTGTAATGGTGTGATGAACATTCATCCGAAGTATAGCATTACGATCAATGTCATTGAGTTTATATTGCTATAACAACTTACGAAGTGATCCTAATCCTTAGACCATGAGATCATGTCAATCACTAACACCATGAAACGTCACACCGTAACAGGGTGATTATAAAGATGGATTCAGAACTAATAAAGTGTTATGTTGAGGCCCATGGATCGAGAGTGGAATTTGTTCATCCCGATGACGGATAGATATGCTCTGGGCCCTATCGGTGATATCACATTGATTAGCTTGCAAGCAAGTGATTTGATCACTAGAATGTTATATCACGGGAACGAGAAAAGAGTGCATGTCAAGAATCTAGATCAAACTAGGTATGGAGATACCGATGATCAAATCTCGGACATGTAATATATCGTGAAACAAAGGGATTAAGATACTAGCGTAAAAGGTTCCTACGATCACAAGAAAGTCATCGTTGAATGTGTGGGAGTCAGTATGGGTCTCCAGATACCTCTTCTGATTATTGATCCGAGAGGGGTCTCGATCATGTCCGCATTATTCACGAACCGTAGGGTGACACACTTAAGAGACACCGACATCCAATTGGAGCAAAAGTTTCATGACGAAAGAATGAACAAGCGCAGGAATTTATTTCACTAGATACTGAAACAGGTTTTCGGGTGAAATTGCATAAAGTGGTTATGCATGTGAAATGGAATTCTAGCAAGGGGTTATTTGTGAATGTTTTTCATTAAAGTAATTGACAAAATTCTGAATAAAATAAAAGAGTTTTATTTAATGAGAGTTTGCATTCAATTTGGTGGAAATTTAATGGGAATTTGAGTGGACTTTTGAGTGGAGGGAATTGAAAGGCATTTGAGTGTGTGGAGTGTCCACCCACATGAATGTGGAAGAGGTGGGGGCAGCCCCATGGCTGGGCGCATGGCCCCTTGGGTGCCCCCCCTCTCCCTATAAAAGGAGCCCCCTCCCTCTCTCTCTCACTCACACCTCCTCGTGAAGGATCTCTCTCCCCCTCTAGAATTTATCCCCCATGGTCTCGAACTAGCGAGATACATGTTCCCGGTGGCTATTCGGCAAGAAAGAGTTGTGCTTCCGCTGCATCGCTGGAGCGAGGAGGCGGAGGTTGCTCAGTGCCTCGAACGTGTGTGCGAGCATGGATGCGCTGCTGTTTTGCGGCGCTAGGACTTCCTCTCGATCTTGAGATCGGCAAGAGATCGTTTACATCAACCACGAGTTTGGAATCATTAAGCTTTGTCGGTCTTCAAGGGTATGTTCTCTACGGATATACATCCGCCCGTTGTTTGTATCTAGTAGATAGATCTTGGTACATAGTTGTTCCCATCGTAGGAAAATTTTTGTTTTCTATGCTGCGAACCCTAAAGTGGTATCAGAGCTGGATCTATGCGTAGATGCTTTGCACGGGTAGTACATATGAGTATGTGGGCGATGATGATCATTTTATTGCTTCTTAGTTGTACTTTGGATATTGGTGGCATAGTGGGATGAAGCGGCCCGGACAAACTTTACATGTCCTCGCACATGAGACCCGTTCCACGCTTGACATGCAACTAGTTTTGCATAAGTGGCTAGCGGGTGTCTGTCTCTCCTACTATAGTCAATATCTAATTTTCAACGAGTTGTCAACAATTTGGTTATCCTTGTTGTGGTTCATGTTCGTAGGTAAGAACGGTTCTATCTTCGAAAGCCCTAAGCCACGTAAAATTTGCAATGGATAAATTAGAGGCGTCTAGTTTAGATTGTTGTTGGTCTAGTGTTATGATATGGTGATGTTGTAAGTAGAAGTATGAGATGATACTCTTACGACACACATATCGTGTAATCTCCATAGACCTTGGACTTACACATATAGGTATGATAGTGATCATACGACGGTGCACATGATGGAGATCATATGCGGGAACCATATCATTTCACTAATAAACATGTGATGTTTTGATTGCATCTTATATTGATTGTTTGGCATTTTATTAGCATAATAAGATGATCCCTCATTTAGATATCAAGATAAGAATGTGTTCTTCCTTAAGTATGCACCGACAATGTTTCGTCGCTTCAAGACATCACGTGATGATCGGGTGTACTTGAATCCATGAGCATATCTCGGGTGTAAGACAGTTACACACGCAAATACTAAGGTTCTTACTTGGCGAGCCTAGCATGTACAGACATGGCCTCGGAACACGGACCGAAAGGTTAAGAATGAGTCATATGTTTTGATATGATGACCATTTGATGCTTGCCTTTGAAGCTACACCGACTCACGTGATGATCGGACTTGGTGTAGTGGATTTGGTTCATGTAATCACCAAAAAGACACGAGGGATGTCGTTTTTGAGTGGGAGTTCATTTCTAATTTGGATTAGTAGAACTCAATTTATCATAAATTATATCAAAGTGAATTTGCATAATTTGTTGTAGTCATTGGCATTCGTTCACCACCTTATGCATAGTTGTAATTGAGATAATAGAACTATAGAATTCTGGATATATACTTTACGAACTGGTATCATATTGTGTTGAGTGTCAATCTAAAGTTTAAAGTCCTATTGCAAACTTTCAGCAAACTCTATTTACTCCGTGAAATTTAATAGTTGGTATTAAATTGAGAGTAACAATTCCAGTGTTAGTATCTTAAGTATCATGTTTGCCTCCATGATTCTTGATTGTTTTTAACATCAAGTTTATCTAGGAGCTGAAAGAATTGTTTCAGAAACCATCATGTGTGGTAGATATAACGATATCTGAAACAATGTTTTGGTTACAATATGACAGAGTATAATATATGTTCTCATATTGGATGAGAATTTACAAAGGTTGGAGATGCTAGACATCCTAATCATCCAAAAAGGGTTTTGGAAAGTAATGTTATACTCACGATTCGCCTTTATAAGCTACAGTAGCTTTATCATGAAAGTCGTCATGATAAGGATGAATAGAAGATGTATGTAAAGTGTTTACTACACTAAAAGATTACTAAAGAATGGATTTTGAAAGAATACCGATCATTTTGATGATGGTGATCTACTCCAAAGTGCAAGTCCAAAGGCATTATTATTTGAATATACACGCTTTGGACTATGTGTCATGTATATGGCGCCACTTTTGATGTTGATAGATTCTTTTAAAAAGGAAAAGGAAATGCTGAAAGAGAATCTATAAAATATACTTATGAAAGAAAAGATTGGAAATATCCAATTTAGGTATATATATGATATACATGTTATGGTTGTATTCTTTGCTTGTTAAACAATGTGGTTCTTGGGTATTGGATACCGAATTGGTTGGTATGAAATATCACACGGAACAACGCAATTCATGAACCACAATGGACTAAGTAACTAGCAAGAGAATATGTGATGATGTTCATCAAAAACAAACAAACCGTTGTTTGTATTTCTCGTTGACATCAAAGCTTGACTTCAAGATTTGTTTTAATATTTTTTATTTAAATCAGGTATTATGAGAACAAAGGTTGTTCAAATAATTACCGTATTCCATATAAGATGGATGATTTACAAATCTATTTGAAGAAATCACATCCATAAAGCCTAATGCTAAAATGTCGCAAGACAAATGATTGAAAGATCACTTATGAAGTGACATCGTTGTTTAAATTATATTGGAAAGAAAACATGAAGAATCTCCATATGCATGGATTTTTGGAGTCTTTGATTTGATCAAGTGACGCTTGTGAGACTTTCCTCGGGATAATTAAAACTTCGTTCAAAGGCCAAAGAAGAACGAACGACTAAAATATTGGAATTTATACATATCGATGTATGTAGTCCATTATGTGTAGTCATAAGCGATGGGTTTCAACTTCATATGCTTTCTCCGGAAATTTGAGTGAATATTCACTTAATGAGAAAGAAGTATGAAATATTTGAAAATGTTTCAAAGATTTTCAAGATGAAGTGAAAAATCATTGTAACGAGAAAATAAATAGTTTATGATTTTATCATAAGGGATTTATTTGAGTTACAAGTGTAACAAGAAAATAAATGAATTATGATTTTATCATAAAGGGATTTATTTGAGTTGCAAGTTTAGCAAAACACCTAGATTTACATCTCCCGAAACACCATAGGAGTATGAAGTGTTTGAGATTTGTAATGAAACCTTGTTTGACATGGTTGGATCAAAGGTGTTATTTATAAAACTGCCATTATGTTTTAAAAGATTAAAGCTTTAGAGACTTCCGCTTTTACCTCGAAAAAGAGCTCCATCTTGATCCGTTGAAATGACACCATGGAAGTTATGGTTTGGGGTAAAACCCAAGTTGTCATTTCTTAAATTTTGGTATGCTAAACATAAGTAAGATGTTTACAACCGAAGTCGGATGAGCATGTCTTTGTAGGTTATTTCGAATAACAATTGGTTATTCCTCCATAACACCAAGTACAAAAGGGTTTGTCGCTTGAAACATGAAGTTTCTTGAAGAAGGACTTTTTCATAAATGTTAAGTGGGAGGACAATAAAACTTTGATAAGGTTAACGAACCTTAGCTAAATGTGCTGAGTTGCGCAGCGCCGGAAATCGTTCTGGAGGCTGCCATAATGCTCATAGCTTATGTGCCTCAAAGGTTGTGGTCACGGAGATCTAAGTTCTAATTGAACCAAGTCGGTCGAATAAACAATCAAATGCTAAGATTTGAGAGTAAATCATTATTGTTTGACAATGATGAACCGACTATATGCAAAGAAGCGATGATGGGCCCTGACTCCATCAAATGGCTTGAATCCATAAAATCCGTGATAGTTCCATACACGAGAAAACAAGTTTTGAACTTGGAAGACCCTCCGAAAAGGTGTAAAAACCTATCGGTCGTATTTGGATCTATAAAGAAATAGACATGGATGATTCACATCTATGAAATAGTCGACATGTCGTAAATTATTTTACGACAATGTTCAAGGAGTTGACTATGACAATATTTGATCTTTCATAGCGATATTTAGTCTAGACGGATTAAAGTAGCAACCACTACATATAATTTGTTATATGGTAGATGAATAAACAAAACAAAGTTCTTCTAATAGAATGGTTACCTAGGACGTGTACATGACACGATCCAAAGGGTTTTGTTAATTCAAAGGATGTTAAAAGGGGCATGCAAACTTCAATGGTTGAAGTAAGCATCGCGGAGTTGGAATCTTCACCATGATGAAAAGGAGTTTTCATCAGGAGACGATGAAGATGCTTGCATTTGCAAGAAATTAAGTGGGAGCGCTAAGACATATTTCTAATACATTTTGTGGAGGACATCTTGTTGATTGGAAATGATGTATCTTTCATTGACAAAGGTTAAGAATTTCATTTTGATGAAATACTTAGGCAAAACCCAAATATTTAGAGTGAATGTCTATAGTGGATAGACTGTGACGCCAATATGATTGTGCCAAACGTACATATATGAGATATTGAAGGAGTTCAATATAGAAACGACAAGAAACAGTTCTTGTTGCATGGAGAGGAATTGAATCAAGATTCAAGTATATTGACACTTGATAAGTGAAACAAGATTCAAGTGCTTTGACACTTGATGAGTGAAATCACGAACATGTTTTGATCAATCATACCATGATATGTACACATCCAGATATGTCCTATGCTCTAAGTGTTATGAGCATATACCAGTGTAGAGGTCCCAACCTGATAAGGTAGAGTCCTCCTGTGTTTTACAATGCTAGTCCCTGGATCAATAGCTAGCATCCACAGTTAAGATGTAATATCAAGATACAAAGGTCATAACATAACTTTATAACCAGGAATAACATAAGTTTATTACATCAAACATAGCTCATATGGCTATTACATTACATTGCAGCGGAATAACTATAGTCATGGGTCCTTCATCTTCAAAGTGCCACGGGCAGATGTTGGTTGTAGACTTTGTAATCCTAGTCAATCAAAACAATCTTCATTTAAAACAATCAAACCTGCAACATTACAAGTTACAGCCACAAGGGTCAATACATTTGAATTGTATTGGCAAGTTTCTTACTTTTATTTTTAATAAGTGGATACTATCCTTACATGCAAATTTGGCCAAGTAGAGTTTAGGGTTCATTGGCATAAAGCAATATTTTATCCTATCTTTTCAAAGTGGTTTTGGTCTCTTGTTAAATCTCATTTCCAAGATCCTTGAACATCCTTAGTAGACACTCAAATGTTCAAGTACTTGTCACAAATCCTTGAGCACCTTGGTAACCCCAAGTGCTACAAGTTTTCTCAAAACTCATGAGTTCCTTGGTAACCCCAAGTACATCATGCTCTTGTGCACCTTGGTAACCCCAAGTGCAACAAGCTTAACAAAGTCTCTTTGAATTCCTTGGTACCCCCAAGTGCATCAAGTTTTTATATTTATAAATTAGAATGTCGAGATCTCCCATAGTTCAAACTTTAGTTGCTCAGTATTGTCCATAACCGGGGACACGGCTAAGTACTTAGATTTTATTAACTTCTGTAGAAGGAGTACACTTTACCCACATGACACAATCCCATCTTGTTGCCACGGTGGCCTCTGGATTAGTGCTCACCAAGATGGAGTACTGGAAGACTGAGAATGTGACGAAGTCTTTCCAAAAGGTCCTTCCATACATCATTGCTAGCTTGTCTTCAGCCCCCATGAAGCATTCCAGATCCCCATGTCCGGTAACTGAAGACAATGTATGGGTCTCCCTAATGTAGTTGACTAAGCCAGAGCCATAATAGCATGTGGTTGTACACGAAAGACACATTTGGAGAAACATGTTCAATCTCTAAGTTTCCTAGGTGGTTTTCATTTGGAGCACAACACAAAGTGATTGCCATAGACATGGTTCCCTTTTGTTGTCACCTTCTCCAAAACATGAAGTGTCCACCACCTAGGTGGTTCATTGAGTCCTTGTTTTATTATATAAAACACAAGTCCTTTTCTCAACCTTTGTAAAATCTCAACATGTATCTCTTTTTCAAAAACATAGCATGGCTAAGCATGTACAACTTCAATATTTTCACTAAGGAATGTATAGGGAATCCTATTAGGATTAGCATAGCATAAGTATAAAACATTTTCATGCATGTTTACAAAATCCACTAAGTATAATGAAAATAGTAGGTCTTTTGTATGATAGTGTAACTTGCCTTTTTGTTTAGGGAATGATAGTCACTCCTTGATCTTGCTAGTCTCACACTTTACTAATTTCACTACAATCAAACAAGCATAGTATCAAGTAGCATTCCAACATTCTAACAATAATTCACATACACAAAGCAATGGTTCCTAAGTCTTGTAAAAAGAGGGTTCTATTGCAAAGTTGGTCTCTACTAGGTTTATAAACTTTGTAAGGTCCACATTGGTCATTTACCAAAATGGCAAAGTCATTAGTTAGAGGTTTTGCCCAAAGTCTATTTTAAAATCCATTCAACTTTTTATGTGGTGGAAATTATTCTTTTTAAAGTAAGACTTTATGTTTTTCACCAAGTAGGTTACCTTTGGAAAGGCTTGGCGTTTTGGGTCAGTAGGTTTGGTCCATAACATTTTCTCAAAGTTTTCCATGCACAAACTTTTCCATCATAAAATTTTTAATGAGTTTATTTGGCTAGAAAATGACTAAGTTAACTAATTCAACTTAAATTTCACAAAAATCATTTTTAACACTATGGGTTGGTTCCTAGGTTCAGTAGGGTCACAAAAATCCATTTTGCAAAAGGTTTAATCCTAAAATAAATTTTTAAACAATTTTTATACTCTAAACTAGTACACAAATGTTTCTGTAATTTCAAACAAGTTAACAGATACTATTTTAAAAACTAAGGCCATGGTTGTTTAGGGCTTGTTCTCCTGAATCCATTGATATAAAATTTGTCAAATTTGGACGTGTGGATTAAAAGATATAAGGGTTTGAAAATGGCATCAAATTCTGATTTCAATTTCTGTTTTTAAACAGACAGGTGACACGCGTCGAGACTCTATTGGACGGTACCGGTTCGCTGCGGATCACGCTCCGGTGCGTTGGATTAAGTCTAATCGTGCGGCTCTGGAGGCGTACCCCTTCGGCGTATAAAAGATTCTATCGTGCCCGCCCGATCTAGATCGAACGGTTGCGGCAGGCTCGACCTAAAGTGGGCGGCGCTGCGGTGGCTAGCATGAGCTACCGACGATGTCGGCCGATGCTACAGGAGGTTAGGGATAAAGGGAAAATGCTTACCAGGCTCAGGAGGACACGGCGAAGTTCAAGGTGCTCTAGAGATGGCAAGGGGCGCACTGGTCTTGGCAGAATTGCTCGCCGGAGTTGCTTAGGGTGGCGGTACTCTCGGGTTGCTGTCGAGGACTATGCAGCAGATCACCAGGAGGTAAACAAAACACATAGTCAGGAGCGCGAGGACACGGCGAAAGTGTGTGCGTGAACGAGAAGGCGCTGGTCTGGTTCACACAGGGAGACGCCGCCGAGAAGAAGGCGACGCGGCGTCGGGAGTTTGTCGTAGTCGGGGTTCTGGTGCACCCGCGGGCGAACTGGGAGTACTAGGAGGTGCGTGAGGTCGAGAGGAGTCCACTCGCGTGAAGTAGAGGCAGAGGGGTGGTCGGAGTTGGCCGGAATTGCTGCGACAGCTCGTCGGAGTAGCAGCGGTATAGAGAGGAATTGGGGCGGCCTGGAGGCAGAAGGGAGGCGGTGTCTGGGGGAAAACGGAGGAGAGAGTGAGGCGATTAAAAGGGCGTGGTCGCGGCGAGGTTTAATGCACGGAATAACGCAGATTGATTGAGCTATCAACGGGAAGAAACGGCAGCGAGGTGAGGGGAGAAGGGCTCGCGCGGGGAAGAAGGAGAACAGTGGTAAAGGGGGTCCAGCGGTCAGTGGGAAAAACGTTTCAGGCGGGGTCCACTTGTCGGTTGCTGGAAGGGTGCGGTTCTGAGTGGGAAAGAAAACGGTTCGGGAGAGGAGGTGGGCTAGATGGGCTGGAGCTGGGCCTGTCGACTGGGCTGCTTTGTTTCCTTTTTTTTATACTGAATGCTTTTTCTTTTTCTATTTTATTTTCTGATTTGATTATTCAAACACATGATTCAAACAACCAATTAAATACAAACCAACATCACACTTCACAACTTTTGAACTTGATTCTGTTCAGTAACTAATACCAAAATTCTAAAATAAAAATAATATTTAATTCATTTTAGGATTCATTCATTAATTAAATAAAATGTTCCTTTAGTTATTTATTTAAATAGGGTTTGATTTATTTGATAAAATCACCATTTTTAAATCCAAATATTTTCAGAACAATTCAGTAGGTTTTATTTGGAAATAAAGGATATTTGGGAAACTTGTTTAAAACAGAATATCCTTTTATTTTAGGGTCCATTAATGATTTAAATAACATGGACTTTCTTTATTAATTCAAATAGGATTTAGTTTATTTGAGATATTTATTTTGAACCTAAATTAAAGTCAAAACACTTTAGTAGGTTTTATTAGAAAATACTTGGAAAACCCATTTAAAATAATTTAACAAGTTTTGATTGTTTTAATTAAAATGGTACAACCTTTTATTTGAATAAATTTTTGATATTGATTCCTTATTATTTTATTTTAAATAAACCTTTGTTTTTTTTATTCAAAAACTAAATGTTTTAATTTCCAAGGCTTGGTCAAAGTTTAATTTGGCTTTATTAAATAATCCTTATTTGCAGAACTTCTATTTCTTTTGAAAACAAATCTTTTCATTTAAGAGTTTCAAATTAATATTTTAATTATTTTTATTTTCCTTTAATAAAAGTTTATCATCTTAAATACCTTTAGGTTTTATTTAATTCAAATGGGTTGAAGTTCTAATTGAATTTAAAAAGTTTCTTCTGGCTCTGAAAATTGAACATAGTTTTATTTTATTCATTTATGTTCACATTTCAAGATTTGGAAAATCTTGGGATGTGACAGGCTACCACCCTTAAAATAAATCTCGTCCCGAGATTTGGGAAGGTTAGGGTTTACAAGCAAGTTCAAAGCAACTAGGGTACTACCACCCTTAAAAATTTTCAAACAAAAATTACATATTGGCCTTCTTGGGTCCTGGAATTTCTCTATGTTAAACTTTTGCTTTATTCCTATGCTTGACTCATGGACCAAGGTTGAGTTTCTCGATAGGCTTGTTCAACTTGTTCATCATCCTTTCTGGACAGTTGCTTGCATAGTGTCCTGTATTCTTGCAGTTGAAGCAATGAATGTCATTGAGTTCTTTACGTGGCTCTTGTGGGCAAGTTGCTACAAAGTGACCTGGTTCATTACAGTTGTTACACCACACTTGGTCAATTCCTTTATTCTTTATGTTCTCTGGGCATCCACTGGAGTAGTGTCCCATTTCCTTACATTTACAACATTGTACAAGGCTCATGTCTTGCTTGGGCTTCTTGATTTTCCTAGATCCTTTGAATTGAGTTGTCTTGCTTGGAGGTATAAGTGGTCCTTTTCCTTTGGTAGACTTGGATCCTTCTTGTTTCCTTTGTTCTACCATGGCATAGATGGGACATAGGCCAGGAGTATGATCACTTCCTTCACAAAGGTAGCAAGTAGCTTGAGAGGTAGGGCATTCTCCAACAGGATGGCCTTCATCACAATTGGGACATTGTCCTTCATGCTCCTTGAAAGTATGATCCTTGTCTCCACAAATAATGCAAGATGGGGCTCCATCTATAACAACATTCTTGTCATCCTTGTTATCATACACTCTTCTAGGATAGCTTTCCTCCATGCTAATCATATGATTAGTCACCTTAAGCATTAGTTGAGATTGTTCCTCCAAAAACTTTTGCAGTGCTGGATCTTCATTACTATTGTTGGCTAGGAACTGAGCTGTCAATTGGTTCAACTGATGTTGGGTTGCTATGAGCTCTCCCAGGCTGTCAGCTTGGTTGGTGTTGGTGTCATCAACCTTGGAGTCCTTTGGAGTAGTCATCTGTTTGGGTTGAAGGAAGATTTAGAATGGGCAAGACATTTCTAAGGAAATATTTCTAATCACACACATCACAATTCACACAAGCAATGTGCATGCAATCACAAAACAACGTTCACAAACAACTTTGCACTCAAACCCCAAAGTTCAAGCACATACTTAGGTAACAAAATATTTTTGTTACACCACATAAGTTGGATGTGTTTTGTCTTAACTAAATTATGGTGGTCCATCTATATGGTTCTTTTGTGATCCTCCCTTCCTTTTTGGTTGATCCTTCTTTCATGAGATCATGGTTTCCTTGAGACAAACTCTTGGTTACATCACTTCAAAGTTGTTGGGGGCTCTTTCTAACTTTTGCATTCCCTCAGTCTCTAACCCTTGAGCAAAACTTCCTTGTTTCATTTGTGGTCCTTAGTAGTTTTCAAGTTGGAAGTCCTTGGGGAAATATGCTGAAGATGTTGAAGTCATTAGAGTTGAAGATGTTGAAGAAGTCCTTTGCACATGGTGTAGTCTTTGGTCACGGTTAGGCTTTTCCATCAAGTTGAAGTAGAAGAGAAGTAGAGTTGAAACCAAAATGGTTGAGGAAAGAGTTTACAAGTGTTTTTGTAAACATGTTTTTGATACAAATTCACTCCTTTTTTTTCTAAGGGTTTTTGTCCAATCCTAGGGTTTACAAATCCTACAGGCAACACAATGCTCTGATACCATCTGTAGAGGTCCCAACCTGATAAGGTAGAGTCCTCCTGTGTTTTACAATGCTAGTCCCTGGATCAATAGCTAGCATCCAAAGTTAAGATGTAATATCAAGATACAAAGGTCATAACATAACTTTATAACCAGGAATAACATAAGTTTATTACATCAAACATAGCTCATATGGCTATTACATTACATTGCAGCGGAATAACTATAGTCATGGGTCCTTCATCTTCAAAGTGCCACGGGC
The DNA here is from genome assembly GCA_030063025.1 of Avena longiglumis. Taxonomy (NCBI): domain Eukaryota; kingdom Viridiplantae; phylum Streptophyta; class Magnoliopsida; order Poales; family Poaceae; genus Avena; species Avena longiglumis. The sequence goes on from CP125974.1 coordinate 22,510,215, forward strand.
AGATGTTGGTTGTAGACTTTGTAATCCTAGTCAATCAAAACAATCTTCATTTAAAACAATCAAACCTGCAACATTACAAGTTACAACCACAAGGGTCAATACATTTGAATTGTATTGGCAAGTTTCTTACTTTTATTTTTAATAAGTGGATACTATCCTTACATGCAAATTTGGCCAAGTAGAGTTTAGGGTTCATTGGCATAAAGCAATATTTTATCCTATCTTTTCAAAGTGGTTTTGGTCTCTTGTTAAATCTCATTTCCAAGATCCTTGAACATCCTTAGTAGACACTCAAATGTTCAAGTACTTGTCACAAATCCTTGAGCACCTTGGTAACCCCAAGTGCTACAAGTTTTCTCAAAACTCATGAGTTCCTTGGTAACCCCAAGTACATCATGCTCTTGTGCACCTTGGTAACCCCAAGTGCAACAAGCTTAACAAAGTCTCTTTGAATTCCTTGGTACCCCCAAGTGCATCAAGTTTTTATATTTAGAAATTAGAATGTCGAGATCTCCCATAGTTCAAACTTTAGTTGCTCAGTATTGTCCATAACCGGGACACGGCTAAGTACTTAGATTTTATTAACTGCAGGAGTACACTTTACCCACATGACACAATCCCATCTTGTTGCCACCAGTGGCCTACTGGATTAGTGCTCACCAAGATGGAGTACTGGCAGACTGAGAATGTGACGAAGTCTTTCCAAAAGTTCCTTCCATACATCATTGCTAGCTTGTCTTCAGCCCCCATGAAGCATTCCAGATCCCCATGTCCGGTAACTGAAGACAATGTATGGGTCGTTGACTAAGCCAGAGCCATAATAGCATGTGGTTGTACACGAAAGCCACATTTGGAGAAACATGTTCAATCTCTAAGTTTCCTAGGTGGTTTTCATTTGGAGCACAACACAAAGTGATTGCCATAGACATGGTTCCCTTTTGTTATCACCTTCTCCAAAACATGAAGTGTCCACCACCTAGGTGGTTCATTGAGTCCTTGTTTTATTATATAAAACACAAGTCCTTTTCTCAACCTTTGTAAAATCTCAACATGTATCTCTTTTTCAAAAACATAGCATGGCTAAGCATGTACAACTTCAATATTTTCACTAAGGAATGTATAGGGAATCCTATTAGGATTAGCATAGCATAAGTATAAAACATTTTCATGCATGTTTACAAAATCCACTAAGTATAATGAAAATAGTAGGTCTTTTGTATGATAGTGTAACTTGCCTTTTTGTTTAGGGAATGATAGTCACTCCTTGATCTTGCTAGTCTCACACTTTACTAATTTCACTACAATCAAACAAGCATAGTATCAAGTAGCATTCCAACATTCAAACAATAATTCACATACACAAAGCAATGGTTCCTAAGTCTTGTAAAAAGAGGGTTCTATTGCAAAGTTGTTCTCTACTAGGTTTATAAACTTTGTAAGGTCCACATTAGTCATTTACCAAAATGGCAAAGTCATTAGTTAGAGGTTTTGCCCAAAGTCTATTTTAAAATCCATTCAACTTTTTATGTGGTGGAAATTATTCTTTTTAAAGTAAGACTTTATGTTTTTCACCAAGTAGGTTACCTTTGGCAAGGCTTGGCGTTTTGGGTCAGTAGGTTTGGTCCATAACATTTTCTCAAAGTTTTCCATGCACAAACTTTTCCATCATAAAATTTTTAATGAGTTTATTTGGCTAGAAAATGACTAAGTTAACTAATTCAACTTAAATTTCACAAAAATCATTTTTAACACTATGGGTTGGTTCCTAGGGTCAGTAGGGTCACAAAAATCCATTTTGCAAAAGGTTTAATCCTAAAATAAATTTTTAAACAATTTTTATACTCTAAACTAGTACACAAATGTTTCTGTAATTTCAAACAAGTTAACAGATACTATTTTAAAAACTAAGGCCATGGTTGTTTAGGGCTTGTTCTCCTGAATCCATTGATATAAAATTTGTCAAATTTGGACGTGTGGATTAAAAGATATAAGGGTTTGAAAATGGCATCAAATTGATTTCAATTTCATTTTTAAACAAACAGTGACACGCCCGAGACTCTATTGACGGCACGGTTCGTTGCGGATCACGCCCGGTGCGTTGATTAAGTCTAATCGTGCGGCTCGAGGCGCATTCTTCGCGTATAAAATATTCTATCGTGCCCGCCCGATCTAGATCGAACGGTTGCGGCAGGCTCGACCTAAAGTGGGCGGCGCTGCGGTGGCTAGCGGCGGCGGAGCTGTCAGTCGACGACGGTGCCGATGCTACATGAGGTTAGGGATAAAGGGAAAATGCTTACCAGGCTCAGGAGGACACGGCGAAGTTCAAGGTGCTCTAGAGATGGCAAGGGGCGCACTGGTCTTGGCAGAATTGCTCGCCGGAGTTGCTTAGGGTGGCGGTACTCTCGGGTTGCTGTCGAGGACTATGCAGCAGATCACCAGGAGGTAAACAAAACACATAGTCAGGAGCGCGAGGACACGGCAAAAGTGTGTGCGTGAACGAGAAGGCGCGGGGCGGTCTGGTTCACCTGGGAGACGTCGCCGGAGAAGAAGGCAGACGTGGCGGCGTCGGGAGTTTGTCGTAGTCGGGTTACCGTGCACCCGGGCGAACCGGGAGTACTAGGAGGTGCGTGAGGTCGAGAGGAGTCCACTCGTGAAGTATAGGCGAGGGGTGAGTTGGCCGGAATTGCTGCGACAGCTCGGAGTAGCAGCGTATAGAGGAATGGGGCGGCTGGAGGCGTAAGGGAGGCGTGTCCGGGGAAAACGGAGGAGTGAGGCGATTAAAAGGGCGTGGTCGCGCGAGGTTTAATGCACGGAATAACACGATTGATTGAGCTATCAACGGGAAGAAAGCAGCGAGGTGAGGGAGAAAGGCTCACAGGGAAGAAGGAGAAACGAAGGGGTCCAGTCGCTGGGAAAAACGTCAAAGTGGGTCCACTTGTCGGTTGCTGGAAGGGTGCGGTTCTGAGTGTGAAAGAAAACGGTTCGGGAGAGGAGGTGGGCTAGATGGGCTGGAGCTGGGCCTGTCGACTGGGCTGCTTTGTTTCCTTTTTTTATACTGAATGCTTTTTCTTTTTCTATTTTATTTTCTAATTTGATTATTCAAACACATGATTCAAACAACCAATTAAATACAAACCAACATCACACTTCACAACTTTTGAACTTGATTCTGTTCAGTAACTAATACCAAAATTCTAAAACAAAAATAATATTTAATTCATTTTAGGATTCATTCATTAATTAAATAAAGTGTTCCTTTAGTTATTTATTTAAATAGGGTTTGATTTATTTGATAAAATCACCATTTTTAAATCCAAATATTTTCAGAACAATTCAGTAGGTTTTATTTGGAAATAAAGGATATTTGGGAAACTTGTTTAAAACAGAATATCCTTTTATTTTAGGGTCCATTAATGATTTAAATAACATGGACTTTCTTTATTAATTCAAATAGGATTTAGTTTATTTGAGATATTTATTTTGAACCTAAATTAAAGTCAAAACACTTTAGTAGGTTTTATTAGAAAATACTTGGAAAACCCATTTAAAATAATTTAACAAGTTTTGATTGTTTTAATTAAAATGGTACAACCTTTTATTTGAATAAATTTTTGATATTGATTCCTTATTATTTTATTTTAAATAAACCTTTGTTTATTTTTATTCAAAAACTAAATGTTTTAATTTCCAAGGCTTGGTCAAAGTTTAATTTGGCTTTATTAAATAATCCTTATTTGCAGAACTTCTATTTCTTTTGAAAACAAATCTTTTCATTTAAGATTTCAAATTAATATTTTAATTATTTTTATTTTCCTTTAATAAAAGTTTATCATCTTAAATACCTTTAGGTTTTATTTAATTCAAATGGGTTGAAGTTCTAATTGAATTTAAAAAGTTTCTTCTGGCTCTGAAAATTAAACATAGTTTTATTTTATTCATTTATGTTCACATTTCAACATTTGGAAAATCTTGGGATGTGACAACCAGAATGAATCATAAAATGATCATTGGACGATAGTGAGGATATTCTTATGATCCTTTTGAAAGAACTAAGAATATATTTGTGTAGAGGTGACAAACAATTACAAATAGTTCATTGTAAAGCGTTACATTGATACTAGTTTTGTCACAAGATACAAATTAAGTTTATCTCAATTTAAACTATGGGTGGCACAATGTAATGGAAAGGAGATTCCATGATGGATTTGGATGATATCCATAGTTAAGACATTGTGACGAATACTACAACAAAAAGGCTAAGTATATGACTGCTATAGTAGAAGCAAAGGAGGGAATTTGTGTCAAGAAGTTTGTTATCAAACTAAGGTGTAGTTCGCAATGGGCTAACACTAAAGATATATTGTACGACAATAGTATCGACATGATTTAACCCCAAGGAACTAAAGGTCTCACTGAAAGACCAAATTTATACAATGCCATCTCATTGGAGAATGAGTGATGCGTGAAGACGCAAAGACATGCAAATACACACGGACCTAAAGCGTCAGATCCGTAGATTATGTTAACCACTTGCAATTTCGTATATGGAACACCGGAAAGCCATAAGTGTTCAATACACAAAGTTTTAAAACTAGATTATTGTCTCTAGTGCAAGTGGGAGACTGAAGGGAATATGCCCGAGAGGCAATAATAAAGTGGTTATTATCGTATTCCTTGTTTATGATAAATGTTTATTTTACATGCTATAATTGTATTAATACGGAAACGTTAATACATGTGTGTTTAATAAACAAAAAGGAAGTTCCTAGTTATGCCTATCTTATAAACTAGCTCGTTGATTAACAAGATGATCAAAGGTTTCCTGATCATGGACATTGGATGTTGTTAATAACGAGGTCACAACATTAGTGTAATGGTGTGATGAACATTCATCTGAAGTATAGCATTACGATCAATGTCATTGAGTTTATATTGCTATAACAACTTCAAGTGATCCTAATCCTTAGACCATGAGATCATGTCAATCACTAACACCATCAAACGTCACAATAGCAGGTGATTATAAAGATGGATTCGTAACTAATAAAGTGTTATGTTGAGGCCCATGGATCGAGTGGAATTTGTTCATCCCGATGACGGATAGATATGCCTGGGCTCTCGGTGATATCACATTGATTAGCTTGCAAGCAAGTGATTTGATCACTAGAATGTTATATCACGAACGAGAAAAGAGTGCATGTCGAACGAGATCAAACTAGGTATGGAGATACCATGATCGAATCTCGGACATGTAATATATCGTGAAACAAAGGGATTAAGATACTAGTGTAAAAGGTTCCGCGATCACAAGAAAGTCATCGTTGAATGTGTGGGAGCAAGATGGGTCTCCAGATCCCGCTTCGATTATTGATCCGAGGGGTCTCGATCATGTCCGCATTATTCACGAACCGTAGGGTGACACACTTAAGAGACACCGACATCCAATTGGAGCAAAAGTTTCATGCCGAAAGAATGAACAAGCAGAATTTATTTCACTAGATAACAAATGTGTTTTCGGTGAAATTGCATAAAGTGGTTATGCATGTGAAATGGAATTCTAGCAAGGGGTTATTTTTGAATGTTTGTCATTAAAGTAATTGAAAAATTTCTGAATAAAATAAAAGAGTTTTATTTAATGAGAGTTTGCATTAAATTTGGTGGAAATTTAATGGGAATTTGAGTGGACTTTTGAGTGGAGGGAATTGAAAGGCATTTGAGTGAGTGGAGTGTCCACCCACATGAATGTGGAAGAGGTGGGGGCAGCCCCATGGCTGGGCGCATGGCCCCTTGGGTGCCCCCACTCTCCCTATAAAAGGAGCCCCCTCCCTCTCTCTCACTCACACCTCCTCGTGAAGGATCTCTCTCCCCCTCTAGAATTTATCACCCATGGTCTCGGACAAGCGAGATACATGTTCCCGGTGGCTATTCGGCAAGAAAGAGTTGTGCTTCCACGCATCACTGGAGCGAGGAGGCGGAGGTTGCTCGGTGCCTCGAACGTGTGTGCGAGCAACGGATGCTTCATTGCTTGGCGCTAGGACTTCCTCTCGATCTTGAGATCGGCAAGAGATCGTCTACATCAACCATGAGTTTGGACTCGTTAAGCTTTGTCGGTCTTCAAGGGTATGTTCTCTACGGATATACATCCACCCGTTGTTTATATCTAGTAGATAGATCTTGGTACATAGTTGTTCCCATCATAGGAAAATTTTTGTTTTCTATGCTGCGAACCCTACAGTTACTAGTTCAGGTAAGTACGCCCTCCTGGTGGTGGAGGCCTCTTGGTCTATCGGCCTGGTTGGGCCGGCCCATTTTGGCCGGCCTGGCCGGCTATTTTTTTATATATTTTTTTATTTCTTACTTCTTTCATAACTTTTGATTTAGAGCTCCGAATTTATTGATTCAAATTTCTGCGGGTTCATAAATTCATGGGCAACATTTTAAGACGTAAATTTGATGTATTTAGAAATATTTAATTTTCTCAATTATTAATTAGTTAATTATTGTATGATTGCATGTGTGCGATATTGGCCTAGTTGCCGGGAAATATATTTGGATTGACTTGTATTCTTTCCTTATTTGAACTTAATTCGATTTAGTTCCACTTTACATGGATAACCATGAATTAAAGTTTGAAAATATGAGAGGATAATTTTATAAAAACTTAAAATAGCTCACATAAGCTATGGTGCTTATTTTAAAACGAGACTCTTTGCTTTTATTTTTGGTTCAAAATAAAACAAAGGTTGTTTGAAAAATGTAAATGAAGTAGTTGAGATGTATAGATGGTTTTTGGTTGAGAACATTCCTTAAAATTAAAAATAGATTTCCAAATACAGGAAGTTTGTGAAAAAGATTTTGAAGGGGAACCTTGCAAATTAAAATTTTGAAGTAGAGGAGATGTATGGATAATCTTGATGCATTGATCTTAGGATTTTTGTTAAATGCTATTTTTATTTGAAGGAGTACCTTTATTTGGGGGAAAACTTTTGTAATAGATTAAAAGGTTTTAATGTGTCCAATTATAAGCAATAAGTTTCTTTTCCCCATAAATTTCAACAATTGTTTCTTTTGTTTATTTATTTTTCACATTTCAGAATTTGGAAAATTTTGGGATGTGACAGGGCGGAGCAGGAGGTGGGCCAGGGTGGCCACACACCTTGGTGGCGTGGCCCAGGGTGGCCCGTGCATGGGGGGTGTGGGCCCCTGTGGCCCATCTCAGCCTCCCATTCTAGCTTCCTTCGTCTTTTGGAAAAATAGGATTTTCCATGTATTTTCTGATCTTCGCGAAAATTGCATCCAAACACCGTTTTTTCATCAGAATCCTGACTCCGGCAGTTCATCCTCCAAGAATCATCCAACATGCAAAAATAGATGAAATAACATAAGTATCACCTCTTAATAAGAAATATATCAATGAATAACAGTAAATTATGATATAGAATAGTTATGCAAAATGGACATATCAACTCCCCCCCAAGCTTAGACCTCACTTGTCCCCAAGCAAAAACTGAGCTCAGTAAACATGTACACGGGTTTATGGAGTGAAGTGTCGATAAAAAGAATACGGACAAGAAGCATCATACTTACCAATACACAACTCATAATAGAAAGCAACTCACCATTATATAACTTAACTTGCAACGAGTAAGGGAGTTACAATAAAGAGGCATAAAGATAAATCATAATTGGTAATGGCAATCTTTGTTCTTGGTCAGAGAACAGTTGATAAATCATAATTTTTCAAGCAAAGCTTTTGTAAAGAAGTTTATAACAGGAGTCCTTTTGCTCAAACATAAAAGGCTTTTCACAATGATGGCTTTCAAAGTAATACTCATTCTGATAAGAACGATGTGCAAAACAAGGAAGATAAGAAACATTATTGAATAAATCATCATATGAATGATTGAAACACAACAACTCAAATGCTTGTCGGGGATAGAGAGGAATAGGTTTACCGACTCAACTTAGAAGTAAAAGAAAGGCCCTTCGCAGAGGGAAGCAGGGATTTCGATTTTCATAAAGAGATTTCAAAAGATTATGGTACTTACTAGCTTTGAGCTCTCATTGCCCCTATCATAAGCATCTTGAGGTGATTAAGGTGAAAGTGAACAAAGATGGAGTATATGCTTGACGAAATATAAGTTGGCAATCTCATATCCCTTGAGTACGAGGGCCGCTCCTCATGCTACTCAACTTTAGTTACCGGTAAGTTCTTGCCATAGTAAGTACATGTGTATTATAGAGAACCACCAACGGAGTACCCCTTGCCCAATGATATAGGAGCTATCCCATATCAAAATGACAAGGCAAGCAGACCATGAGTATCTCAGCAAACTTCTTATTTACCATGGGAAAATGGTTCTTTTTTTCTCTTCTTTCCTCTTTTCTATCTCTCTCTTTTTTATAAGAAGGATGCTTCATAGATTGCTCACTATGGTGATGCTGCAAGTTTCCACCATGATTAGGCATGTCTTAGGCTAGCGACCCAGGTATTTCTATAACACATATACATAACTCCATGGACTTACAAGCCCCCTTTTATTTCACACCGACGACATCTGCAAAGAAAATATCATGGTATCAACGGGGTACATATTTACAAGTGTTGAAAGCTTTCCCCGTGACATCACGGTTCTGCTAATTCTCAACTTATAGGTGCAAGCATATACAACATAGATGACACAATGGTTCAAGTTTATTAAGGGCAAGAAAATAAGGTGTGCCAACAAGTTCGTGAGAGCTTTACTAACCAGTTTTCACATAACAAAAGAATTTTTAATTTGAAAGATAGATGAAGCTTGAGAATTTACTTGGAATAGCAATAATGCTAATAGATAGATATGGTGGACTCAAATGGCATAGTTTTTTTTGGTTTAAAGGATTGGATGAACGATAAGTATTCCCTCTCAGTACAGGTTTTTGGCTAGCAAGGCTGGGTAGCAAGCAAAAGAGTTGAAGGAAACAAGTAAACATACAAGTGATAAAGTCAAACATGAAATCTTCCTTGAAAACACAAAAGATCTTAAATAAGGAATACTCTTATGAGCCAATCAAGAAAGAAAGAAAATGATATAAAATACCTGTAAGTGCTTTTCTCTTTTCCTTTCAAACCTCAAAAAGTGTTGCTACTGACCAGAGCTTGGTTTGCCAAAACCAATTTATATTTACTTGATGCTCCCAAAGTGATACCAACACTAATCAACAAGATCAATCATATAATAGAGATTGCACACTAAAATAAGAAGTGCAAAAAGTAAAAGATGAAACTTCTCATTAATATTTCATAAACGCATTCACACCAAGGGAAACATAGATAACCAGCTAAAGGAGAGATACTTCCACAATGCAAACCATCCTATAAGATAACTTCTCTATTCAAGATATGAATCTACTATAAAGGTAAAAAAATGAAAGATAATGATGTGATACCGCGACACTCCCCCAAGCTTGGAAAAAAGCCAAGGGGATGCCAAAACCTGATGACGAATCACTCCTCTGGTGGTGGTGTTGTTCCCTTGTTCAGGGTGAGAAAACCCTCCAGTATCTTATGAAGCCTGTTATTATCCTCTTGAAGTATATCCACCTTCTTCTTAGAGCTTGGTACTTGTCAGAAAACTAATCAGTGGTTCGAAGGGCTTCCACTACCTCAGGGCAGGAACTGAGGTCTGGAACGAAGGTCATCATCCCCTGCATATTATGAGAAAAAGCACGTCCAGTGTTAATTGCCCCTACAAAAGTAGGTTTTCTTCCCTTTGTTCCTGTGGCAGCTTGTCCCTTCATGCCTGCTGAAATGTTCTTTACTTCCTCCTCGACGATCCAATCCATGTCTTCGCGCCTAGCAGTGATCCTTTCTTCTTCCACGAGCTCCTTGCCCTTATCTTTGGCGGAGACCATGGTGCCTCTAAACTTGAGAATATTTTCTGACAGAAATAGATCAAAATGAAAACATGACAAGAACACGATATACGAACCTCGGGGGATCTGGGAGGTTATATATTATGAAGTTTTACGATAAAAGGAAGGTACAGGGCGAAAACGGGATGGAGACGGGCTCCGGGGTGATCACACGCCTGGTGGCGCGACCAGGGAGGGCCCGCGCCACTGGGAGGTGTGGCCCACCCAGGCTCCGTTTCCTCCTCTTTTTCATCTCGTAACCTTCCATATGGAATAAAAATAGCAAAAATATAAAGAGAAAAGTTTTTCGCGAACCTTTGATTTCCAGCACTTTTTGTAGGGTTTCGTAGCATGAAAAACAAAAAATTTCTATCGCATAAAAACAAACAAGCCAAGATCTATCTACTAGATTGTAGCAACAAGTCGATGGAATAACTTACCCTCGAAGATTCCAAAGTGTTTAACGAGAGCGGATTCTCGTGGGTGATGTAGTCATTTCCCGATCTCAAGATCGTAGACGATCCTTCCGGCTGTGGTGTTAGCCCCACAATCGGTCACACGCTCGTTCGATTTAGTGTAGGGTTCGTAGCATGGAAAACAAAATTTTCTATCGCATACAAACAAACAAGCCAAGATCTATCTACTAGATTGTAGCAACGAGTCGATGGAATAACTTACCTCAAGATTCCAAAGTGTTTAACGAGAGCGGATTCTCGTGGGTGATGTAGTCGCATTCTTTCCGATCTCAAGATCGTAGACGATCCTTCCCAAGGCCAAGGCTCGGCAGCGCTCGCAATGTCACACGCTCGGTACTGACGAAGACCTTCCTCTCCCTTGTTCCAAGAAAATGGAGGTTGTAGCACTTCTCGCGATTCCTAAAGACAACGGTGGTACCTAAGTAGAGGGAAATCTGCAGGCTTCGCTTAAGCCGGAGCGAGTATGGTGGAGTATGAGAGAGGGCTATTAGTGGTCTAGAGATTAGACACACCAATTAGAAGGCTCTAAACCGCAGGCTAAAGCAATTAGAAGCTCTAAACCAAAACGGCTCTAAACCGGAGATTAGAGGTAGAAACTTGTGTGTCTAGGAGGAGCCCGCCCTCCTTTTATAGGTGGAGGGCTTGGCCAGCGAGGGAGGGGAGTCCCTCCCAACTCAGCCTAGGGTTGGCATTGCCGGAGGAGAGACTCCTCCTCCAAGTTGGTTTCAACCTCCTCTTGCTTGTTTCCCACAGCTTCTGCTTCCCACAGCTTCTTTCCACGCTTTCGCTTTAGCCGCTTGACTTTCAAACCGCAATTTGACTTTTCAGTTTTGGAACAGAAGAACACTTAGTACATGATGCAATCATTCAATGACACATTCATGTACCCTCCCCTTCGAGTGCCGGACAATCCGAACTTTCTAGAACATTCCCGATGAAAACACCTAATCATTCCCGAACTCAAACGGACTTTCCTTATATGAATCTTATTCTCCTGACCATTCGGATCACCTCGTGATATCCCGGATCCCATCCGAGACTCGAACAACATTCGGTCTCTTTCTCATAACACCATAACTACTCAAACAACGCCGAACTTATGTGTCTCCCTACGGTTCGTGAATTATGCGACATGATCGAGACACTTCTCCGACAATAACCAATAGAGGAATCTGGAAATTCGTATGGCTCTACATATTTCTACGATTACTTTGCGATCGAATGAACCACTTACATACGATACCAATTTCCCTTTGTCTCACGATAGTTTACTTATCCGAGGTTATGATCGCTCGATATCTCGCATACCTAGTTCAACCTCGTTCGATAAGTACTCTTTTCTCGCTCCGTGATATGTGATCCCTTGTGACCCGCCCACATGCTTGAAAGCTAATTGGATGACATTCCACCGAGAGGGCCCAGAGTATATCTATCCGTCATATATGGATGGACAAATCCCACTCTTGATCCATGTGTTTCAACCAATACTTTCCAACACTCAATGCCACCTTTATAGCCACCCGATTCACGGTGTGGTGTTTGATGTCATCAAAGCATCCATCCGGTAAAGGTGATATGCATGATCTCATGGTCGAAGGAATTAGGTTACTATGTATCAGAAAGCATATAGCAATTGAACTATTGAAATGACTTGATCTTTATGCTATGCTTATATGTAGGAGTATGTCCACCATATCATTCTCCTAACGATATGATCTTGTTGTTGATAACATCTCAATGTTCATGATAGGGAAACCACAATCATTAATCAACCAACAAGCTAGTGAAGTATAGAGGCTATACTAGGGACTTCAAATTAAGATTACAAATCACACAAGTATTAATGTTTCCATGTTAATACTATTATAGCATGAATGTAAAAATTTATCATAAACACAAAGATATAATAATAACTATATTTATTATTGCCTCTAGGGCATATCTCCAACAGTCTCCCACTTGCACTAGAGTCATCTAATCTAGATTACATGGTAATATACCGAACACCCATGGCAGTTTGGTGTTGGTAATGTTTTGCCCTCGGGAGAGGTTTAGTCAACGGATCCGCCACATTCAGATCTGTGTGTACTTTGCAAATCTTTATATCCCCATCCTGGATATGTTCTCGAATAGCGTGAAAACACAGCTTGATATGCTTCAGCTTCTTGTGTGACCTTGGTTCTTGCGCATTGGCTATGGCGCCCATGTTATCATAGTAGATAGACATTGGGTCCAGCGCACTAGGAACCACACCCAGCTCTGTAATGAACTCTTTCATCCATATCGCTTGTGAAGCCTCCGCAGCCATGTATTCCGATTCGCTTGAAGATCTCGCCACAATGCTTTGCTTTGCACTCCTCCGCCTAACTGCACCATTCAAAATAAATACGTATCCAAATTGTGATTTAGAATCATCCGGATCGGTGTTCCAACTAGCATCGGTAACCATTAACAACGAGTTGTTCATCACCTCCATAAGAAAGAACCATATCCTTAGTTCTTCTCAAGTACTTAAGGATGTTTTGATCATGTCCAATGATCCACTCGATTACTTTGATATCGCTAGTTAAACTAACAAAGATATGCAATGTCGGGTCTGGTACATAGCATGGCATACATTAGAGATCCTATGGTCGAGGCATAGGAGTCTTACTCATCCTTTCTCTATCTTCGCCGATGTCGGACTTTGAGTTTTACTCAAGGTCGATATAGCAACATGGGCAAGAACCCTTTCTTGCTTTCTTCCATTCCAAATCTCTTTAGAACTTTGTCCAAATATGTACTCTGTGACAATGATATTTGGCGTTTCGATCTATCTCTATAAATCTTTATGCCTAATATGTAAGCTGCTTTGCCAAGATCCTTCATTGAAAAACTATTATTCAAATATTCCTTGACACTATTAAGAAGGTCTACATCATTCCCAATCAACAATATGTCATCCACATATAGACTTAAGAATGCTACAGAGCTCCCACTCACTTTCTTGTAAATACAAGATTCTCCATAAGTTTGTATAAAACCAAAACTTTTGATCACCTTATCAAAACGTTGATTCCAACTTCGGGATGCTTGCTTCAATCCATAGATGGACCGTTGAAGTTTGCATACCTTGTTAGCATCTTTAGAATCGACAAAACCTTTGGGTTGCATCATATACAACTCTTCATCAATATCTCCATTGAGGAATGCTGTTTTGACATCCATCTGTCATATCTCATAATCATAATATGCAGCGATTGCTAACATAATCCTCACAGACTTTAGCTTCGCATCGTGAGAAAGTCTCATCGTAGTCAACTCCTTGAATTTGTCGAACCCTTTTGCGACAAGTCGAGCTTTATAGACGAACATTACCATCAAGATCTGCTTTTCTTCTTGAAAATCCATTTGTTCTCGACAATTCTTCGGCCATCCCAGTAAGTCCACCAAAGTCCATACTTGGTTTTCGTACATGGATCCAATCTCGATTTCATGGCTTCTTTCCATTTATTGGAATCTGGTCTCATCATTGCTTCCTCATATGTCTCGGTCATCGGTGTTGTCCACCAACATGACACTCATAACGGGATCATACCAACTGGAGTGGTACGAGTTCTCGTTGACCTCCGAGGCTCAGAGCAACTTCAACCAAGTTTCATGATCACCATCATTAGCTTCCTCTTATTGGTGCAGCACCACGTAAACTTCTTCCGTGCCGCTACTCGCAATTTCGAGAGAAGGTTCGACAACCTCGTCGAGCTCTACTTTCCTTCCTGACACTTCTTTCGAGAGAAATTCCTTCTCTAGAAAGGATCCATTCTTGGCAACGAAGATTTTTCCTTCGGATCTATGATAGAAGGTATACCCAATAGTTTCCTTCGGGTATCCTATGAAGACGCATTTTTCCGCTTTGGGTTCAAGATTGTCCGGCTGTAACTTCTTTACATAGGCTTCGCATCCCCAAACTTTAAGGAACGACAATCTAGGTTTCTTTCCAAACCATAATTCATACGGTGTCGTTTCAACGGATTTAGACGGTGCCCTATAAGTGAATGCGGCTGTTTCTAATGCATAACCCCAAAATGATAGCGGTAAATCTGTAAGTGACATCATAGAACGAACCATATCTAAGAGAGTTCGATTACGACGTTCGGACACACCATTACGCTGTGGTGTTCCCGGTGTCAATCGTGAAAGTATTCGCATTTCTTCAAATGCTCGCCAAACTCAGAACTTAGATATTCACCTCCACGATCAGAACGTAGAAATTTAATCTTCTTGTTACGTTGATTCTCTACCTCACTTTGAAACTCCTTAAACTTCTCGAAAGTTTCGGACTTATGTTTCATGAAATAGATATACCCATATCTACTCAAGTCATCCGTGAAGGTAAGAACATAACGATAACCACCGCGCGATGCTACACTCATTGGGCCAAACACATCGGTATGTATGATTTCCAACAAGTCCGTAGCTCGCTCCATCATACCAGAAAATGGAGTCTTAGTCATTTTTCCCATCAGACATGCTTCGCATCTTTCAAGTGATTCAAAATCAAGTGATTCAAGAAGTCCATCGGAATGGAGTTTCTTCATACGCTTCACTCCAATGTGACCAAGACGACAAAGCCACATATAGGTCTAATTATCGCTGATTTCAAAAGTTTAGCCTCAATGTTGTTGATATGTGTATTTCCACTATCGAGATTCAATAAGAATAGACCATCTATCAAAGGTGCATGTGCATAAAACATATTACTCATATAAATCGAACAACCATTATTCTCGGACTTAAACAAGTAACCGCCTCGCAATAAACAAGATCCTGGTATAATGTCCATGCTCAACGCAGCACCAAATAACAATTATTTAAGTATAAAACTAATCCCGATGGTAGATGAAGGGGTAGCATGCCGACCGCGATCACATCAACCTTTGATCCGCTTCCCACGCGCATCGTCACCTCGTTTCTTCGCTAGCTTCCGCTTATTCGCAAAGACCTGCTTGAGTTACAAATATGAGCAACCGAACCAAGATCAAATACCAGGCACTACTACGAGTACTAGTGAGATACACATCAATAACATGTATATCGATATACCTTTCTTCTTGATGTTGCCGTTCTTCAGATCGCCAAGTACTTTGGGCAATTCCGCTCAAAGGACCTTCTCCCTTGCAAGAAAAGCACTCAAGATCGGGCTTGGGTCCAGCCTTGGTCTTCTTCACGGGCGTGGTAACTTTCTTACCACCCTTCTTGAAGTGTCCCTTCGCTTAGACTTGCCTTTCTTGAATTTTGTGGTGTTATTGACCAACAACACTTGGTGCTCTTTCTTGATCTCCACTTCGCAGACTTTAACATAGCAAAGTTCGCAACTCCTTGTTCATGTTACGCATGTTGTAGTTCATCACAAAGTTCTTGTAACTTGGTGGTAGTGATTGGAGGACACGAAATCCCCAAAGCATTAGGAATCACTATACCCAAGCTTTGAAGTTTGTTTATGTGCCTGCACATCTTAAGCACATGCTCACCGACGAGCCTCTTCCATCTTGCAGTTAAAGAACTTTTCAGAAGCCTCATAGCTTTCAATTGCCGCATGAGTCTCAAAGATCAATTTGAGATCCTCGACAATATCATATGGGTCTGAATTCTCAAACCTTCTCTGAAGCTCCGATTCTAAACCATACAAGATAGCACATCGAACTATGGAGTACCGATTCTTCCGAGCGAGGTAAACATTCTTTACTTCATCGAAAGATCACCGCAGTGGGTCACCCAATGTGCATCCAAACATAGGTCAAATTACCACCGTGAGGACAATCCTCAAATTGCGGAACCAATCCGAAGTTGCTTCCATTGTTTTTCAACTTTTCTTTCTCTAGGAGCATTAAAATTGATGGTAGGGGCTGCCATTGATCTACAACATATTTGCAATAGTTTAGACTAAGTTTATGACAAATTGAGTTCAAATTAATCATAAAATTACCCTAGGTGAACCCCCACTCAAAACAACATCCCTCACATGGTTTTAGTGATCACATTAACCAAATCCACTACATCAACACCGATCATCACGAGAGTTGATATAGTTTCAATGTCGAACAAGCGTCATGTTCATCATATCGACTATATGATTCATGCTTTACCTTTCGGTGATCCGTGTTCCGAGACCATGTACGTACATGCTAGGCTCAAGATCAAACCTTAGTTTCCGCATGAGCAAATCTGGCTTTCTCACGTTGTATACACTTGCGGAATCTAACACACCCGATCATCACGTGGTGCTTCGAAACAACAAGCTTTAGCAACGGTGCTAACTAAGGGTGAACACCTTATGACTTGAAATTCATGTGCTTGAGGGATCATCTTATAATGCTACCGTCGTCTACTAAGCAATACAAGATGCATAAAGGATTAACATCACATGCAATTCAATAATATGTGATATGATATGGCCTTTCTTCTATGTGCTTCCGATCTCCATCTTCAAGCACCTAACATGATCTCCATCATCACCGCATTGCATCAAGGTCAATGACGCTTCTCCATGGTTGTCATCCACGGCTTCAACTATTACAACTACTTTGAATAGACACGCTGGTCTTAACATAAATTAAAACAACCATATGGCTCCCGCCGTTGCCAACTTACAATAAGGAACATTGCATACATCAAATATAATCATAATCATGGCCATATCACATCATCGCACACCCTGCAAAAAAATTTAGACGCCTACTTTCTTTGCATATTTTACGTGGTTTGGGGCTTTCAAGAACTTTCTAACTTTAACAAGAACCACAACATTGATACTAGTATTGTTGATCACCCGTTGTAAATTGGATCTTAACTATGCTAGGAGAAACAGCACCAATAAAGCCACTTATGCAATACAAGTTGCATGTCAAGCATGGAGCAAGTCTCATGAACGATGTCATGTAAGGTTAGCCCGGCCGCTTCATCCCAACATACCGCAAGATGCAAAGTACACAAGAAGTAATCGACAATAAAAGCATCAACGCATTGTGTTCTACTCGGCAACAGATCTACATATAGACACTCTCGATACCACCGTAGGGTTTCGTAGCATGGAAAACAAAAATTTCTATCGCATACAAACAAACAAGCCAAGATCTATCTACTAGATTGTAGCAACGAGTCGATGGAATAACTTACCTCGAAGATTCCAAAGTGTTTAACGAGAGCGGATTCTCGTGGGTGATGTAGTCGCATTTTCCCGATCTCAAGATCGTAGACGATCCTTCCGGCCATGCGTTAAGTACTCCCCGCAATCGGTCACACGTTTTGCATTACACCCTCGAATCGGACCTATGCAAGTTTGAACAAAATTCGCCAAATCCGCATAGAAACGATTCAAAGGTGCCCACCAGCACTTTCGCATGGGTGAAAAGCGAAGTAATAACATTACACAATAGTCCTCGATGGAACCCACGTAGCAGATATATAACAAATGACTCCATGAGTCAAGAATACAAATATAATATACAAAGATCCAAATCACCTTGAAAACGATAGAGCGTCCACTACGGACAAGATGCAAATGGGGCTAAGAGCCCAAGAATAACCAATGGCGTCCATAACCCCGCCAAGCCGAAGGGTAACCGCTAACGACGCCGATCTCAAAACCTGTTTAAACAAAAGGGTGCCGACAAAGGGCAAAGGAAAAGAAGGAGAGTCAAGATCGAGGCCAGTACACGGCGAGGCTAGAATTGGCGGTCCGCCTACATAGGTATGGTGGTCGAGCGGCAAAGATGCACTAAACAACCTATAGAGACTCGATACAACCGCGGTTATCGAGGGTGAGAATGACCTATCCGGATCCAACCTGAAGCTATCACCAAACAAACCCATCTGGCTTTCTCGGAACCAAACGAGGAAGTCGATCGAGGAACTCACACGCTGGCAATTTTATTTATTGTTATCGCTGCGAATTACTAGTCAGGTATAGGTAATCATCCTGATAAAATAAGAAGTGGGCACTTTTAGTTAATCATTCCGTTATAGTGGCAACACTTACTAGTCAGATACAATTAGCATGAGATAACCCAAAACCCAGCAGTTGTTGGTACTTTAATTCAGCCATTCCGTTGTAGTTGCAAGATTTACTAGTCAGATACAATTGTCGCAAGCGACAACCAAACAAGCAATTGTGGGCAGTATTAATTAGCCATTCCGTTATAGTGAAGCTGATTACTAGTCATTCTAAGTCAAATTTATAGCAAGAACTTTAGTTATGCTTGTCTATGATCGAGATATGCTCCAAGTCGTCCATATCCGCGACACGGCTTTGAGAAAGTTTTACCGGGTGCACCAATAGCAACACACGCTCGATCAACCTCGAAAACCAAATCAAAACCCAACGAGGCTTTCACGATGAACAATCACAGATTCAGAAATATTTCGGGGCCACCTTAAGTAGATCCCGCAACGGTGACCGACCGAGACGGCTCAAGGTTTGGGTAGACTATCAGAACGATCGGGAACCGAAAGTGTGGCTTGTCGACACATGGAATCGCTTCCGATCCTAACAAGACAAAGTGTGCTCCTCGCACAATTTAAATACGTAAAGTAGCATGGCATAAGTATAGGATTGTAAATAAAACCTCAAACTAGTTTGTGGCCCCAAGAAATAAGATCAATCAAGTTACGCTCGGGGGTCCCATATACCTCGGATGTGGATAGCGCGAAATCAAGGAATGTATCAAGTACTGGGTCTTACGGACACAAGTATGCTCGAAACCAAATATTTTCTATCACCCACCGATGCCTCCGCTTATTTCAATTTTAGTTGTTAAACAGAAATTAAAGTGACGATAAGTAAAACTAGAACCATCTCCAACATCAACATGCGCAATACATCCGCAATCTGTGGCATATGACGACACACATCAAGACTTGAGCAAGCAACTACGACGCGCAAGTCCAACTATCTACCAAACAATGTAATAGGGTGTGTCCAAGGCAATATAGGGCTGCACGGTATATCACAGTACGGAAACTAAAGCATCACAACTCGATAGCAATAGATCAACAGAGGGAATAAAGACTATAAAAGTAAGATAGGTAGAAAGGGGAGATGCTTTGAAAACATTGCCGAAGGTTCAACCCGAAGGTCGGGGCGAAGCTCACATCAACTCAACGGCCTTATCCGCGAAGAAGCAAAACACTAGAAGAAACACCGGATGCAATATTTAATACAACGGCAGAAGATCGGCATGATGCATGTATGATGCATGGCATGGCAAGGTGCAACGCAATTAGGTCATATTTAGTGGAACCGGGGTCCCGACAAATATTCAAGTGGTCCAAGTTGTTTAGAACCCCCGCAATTTAAACGTGGTTTTAGCATGGCAAAAGATAGCACCGGGTTCGCTACACAAATTTAAATGAGGCCAATATGATACTAGATTTGCCCGCATATGGGCCCCATATTTAATTATAAGGTGAATCGGCATAAGGCCCCCAACCACAGATATGCATGCGAGTATGACAATTATTATGCATCAAGTTGTTATTATATGATAAAATAGGGTTTCGGGAAGGGGTTCACACATTGAGGGTTCGGCGGATCTTGTTAGGGTTCGACGAACTTGGGGTTCCGGGGTTCGGGGTTCGACAGGGTCCAGGGTTCGACGGGTTCGGCCTCGACGTGAACATTCTCGGACTCCGGAGTCGTTCTCGGATATCGGGGGGTAGATCTTGTCGCGTCCGGGCGGTGACTTGGGTCGGTGTGCGGTCGGATTCTTCCGGGTCGGGGTTGTTCTTGTCGCATGCAGATCTTGTCGGGTCCCACGGGGTCGATCTTGCCGTTGCGAGGGTCTTGTCGGGCCCGCGCAATCGAGTCGGTCTTGGCATTCAGGATGAAGTACTTGTCGTTCTCGTGGCGATCTTGCGTCCTCCCGGTTCGGGTCTTGGCGTCCGAGGGTAGACGGGCTTGGCGTTTTCGCATCGGCGATCTTGGCGTCTGGGTTCTCGGCGAGAGCGTCCTTCGGACTCCGGGAAGGCGCACTCGACGTTCCGGGGGGAAGATCTCGGTGTTTCGTGAGGTAGACCCTGTTGCGTCCGGGCAGAGGTACTTGTCGCCACGGGGTCTCGGTGTCCTCGGGTTCGAGAGGAAGAACTTGGCGTGTCTCCCGAAGATCTTGGGGTTCCTCTTGGTTTGCCGATGTCGATCTCGAGGTTCAGATGGGGTTCGGTCTAAGGTGGTCTCGACGCTGAGTCGGTCCTCTTTCGCGGTGGAGGCTAGACGTCTTGGTGCCGAGCTTGGCGGTCAACGGTTCGGCGCGTGGTCGGGGCGAACTTGGGTGCTCAATAGGGCCATAGGGTACATTTACCCACAGGACACATACACACGAGCACACACGACGACGACGCAATACCGAGCGAGGCGGGCGAGCTCGGCTCGAGGACGGGCGGAGGAGGGAGCGGGCTTGGCGTGAGGCGGGCCGGAGGCGAGGAAGCTTGCAGACGGCTGGAGCGAGCGAGGCGGGTCCGGCGAGCCTGGCCGAGCGGCTCAAGGCGGCGGACTTGGCGGGCTCGAGGGGACGGGCCGAGCACGGTGGCCGGCACGCGGGCCCTTGGCATGAGCAAGGCTGAGCGGACGGCAATGGCCGGGCGGCGCTGGAGGCAAGTGAGGTGGCGGTTGGGCCACAGAGGCGGCGAGGGATGGCGAGGACGGGTGAGCGGCCGGTCGAGGCGGGACCGGCGACGGGAGGAGGAAGCGGCGAGCGGCCACGAGCCGACGAGGAACGGAGAGGGTCGCGGCTGTGGCGCGAGAGCGAGGCAGGGGGAGGAAGCGCGCGCACGGACGCTGGGAGGAGGGCAGAGCGAGGGCGGATGAGCGCGGGTGAGGTGGCGAGGCGGCAGCGACGCCGAGGCGGGCGCCGGCAGGCTCGGGAGGGTCGGGCGCAGCGAGGAGCGGAAGAGGACGGGTCCGTGGCGGCGGCTTGGGACGCGGGCGGCGGGGTTTTTGAGGCCGCACGAGGAAGGGAGGCGACGCAGGGCAGAGCACAAGGAGCGGAAGAGGAGGGAGAAGGGAGAGAGGAAGGAGGCCGCGGGTGGGGTCGGGCAGGTGGGACCAGGGGGCCACACGGAGTGGGGTCGGTCTGGGAGGCTCTGTGAGGTGGACCAGGGGAGGGATCCCGAGGCGGTTGGGTCGGGCCCAATGGGTGTAGAGTGTCTGCGTGTGGAGTGCGTGGTGCGTGTAGTGTAGGGCGTGTGTGGTTGGATGGGTGAGGTGGGGGTCTGGTGGGTCCTGCTACAGGACCGTGGGGCGGTAGAGTGTGGGACCCGTGGGTAGGGAGAGAGGGGGAGAGAGGGTAGAAGAGAGTTGGGTGAGAAAGAGAGAGAGTGGGAAAAGGAGAGGGATTGGTGAGGTAAGGTGGGTAGGTTTTGGGTGAGAGGGGAGGTGGCACTGTGAGTGGTGGGTAGGATGGGATTTGGTGGGACTAGGATTTAGGGGGGGTGTTAGTTTTTGTGTTTGTTTGGTTCTGCTCAAATTAAACAAAGCCACTTTGCAAAATAGTTTTAGGAAACAAAATATCCGATACGCTCGGGTTTTGTGTTTGAAAATAAGAGGGGTGTTTGTACAAATCAAAACTAGGCTTTTCAAATAATGCAGACAAACAATGCATGATGATGACGATGCAATGCACAAAAACAACGCGATTTTCTAGTAGTGGTTTTGCGGGATGCCACAATTCGACACCACTAACAAAGGATCTCGCCCTCGAGATCCACCTCATGGTACCGGAAGGAAGGTCGGCGATCCGCGTCTTCTCGCTTCGTGTAGATCCTCGCGACAGCACTAACAAGAGGTCGTTGTCCGTGATCGTCGGGGGAACACTCCGGGAACAAAAGGTCGAAGGTAGAGGTATCCACAGATAAAGTCACCCCTAACTTCGATGGAAAGAGGGAACCGATGCATTCTCATCCACGTCGATGTACAAAAGCAAATAGAAAGGGTAGTCGGCATGGGGACCAATCCATCACGCACCCAAACTATTACTCCGCACAATCAGTGGAAAAGAGTGCAACCATTCTCGGAAACAGACTGAAGATCTCGACAAGCGAGGTTCGGAACAAAGGAGTGATGCAGACTCTGCATCGGATCTAGCGTAGATGATGTAGTCGCGTCGGGAAACACCGGAAGGCACAAGCAAGGAACAAGAATGATACCACAGCAGACGGATTCATCAGGCAGCTTGAACACCGGAGGGTAGAACACCGTTGTCAAAGAGGAAGCGAAACCCTGAAGGTACGACGGAAAACCCAACCACGAGAATTCTGACTCAAGAGAGACGAGCGGATTCAAAACACGAGGGGTAAGAGGAGAATAGCGAGAGGGTAAGGAGTAAAATCAGACCTAATCGAGCTATCCAACCGATTTTGCAAAATAGTTTTGACGCCTACTTGCCGTTAGCTAGGTTATCCTACAGTTTGGACTTGTGGGTATCGCAACCGAGCTCGATACCACTCAGAACACCTCGAATCGGACCTATGCAAGTTTGAACAAAATTCCAAACCCATAGAAACGATTCAAAGGTGCTCACCAGCACTTTCGTGGTGGAAAACGAAGTAATAACATTACACAACAGTCCTCGATGGAACCCATGTAAGATATATATAAATGACTCCATGAGTCAAGAATACAAATATAATATACAAAGATCCAAATCACCTTGAAAACGATAGAGCGTCCACTACGGACAAGATGCAAATGGGGCTAAGAGCCCCAAGAATAACCAATGGCGTCCATAACCCTGCCTGCCAAGCCGGAAGGGTAACCTCGCTAACGACGCCGATCTCAAAACCTGTTTAAACAAAAGGGTGCCAAAGGGCAAAGGAAAAGAAGGAGCCAAGATCGAGGCCAAGACAGCGAGGCTAGAATTCGGCGGTCCTCGCCACATAGGTATGGTGGTCCGAAGCGAAGATGCACTAAACAACCTATAGAGACTCGATACAACTGGCGGTTATCAGAGGGGGTGAGAATGACTTATCCGGATCCAACCTGAAGCTATCACCAAACAAACCCATCCTGGCGTTTCCCCCTCGGAACCAAACGAGGAAGTCGACCGAGGAACTCACACCGTTGGCAATTTTATTTATTCGGTTATCGTTGCAGCAGTTACTAGTCAGGTATAGGTAATCATCCTGATAAAATAAGCAGTGGGCACTTTTAGTTAATCATTCCGTTATAGTGGCAACACTTACTAGTCAGATACAATTAGCATGAGATAACCCAAAACCCAGCAGTTGTTGGTACTTTAATTCAGCCATTCCGTTGTAGTTGCAAGATTTACTAGTCAGATACAATTGTCGCAAGCGACAACCAAACAAGCAATTGTGGGCAGTATTAATTAGCCATTCCGTTATAGTGAAGCTGATTACTAGTCATTCTAAGTCAAATTTATAGCAGTAAACTTTAGTTATGCTTGTCTATGATCGAGATATCATGCTCAAGTCGTCCATATCCGGGACACGGCTTTGAAAGTTTTACCCGCCGGGTGCACCAATAGCAACACACGCCGATCAACCTCGAAAACCAAATCAAAACCCAACGAGGCTTTCACATTGAACAATCACAGATTCAAATATTTCAGGCCACCCTTAAGTAGATCCCGCAACGAAGCCAAATGACTCGAGACGGGCTCAAGGTTTGGGTAGACGGCCAGAACGACCGGGAACCCGAAGTGTGGGCTTGTCGACACCGCGGAATCGTGTCCCGATCCTAACAAGACAAAGGTGCTCCTCGCACAATTTAAATACGAAAGTAGCATGGCATAAGTACAGATTGTAAATAAAACCTCAAACTAGTTTGTGGCCCCAAGAAATAAGATGAATCAAGTTCTGCTCGGGGTCCCATATACCTCCCGGATGTGGATAGCGATAAATCAAGGAACAGTATCAAGTACTGGGTCTTACGGACACAAGTGGGATGCTCGAAACCAAATATTTTCTATCACCCACCGATGCCTCTCGCTTATTTCAATTTTAGTTGTTAAACAGAAATTAAAGTGACGATAAGTAAAACTAGAACCATCTCCAACATCAACATGCGGAAATACATCCAGAATCGTGGCATATGACGACACACATCAAGACTTGAGCAAGCAACACGACGCGCAAGTCCAACTATCTACCAAACAATGTAATAGGGTGTGTCCAAGGCAATATAGGGCTGCACGGTATATCACAGTGCGGAAACTAAAGCATCGCAACAGATAGCAATAGATCAACAGGAGGGAATAAAGACTATAAAAGTAAGATAGGTAGAAAGGGGAGATGCTCGCCGAAAACATTGCCAAGGTTCAACCAAGGTCGGGCGAAGCTCACATCAACTCAACGGCCTTATCCGAAGAAGCAAAACACTAGAAGAAACACCGGATGCAATATTTAATACAACGGCGAAGATCGGCATGATGCATGTATGATGCATGGCATGGCAAGGTAACGCAATTAGGTCATATTTAGTGGAACCGGGTCCACAAATATTCAAGTGGTCCAAGTTGTTTAGAACCCCGCAATTAAACGTGGTTTTAGCATGGCAAAAGATAGCACCGGGTTCGCTACACAAATTTAAATGAGGCCAATATGATACTAGATTTGCCCGCATATGGGCCCCATATTTAATTATAAGGTGAATCGGCATAAGGCCCCCAACCACAGATATGCATGCGAGTATGACAATTATTATGCATCAAGTTGTTATTATATGATAAAATAGGGTTTCGGGAAGGGGTTCACACATTGAGGGTTCGGCGGATCTTGTTAGGGTTCGACGAACTTGGGGTTCCGGGGTTCGGGGTTCGACAGGGTCCAGGGTTCGACGGGTTCGGCCTCGACGTGAACATTCTCGGACTCCGGAGTCGTTCTCGGATATCGGGGGGTAGATCTTGTCGCGTCCGGGCGGCAGGACTTGGGTCGGTGTCGGGCGCGTCGGATTCTTCCGGGTCGGGGTTGTTCTTGTCGCATGCAGATCTTGTCGGGTCCCACGGGGTCGATCTTGCCGTTGCGAGGGTCTTGTCGGGCCCGCGCAATCGAGTCGGTCTTGGCATTCAGGATGAAGTACTTGTCGTTCTCGTGGCGATCTTGCGTCCTCCCGGTTCGGGTCTTGGCGTCCGAGGGTAGACGGGCTTGGCGTTTTCGCATCGGCGATCTTGGCGTCTGGGTTCTCGGCGAGAGCGTCCTTCGGACTCCGGGAAGGCGCACTCGACGTTCCGGGGGGAAGATCTCGGTGTTTCGTGAGGTAGACCTCAAGGCCCGGCGAGGTACTTGTCGCCACGGGGTCTCGGTGTCCTCGGGTTCGAGAGGAAGAACTTGGCGTGTCTCCCGAAGATCTTGGGGTTCCTCTTGGTTTGCCGATGTCGATCTCGAGGTTCAGATGGGGTTCGGTCTCGGAAGCAGGGTCTCGACGCCTGAGTCGGTCCTCGGTTTCCGCGGTGGAGGCTAGACGTCTTGGTGCCGAGCTTGGCGGTCAACGGGTTCGGCGCCGGTGGTCGTGGGCGAACTTGGGGTGCTCCAATAGGGCCATAGGGTACACAAGCGGACCCACAGGACACATACACACGAGCACACACGGACGCACGCACGTATACCGAGCGAGGGCAGAAGGTACGGCGGGCGAGCTCGGCTCGAGGACGGCAGCTGGGAGGAGCGGCGGGCGGCGGAGCGGCCGGAGGCGAGGAAGCTGCACGGGCTGGAGCGAGCGCGACCGAGGCGGGTCCGCGAGCCTGGCCGAGCGGTCAGGCGCGTGGCGAGCTGGCGGGGCTCGGCGGACGGGCCGAGCACGGTGGCTGGCACGGGCCCAGCGGCTCGTGAGCGGACGGAGAGGGCGGCGGCGCTGGAGGCGCGGAGGTGGCGCGTGGTGGGCGAGAGGCGGCGAGGGATGGCGAGGACGGCGGTGAGCGCCGGACGGCGGACGGGAGGAGGAAGCGGCAGCAGCAAGCTCGACGAGGGGAACGGCGGAGGAGGTCGCGGGCGCGAGCGAGGCGAGGGGAGGCGGCGGCGCAGACGCGCGGGAGGAGCGCAGGCGCGAGAAGGCGGTGAACGCTGGGAGGTGGCGAGCGCGCAGCGACGCTGGAGGCGCCGCCGGGCGAGGCTGAGAGGGTCGGTCCAGCGGGAGGAGCGGAAGAGGACGGGTCCGCGGGCGGCTTGGGCGCGGCCGGGTGCTGGTGGTCTGCTTGGGACGCAGGCGTGGCGGGGCGGCGCTCGGGCGAGGAAGGGAGCCTTGGCCGCGAGATGAGCGAAGAGAGAGGGAGAAGGGAGAGGAAGGAGGCCTGGGGTGGCCGCAGGTGGGACCAGGGCGGGGCCACAGGAGTGGGGGTCGGTCTGGGAGGCTCACTTGAGGTGGGCTGGGGAGGGATCCCGAGGCGGGTGGGGGCCGGGGCTGTGGGCGAGAGTGTTTGCGTGTGGAGTGCGCGTGGTGTGCGTGTAGTGTAGGGCGTGTGTGGTTGGATGGGTGAGGGGGTGGGGGTCCTGGGTGGGTCCCGCGGGCAGGGACCAGGGGCTGGGGCGGTAGAGTCTGGGACCCGTGGGTAGGGAGAGAGGGGGAGAGAGGGTAGAAGAGGGTTGGGTGAGAAAAGAGAGAGAGGTGGGAAGAGGAGAGGGATTGGTGAGGTGGCAGGTGGGTAGGTTTTGGGTGAGAGGGGGAGGTGGCAGCCTGTGAGTGGTGGGTAGGATGGGATTTGGTGGGACTAGGATTTAGGGGGGGGCTGTGTTAGTTTTTGTGTTTGTTTGGTTCTGTTCAAATTAAACAAAGCCACTTTGCAAAATAGTTTTTAGGGAAACAAAATATCCGATACGCTCGGGGTTTTGTGTTTGAAAATAAGAGGGGTGTTTGTACAAATCAAAACTAGGCTTTTCAAATAATGCAGACAAACAATGCATGATGATGACGATGCAATGCACAAAAACAACGCAATTTTATAGTAGTGGTTTTGCGGGATGCCACAGTACTCGACGAAGACCTTCCTCTCCCTTGTTCCAGCAGGCAGCAGAGGTTGTAGCACTCTCCTCGCGATTCGGCAAAGACAACCACGTGGTACGGAAGTAGAGGGAGATCTCGAGGCTTCGCCAAGCGGAGCGAGTATGGTGGAGTATGAGAGTTCCTCGGCGGTCTAGGGTTTAGACACACCAATTAGAAGGCTCTAATCCGAGGCTAGGGCAATTAGAAGCTAAACCAAAACGGCTCTAAACCGGAGGCTAGGGCTAGGGTTTAGATTTAGAGGATAGGAACTTGTGTGTCTAGAGGGAGCCCCGCCCTCCTTATATAGGTGGAGGCCGGTCGCCATGGGGAGGGAGTCCTCCCCAACTCGGCTTGGAGGAGGCGCCGCGGTTGGAGGAGGATTCCTCCCAACTCGGTTTCCTCTCTTTCCTCTTTCCTCTTTCCAATTTTAGCCGTTGACTTTTCAAACTTGCTATTTGACTTTTCAATTTAGGATTCAATTTAATCCTTTATTTGGAACAGCGAGAACACTTACTACATGATGCAATCATCCCAATATGCAATGACACATTCATGTACCCTTCCTCCGGAGTGCGGACATTCCGAACCTTCTAGAACATTCGATGAAAACAGGAATCATTCCCGAACTCAAACGGGACTTTCATTATATGAATCTTATTCTCCGGACCATTCGGATCACCTCGTGATATCCGGATCCCATCCGAGACCAACAACATTCGGTCTCTTTCTCATAACACCATAACTACTCAAACAACGTCGAATCCTTAAGTGTGTCCTACGTCGTGAATTATGCGACATGATCGAGACACTTCTCCGAACAATAACCAATAGAGGAATCTAGAAATTCATATGGCTCCCACATATTTCTACAATTATTTTGCGATCGAATGAACCACTTACATACGATACCAATTTCCCTTTGTCTCACGATAGTTTACTTATCCGAGGTTATGATCGTCAGATCTCTGCATACCTAGTTCAACCTCGCACGATAAGTACTCTTTTCTCGTTCCTGATATGTGATCCCTCAGAGCCACCACATGCTTGCAAGCTAATTGGATGACATTCCACCGAGAGGGCCCAGAGTATATCTATCCGTCATATGGATGGACAAATCCCACTCTTGATCCATGTGTCTCAACCAATACTTTCCAACACTCAATGCCACCTTTATAGCCACCCGATACGGTGGTGTTTGATGTCATCAAAGCATCCATCCGTAAAGGTGATATACATGATCTCATGGTCGAAGGAATTAGGTTACTATGTATCGTAAAGCATATAGCAATTGAACTAATGAAATGACTTGATCTTTATGCTACGCTTATCTATAGGAGTATGTCCACCATATCATTCTCCTAACGATATGATCTTGTTGTTGATAACATCTCAATGTTCATGATAGAAACCACAATCATTTATCAACCAGCAAGCTAGTGATGTATAGAGGCTATACTAGGGACTTCAAATTAAGTTTACAAATCACACAAGTATCAATGTTTCCTTGTTAATACTATTATAGCATGAATGTAAACATTTATCATAAACACAAAGATATAATAATAACTACATTTATTATTGCCTCTAGGGCATATCTCCAACACATTTACCTATTCGGAAACGGACTCTGTAAATTCCTTATCTCCAACACTTGAAAGTTCCTTTCATACAAAGCCTCACACAATCTTTATTAGCAACATTAGTGTATGCAAAAACAAAGAACCTTTGGGGTTCAAATTTCAACTAAAATCCATCAAAACAAAAGCTACTGTAGTAACTCATTTCAAAAGCCGAAAAAGAATCTAAAAGAAAATCGATTTAAGAGGCAAATTCAAATGATCGCAGAAATCTGTCAAAATAAACCAACAGGTAAAGATTGATTTTTTCAAAAATATTCTGTTGCTCAAATCAAAAAGTGCAAAACTAACAAAAGTTGGATAATAACTTGGGGCACAAGAACATAATATTATAACTCCTTTCGAAGTACTGAGATTTTTCATGAATTTTTACAATACAGCACAAAAATCTGTCCCGGGACAACAACTTTTCACAACTCATTTACTTCTCAAAAGAGGTTGATCTTGACACAAAAACCAAAAAAAAGGATAATTAGTGGTTATTACAGAGGTAATAACTTCCAAAAATCAAAGAAATAAAAACCAAAGGCAAACTAAAAAGGGTTATCTCCCAAAATCTCTTTCTTTATAGCCATTAAGATGGGCATGATAATTTCAATGATGCTCACATAGAAGATATGGATTTGAAATGAAAGAGAGCATCAAGAAGCAGATATCCAACACATTTAAGTCTAACCCACTTCCTATGCAAGGGATTTTCATGAGAAAACAAATTATTGAAACAAAAGGCTACTAGTATAGGAAAACAAAACAAATGCAACTTCAAAGCTTTCAACATAAAGCAGGGAAACTTAATATTATTGAGATGCATAAAACCATGTTTCCCTCTCTCATAATAACTTTAATTAGCACTTTGAATAAAGTTTACAATATAACTGCTACAGGAAACAACTTTATCATCAGAATGAGCATACTTACAATCATCAAAAAGAGGTCTAAGGTCATAAACTGGATCAATAGAAGCAAGTTGTTCAACCCTAAAATCCCCATTAGGCAAATCATTTTCATAAGGAGCTTTAGCAAATTTGGAAAAGTTAAACTCATAAGATTCTCCACCAAACTTAGTTAAAACTTTCTCCTTCTTACAATCTATAATAGCTCCACAAGTGTTCAAGAAAGGTCTACCAAAAATGATAGGACAAGTTTTACTAGCTGCTGAACCAAGCACTAGAAAATCTGTAGGATATTTAATCTTACCACAACGAACTTACACATCTCTTACCATACCAATAGGGCAAATGGTTTCCTTATTAGCAAGGTGAATAACCACATCAATGTCCTCAAGTTCACACGGACCAAATTCATGCATAATTTCTCTGTAAAGCTCATAAGGAATATCACTAGAACTAGCACCAATATCACATAAACCATAATAGCAATGATCACCAATTCTAACAGAGAGCACAGGGACACTATATTTCCTAGTTTTACTAGGATGAGAGAAAATATTAGAAGCATCTTCACAAAAGATAATGTGCGCATCTTATACATTTTTGGTGACAGGTTTAATATTTATTTGTTCATCAGGTTCAACAACTTTCTTTGTACTTTTGCTAAACATATTAGCTATAATAGAATGTTCCTTTACCTTGGCTGGGAAAGGTATTTTATCAATATAAGGTTCAGGCAAAATAGGATCAGCAGTACAAACTTCAGTGTTTCTAACAGGAACATGATTAACAATATCTTTATAAGGTTCATGGTACTTGTTCCACTTCTTTATAGGAATTTCTATATAAGATTCAAAGGCCTTAAAAAAATTGACAAACTTTGAGAATCAAGACCATACTCAGTACTAATATCATGAAAGTCATCAGTTCCCATAAAAGATTTAATGCATTCATAATCATAATTTATACCTAACTTTTTTCCTTTTCATTCTCCCATGCTTCAGTGTTTTCTTGAATACGGTCTAGAAGATCCCATTTAGCTTCTTCTTTCATATTTGTGAATGATCCAACACAAGAAGCATCTAGTAAATCTTTATCATGAAGATAAAGCCTTGCATAAAAGTTATTGATAATAATATTATTAGGGAGTTTATGAATAGGACATTTAAGCATTAGTAACTTCAATATCCCACAAGCTTGGGCTGTACACTCTCCATCACGAGGCCAAAATTTATATATTTGATTCCTATTCTTATGAATCTCACTTGGAGAATAGAATTTATAATAAAAGAGACGTACTATTTCCTCCCATTCCATAGATTGTCCATTCTTCAGCAACTTATACCATTATTTAGCTCTTCCTTTCAATGATATAGAGAGTAACTTCTTCTTAACTTGTTCCGTTGTGATACCTGCACACTTAAACAACCCGCATAATTCATGGATAAAAAGCAAGTGATCACCAGGATGGACAGTTCCATCCCCAAAATAATAATTACCATAACACAATCAACAATTCTTGTCAATATCTTAAAAGGATCTATCTCAACAAGTGGTGGTTCATCTACTACCCTAGCAGTGGTAGTATCTTTCCCAAATAGGAAACCAAGTGGGTTATCCATATTGGAAACAAAGTAACAAACAGAAATAAAAAGAAATACTCATAGTAAAAGTTTCCTTTACCAGTTCCACTCTTCAATAGTGCTTCACTCCTCGGCAACGGCGCCAGAAATTAGTCTTGATGACCCACAAGTATAGGGGGTGTATCATAGTACTTTCAATAAATAGGAGTGTCGATCCCAACGAGGAGCAGAAGGTGTTGACTAGTGGTTTGGAGCAGGAAATCTCTGTAAATACCTAGCAAACGGATTTTTAAGGGTTTTTGATAAAGCAAGGAAATAAAGTGCAGGTAAATAAAGACAGCAAATAATTGGAGCAAGTGGCCCAATCCTTTCTTAGCAAAGGGCAAGTCGGTTGTAATACTTATGAGGACCAAACGTTCTCGAGGACACATGGGAATACTAGCAAGTGCTTTCATTTCATATAGTTGATTGATCTTCTTTGGTTTGATAAGTGTTGTGTGGGTGAACCTGTGCTAATGTACTTACCTTACTAGGACTAATACATACTTGTGATTAAACCCCTTGCAAGCATCCACAACTATAAAAAATGTAATTAAGATAAAAACCTAACCACATCCTTAAACTCTGAGATCCTACACTCCCTTGTGCAAAGGTTTCCTAAAGGGGGTTCAAGTTTCTATCACTCCGGCAACCCCACACTGGTAGAAAAGGGCCCATGCGTCCCGGTTGGTAAGGGCCATTAGTCCCGGTTGCCCAACCGGGACGGGGCAATCGGGACTAAAGCTCTAACCATTAGTCTCGGTTGCCCCACCAACCGGGACAAATGGGGCACACGTGGCCAGGCATCGAGGGGTGGAGATAGTCCGGTTCGTAACACGGACTAATAACCTGCCGCCGCAGAGATTTAGCCCATTTCCGCCATGCAGAATTCATTTTGGCACATTTTTTGCGGCAGCATTTTCGCCACTTTTTGTGCCGCGGCAGAGAATTCATTTAGGTTGTTTTATTGTTTATTTAGTGTTTTGCACTTATCAACGAAGGAACCTTATATTACACAAGATCATCATGACAACATTACATTCAATACACGGATCGAGTTCATGCACTACATACAAAAGTTGCTATTCGATGCTACTGTCCAATTTCTTGAAAGTTGCTATTTTTACAATTCCTATTGTCTATACACAGCCGAGTAGTATTCCCCTTGTGTGTTTAGGACTTCTTCATCCAAGAATCCCGCCAATTCCTCCTGAATTGCTCGTATGCGATCCTTTGGCAGAAGACCGTCCCGTAGACGTTCAATCTGATTTTAAAAAGGAGTCAGCCTATATGAATATGAAACTAAACACAATTTGATTGTAATAAAAAACTATAGAAATTGTTTACGTACGTGGAGTTGCTCTAAATTTCTGCCCTTCTCATTGCACGTCTGTCGGATGAACTCGCATACATAGTATCCACATAGATTGTTACCTGGTCCCTGCGTCAGGCACTTTACGAGAACAGAGTTCAATCAAAATAATAATCAAGCATGATAATAACTGTATCAAAACTAGAATCAAAGAGATGCGCGGATATAGCTAGTGGTGCTTACATCTAGTGGTTGAAATGTAAGCTCCTCTTTCCAAACACCCCTAGCCTTCTTGGTGAACCGTTTCCAAGAGCTGTCCGACGTAGAAAACGAATAAAATAAGTTATTAAGTACTTGATATCATAAAATTCACGAATGTTGTTGATATAGTGTCGTAATGATTAGAATTACCGCTGGAGAAGTATCTGCATGTCCTTCCACGTCTCAAGGGGTTTATGTTTCGAGTCCATGACTAGTACACGCCCTTTGTCAAGTTGAATGATTAACAGAATATAGTGGTACCTGCGAATGCAGAACTAATCAATTATATACTTAACATCGAGTAAGCGAAATAGAAAGTGTATACAAGATTATAACACTCACTGGAAGTTGTAAGGAAATAGTATTTCCCTTTTGGTTTCTTGAAACCTTAACGCGTGTACTATATTATCCTCCGTATCCTAGGGGCTTATTTTGAGATTAGCTTCATGAACCCAATATGGGTCAATGAAGCCAATGTCATAGATTTGTCCTCTCACGCATTCGAGAATCTTCATTACGCATATTACAAGATGATTATATACATGCAATAAACAAAATAATATAGATGGAGACTAAATTAATTACGTAATTAGTACTTACGCACAATAGGCACTCATGATCGATTTGTCCAAGGCGTCTTGATTGAATAATTGAAATAGTTCATCAAATTCAATGGATATCATGTCATCCTTATCTTTCCCATGATGCTTTTTGTAACCCTCGGCACTATCCGATTAGCCCCGCCCTTGTGGCATGCATGTACCCGATTATGCAATCTTCATTTTGTTGGAAGATTGTTTACCTCCTCGGTTTGACGAGAGGTTTTCCGATCGGTATTGGTATGCTACTTCACCAGAAGAACTCTAACTTGGATAAGCATCGGGCAATACTCATACCTTGAGCAATGGCTTCTCCAGACAGTGCAACTACCTCTGGATCATCGCTCTTTGGCCCCATATTTGCTCGACCCCACATTGGTTTGAGAAATCACCTTGAGAGGGGCGCAAGTCTGTTTTGCTTGTTCTCCGAGCTGGGCAACAGATTTCCACTTGCATCGATCGCTCTTGAGGCTTTTTGTGCCGCATGTGACTTGAGAATAGAACGCTCATAGTCCGATGCAGCTTTGGCTTGGGTTGATGAAGATTCTTTAGCATTTTCAACACTTTGGCTTTTTCTTCTTTGGTCTGGGGAACTCGCTCTTTCGCCGCCTTAGCTTAAAAACGCTGTCGCTTCGCATCAACGATCGCCGCAGCCTCCTCTTCAAGACAGTCATAAGCTCTCTTGGGAGGAACCGTTGGTACTTTTGGAAGAGGCTATTGTTTACGTTTGGCGATCGCCACGACGCGACAGAGGTGACGCTTAAGCTTTTATCCCGAGGCGCCGGCGATGGCTCATGGCGATGGCTGCACCGGAGATTGGTGAGGCGACGGAGCCGGTGAGGCGACGAAGACGGCCAGCGGCGGCGGCGACCTCATTGGACACGGTGAGACGGCGAAGATGGCCTTATGCGTGTGATTTCAAGCATGATACAATCCTTCGACCATAGAATGGTGACGTTTTTGCCACCTAGCGATCACATCCCTTCACCAGGGTAGTGAAGATACAAAACCTCAAAGGTGGGCATGATTTCATCCACGCCGACAACAGAGCCCTCCGAACCGGACGAGAGTGGTAAGTTGGTGGGTCCAATTGGTAAGGCATAGCCGACCGCCACCTTCATTGATATGTTCACAACTTTGACATGTAGCTCGCAGCGGTGTCATCTCTATGATATCATCCACTGGTAGCCAACAGGAGCCATCGTCGGTGCATCATCGTCATCGCCATTGTCATCACCGGGACCTCGGTGGAAGCCACATCGCTTTTCGATTATTCGATAGGCGGTAGCATCGAATGCAGTGTCTTTCTTGAGATGGGTCGGTAGTACTTTGCTCTTTAAGTGTGTTATTTCATCTTGTTGTTGCTTTAATCGTTCTTCAATTAAACGATTCGCTCTTTCTCGACTTTCGCTTCAACCGCCCTGCCTTACTCCTCCGACGACTTCTATCAGATATTTCTTCCTCTTCGGAAACCCAGTCCTCCATGATTGGGAGCCTATTGTGCCTCGTGTTCGTCCATCATGTTCCTTATTTCCAAGGCAGTGTGAGCTCATCATTCTCTATCGGGAATGAAGTCCCCATCTTTAACCTTTTTACTGATTTTCTGATCCTCTCGATTGGCAAGGGGTCTTCTATTTGTCGTATGTTATATATACACCTCCCTTTCGAGTCCAACGTGCCCCCATGCCCGTAAAACCAATTCCTTGCACGTTCTACCCAATCGTCTGTCTCTGGGGTGATATTTTTATCACGCAGTTCCTCGCTCAAGTTTCTCCCACTTAGGAATGCCAACCTTGTAGCCACCTTGCCCCATAGTATGGTGATACTTCTTCTTAGCAACATTCAGCTTATTCGTGTCGAGACATTTTCTTCTTTTTTTTCGATTTCTTGTATTCCACAAACTCATCCCAGAATGGTTTTATCTTCTCAACGTATATTCTTGAAATCGAGTCTTCTTTTCACGACATAGTCAAGGTGCAATCTTTTCTTCGATTGGTGAAACACTGGGCCATCTTCTTCAAAACCCACTCCACGACCTTAGCCTCCATGGCTCTCCCATGTTGTAAGGCGTCCTCAATGGATCCTCCGCATTTGGATCCAGCTCTATCTTCGTAGTTTGAAATTAACCATGAGCCTCTTCCACAAGAAATCTTTGGCGTGGTTAGGGACAAATAAACATATTCCCTCTTCATCCGCATTAGCAGGCCTATTCCAATTTCTAATGGTGATCGGGATTAAGTCCCTAACGACATTCGCATTGTGCCACAATTTGGTTGCGACAACTTCGAGCCGCTTGGTCATGCAAATGACGACATCTTCGATCTGAACCTCTCATGGTCTTGCAACTTTTTGGTTGGGCCTCGTCGCTCTTTTCAAGAGATTCCTTCGATCCGGAG
This sequence comes from Avena longiglumis, assembly GCA_030063025.1. Classification (NCBI taxonomy): domain Eukaryota; kingdom Viridiplantae; phylum Streptophyta; class Magnoliopsida; order Poales; family Poaceae; genus Avena; species Avena longiglumis. The sequence goes on from CP125974.1 coordinate 22,546,268, forward strand.
GGCTAAAAGAATAAAGATCGTCGTTACTATTTCTATATAGATAGCAGATGATTAATTAATGAATTGATTTATATTACATGCACCTCCGAGCGGTCGTCTTCTCGATTACACAAGGCATCGCCTTCCTCATGAAGACAACACCTTCAACCTCAAACAAGTTGTCTACTCCGGTAAAAGAGGATCACCCTCACCGAGTTGTTCGTAAACGTTGATACGTCTAAATTATCTTCCCACGGATCACACCTTGGATCAACTCTTCCTTTTCTTCATCTCGACGTGGGTCCATATTTGCATAGGTGGAAAACGAATAAGTCAAAGCGTTAAAGGAGAAAGTTAAATGCGGTGTTGAGAGATATAAACCCTAATTCAGAAACCCTAATATATACATACACAATAATAAAATGAAGAGAAAGGAAACCGTAGTAGATAGGCACATCGTCGAACCCACATGCACCTAAGTTGCTTAAAAATGTGAATCGGTCTGGGGCTACCCATGGATCGACTCAAAGGGGTCAAGACCAATAATACCAAACTAATTAATAAACCTAATAATACCTAACTAATAATAAACCTAATAATCCAAACACAAAAATAAAGGGAAACAATCAACACATGGCATCGATGCAATGCTCAAGCAAGTATGATGATATGACAAGTTAATTTGCATTGAATGTAACCCTAAGAAATGCTCGACGATTTAATCGGGTTCCGAGGTGAAAACCCTAACTCGGAGAAACTCGAACACATGAGAGGGTGGATTTGTTCTTCTAATTAAACTTGTAATTTAAGTTGTTGAACAATGCATGATTATAGCTTAGATAGCTAGGTTTCATTTTTCTGAACATTTTGATATATTATTCATATTTTTATGACTTATAGATTAAAACAAGGATAATGATATGACAAGTTAATTTGTATTACAAAGTAACCCTAAGACATGCTCGTCAATTTAAACGGGGTTCCGAGGGGTGAAAACCCTAACTCGAAACTCGGAGTATATGAGGGTTGATTTTGTTTTCTAATTAAGGGTGGCGAACGGAGGCGAATCGACGGCCGAGCTCGGGAAGATGGGTTGCGAGCTTGATTAAGGCCGAGCGGACGATTCCTTTATGAGAGCATTTGATGAGCCTCGGCTACGACTGTGCTCGGGCAGTGGGCCGTGGGGGAGTTCTCAATGCAGCGTCGATGAATGAGATGGGGAAGAAGAAGAAGAAGAGGCTTGGAATGCCTGGCAAAGGTGCATCGTCAAACTCACATGTATATGAGGGGTATCGATGTTCTTCCAACTAAACAAGGGTTTAAAGTTTCTTGACAATGTATTAGGATTGCGTAGACACATGGCTCTCAAATTTATGAACATTTTGATACATTATACATATTTTTATGATTAAATATGAATTAGTTATTGATTTTACAAAATTATATTAATTTCTGCTATTTTTAAACATTTACGAAAAGGATAAGCCATTCTCGCATCACCCGACGTCATCAACCCTATCCCTAACTTTCTACACCGGGGCCGCTCCTACCGACAACCATCGACTAGGGGCCCTAGGCGATCTGGGTCCACCCCGTGGCCACGTAGGCGCCACGTCAGACGCGGCGGCGCGGGAGGCGTCAGGCGGTGGTCGCCGGCGACGATATGGGCCACCCCAGCACGCGCGGAGGGGTGCGCTGGAAAGAGCGTGACAAGGGGAACCACATAGTGGTTGCGTCGCCCCTTTAGGGTCACCCGAGTGAGGCTTGCGACGGCGGCGTGAGCTCACAAACGAGCAGCGGTGGCTACAAAGATCTAGGAGGCAAGCGGAGGGTGCTCGAAGCACAAGAAGCTCACCACGGTGCTCGACGTGGGGTCTTGGAATCCAGGCGAGGCCGAAGGTGAGCTAACCGACAACGGCGAGCTTTGTCGGGGTCGGGGACGACGATGAGGTTGGCGACGATTCCGTTTGCCAGAGAGGGAGAGAACGCACGCGAGGGGGAGAAAGAGGGAGAGAATGCACCGCGACGCACGACGGCGGACAGAGGCGACGGCAATGGCGGGCGACGTCTTCCTATGACGCGCGGAGTTGCAAGAGAATGGAGAAGGGAAGGAGAGGAACGCCGTCGTGTATAAGGAGAATATGTCGGTTGGTGGCTCCAACCGGGACTAGAATATCGTCCGGTTGGAGCCACCAACCGACCTATACTCCAATATTTTCAAGGGTTGGCCTTTAGGGGTCTTTAGTCGGTTGGTGGCTCCAACCGACATATTCTGCTTTCAAAAAAATTTAGGTATTTTCTCTGTTCCCGCTTTATTTTTTATTTTGGGGTTTAAATTTGTATTGTTTTTAAATGATAATTAATTTGGAATTTAGAAAAACTTTAAACATAAAAAGTGTTTGGATTTGAATAAATAATTCAAAACCATTTTCTGTTTTAAAAAATAATTAATGTAACCATTTAAAATATGAACCATTTACAATTAAAAATGAATTAACTTATATTTTTTTAATATCAGTTTGGAATTTAGAAAACTTTAAACATAAGAAGTGTATGGATTTGAATAAATAATTCAAAAACATATTCTATTTTTAAAAAATAATTAATTTAACCTTTTAAAATGAATTAACTTATTTTTGAATATTAATTTGGAATTTAGAAAATTTAAACATAAAAAGTGTTTGGATTTAAATAAATAATTCAAAACATTTTCTGCTTTTAAAAATAATTAATGTAACCATTTAAAATATGAACCATTTGCAATTAAAAATGAATTAACTTATATTTTTTAATATCAATTTGGAATTTAGAAAAATTTAAACATAAAAAGTGTTTGGATTTAAATAAATAATTCAAAAACATTTTCTTTTAAAAATAATTAATGTAACCATTAAAAATATGAACCATTTACAATTAAAAATGAATTAACTTATATTTTTTAATATCAATTTGGAATTTAGAAAAACTTTAAACATAAGAAGTGTATGGATTTGAATAAATAATTCAAAAACATATTCTATTTTTAAAAAATAATTAATGTAACCTTTTAAAATGAATTAACTTATATTCTATTTTTGAATATTAATTTTTAAAACGACCCGTTTTTTGCGCTCGGAAAATGGAAAAGGGCTTTTCCGTGCGACAAAAAGGAAAACTTCCTCCTGCAACATTGTTCTCTATACCAATGTCCACACACATGCATAATATGGGCACAACATCACAAACTATGCTGTGATTCAGCACATAAGATCGGTCATTTGGACCGAAAGCCATGAAACCTCGAACATGATAGGTCATTTTGTGAAGGTTTTTTCGAAACATGATCAATATACCAAGTCTGGTATTTTTCCTTTCAACTATGTAACATAATATGACACCACGCGAAGGATTTTCATTATTCGGATTTTTTTTGAATTTATTATGCCCGTTTTGAATTATCTGAATTTCTAACTCTGGTCGAACCGGTGTGCATGAAGATAGGGGACGGGCATCGTTAGAAATTGCATTGGATCTCTGAAGAAACCACATATTGCGAGTCTAAAAATGCTTTTTTCAAAAAATCACGGGCGATAGATCATGTACCTGTAGTACAAACCGACCCACTTCCTACCGATTAGCAGACATTTGTCCTTTTACCCGGGATGGAAGAAAAGGTTTGAGATGTACCGGTTGGGAGATAGTCCATGTAAGGTGGTCTAGTATTTTAGGAAAATGGGACGGTAGCATTGTGAAACGGCATTTTGGTGGTTACTTCACAAACGACCCGCTTTTGCCGGAATATGGAAAAGGGCTTTTCCGCATGCAAAAAGGAAAACTTCCTCTGCAACATTGTTCTCTATACCAATGTCCACACACATGCATAATATGGGCACAACATCACAAACTATGATGTGATTCAAGACATAAGATCGGTCATTTGGACCGAAAGCCATGAAACCTCGAACATGATAGGTCATTTTGTGAAGGTTTTTCAAACATGATCAATATACCAAGTCTGGTATTTTTCCTTTCAACTATGTAACATAATATGACACCACGCCAAGGATTTTCATTGTTCGGATTTTTTTGAATTTATTATGCCCGCTTTTGAATTATCTGAATTTCTAACTATGGTCGAACCGTGTGCATGAAGATAGGGACGGGCATCGTTAGAACTTGCATTGGATCTCCAAGAAACCACATATTGCGAGTCTAAAATGATTTTTCAAAAATCACGCGATAGATCATGTACCGTAGTACAAACCGGACCCACTTCACGATTCTGGCAGACATTTGTCCTTTTACCCGGATGGACGAAAAGGTTTGAGATGTACCGATTGGTAGATAGTCCATGTAAGGTGGTCTAGTATTTTAGTAAAATGACGGTAGCATTGTGAAACGGCATTTTGGTGGTTATTTCACAAAACGACCTGCTTTTGCGCCGAAAATGGAAAAGGGCTTTTCCGTGCGACAAAAAGGAAAACTTCCTCCGCAACATTGTTATCCATACCAATGTCCACACACATGCATAATATGGGCACAACATCACAAACTATGCTGTGATTCAAGACATAACATCGGTCATTTGGACCGAAGCCATGAAACCTCGAACATGATAGGTCATTTTGTGAAGATTTTTGAAACATGATCATTGTTCAACACATTTAGTCCGGATGTAGTCACAAACCGACTAAAAATATTTTCCGCCATTTCCCACCTCTTCCGCCAAGTTTTCCGCCTTTCCTTTCTACTAGAGCTTTTAGTCCCGGATGTAGTCACTAACCGAGACTAAAGATATTTCCAGCCATTTCCCAAAGCTTCACGCCAAGTTTTCCCGCCCTTTCCCTCTATATTTAGGGTGATCGTGTCATGGCTATCCACACATCCACACCTTCCTCTCTTAGAACAATGGACAACGCCTACTGGGCCATTCTGACCCTCGAGGAGACCGAGGCGCTGTGCGAGGGTGATGGCCCGCCACCGGTGAACCACAACGAAGGGAAAGGGAGCTCGCCAGGTATGAGGGTGATGGCCCGCCACCGGTGAACCACAACGAAGTCGGCCGTCGTCTGTGGTGGGCGAACCGTACTATCATCGAAGTGATGCGCTACATCGCCGGGGGAGACCATCCTCGCCTACGGTGCCCACGAGTCCACCCGCCACAGGCCCCATACATCGGTCGGTGCAGCGGCATCGTCTTCCAGAGAGACCCCTCCCAACCGGCCGTGAATCCGAGGCTGGAATGGCCCTAGTATATGCCATGGATGGGCCGAGGATCCCCGAGTGTGGCGGTGACGATGATGATGACGACGACAATGAAGACCCTGAAGCTGCGTACTATAGGACTAGGCATGATTATGACTAAAGGGGGCGGCTTTAGGCCTGAGTGTGAAATTAGTTAGCTCCAAGGCGTATTGATCTAATTAGTGAAGTTACAAGCTGCAAGATGGTTTTCGAGAGCAGGGACACCACTGCGGCCAGTTTCAGGGAGATGCCGAGCCGGGCCTCCCAAGATCTCCGAGAAACGGTCATAGAGGCACTCCTAATATGTGAAATTAGTTAGCTCGAGGCGTATTGATCTAGTTAGTGAAGTTACAAGCTGCAAGATGGTTTCGAGCAGGACACACCACTCAGCCTTCGGGGAGATGCCGACGAGCCAGCCTCCGGCATGTCCAAGAAATCGGTCATAGAGGCACTCGTCCAGCCACAAAACGGGACTAACACTCAAGACATTTATTAATATTAAAATCGAGACTACAAAACCGGGACTAAAGGCCACAAACCGCGAAGATATCCTTGGTCAAGCCACAAACCGCGAAGACATGAACTAGAGTTACATAATATGAGCATGAACTTCTTGGCATATGTCATTCCTTATGACCGCCTCAGACGTAACCATGGATCATCTTCTTTACTTAACGGAATGCTTGGGCCGTTTTCACCGTGAAGGGCGGAATTTCATCAAACTTATTATAATCTTCGACATGTCTGCTTGTCCTCGATTCCCACGATGTTTCTTTTCCCCGAAAGAACTATGTGACGCTTTGGCTCATCATATGATGTATTCGTTTGCATATTTTTCTTTTTTTGTCTGGAGGACATGTCCTTCACATAGAAAACCTGAGACACATCATTGTCTAGGACCTAATGGTTCATCTCTATAACCAAGATTGTTGAGATCCCTTGTTGTCATTCCGCATAACCGTCTATCTTTACCCTTCCCCATTCAGGTTGACCCATTTGCGGTGAAACAAAGGGACCTTAAAAGAGACTCCATAGTCTAGTTCCCATATCTCCTCTATGTAACCATAATATGTGTCCTTTTGTCCATTCTCGTCTATTGCATCAAAGCGACACCACTATTTTGGTTGGTGCTCTTTTATCTTGGCGATCGTTTAGAATGTATTCCCATTTATTTCGTACCCTTGGAAATTCAATACAGTAGAAGATGGTGACGCGGCCAACAAGTATAGCTGATCTCCAACAGTGGTGTCATTCAAGAGATGTGTCCGCATCCAACCACCGAAATACTTCATGTGTTCATCTGTAATCCATGATTCAGGCTTCCCCGGGTTTTTGGAGCGTATAATATTCTTGTGTTCCTCGATATACGGAGCTGCCAAGGTGGAATTATGTAGAACTATGTAGTGTGCTTTAGTGAAAGAATCCCCGTCCCTACATATCATTGCTTTCTTTCCCAGCGTGCCTTTTCCACTTAGTCTTCCCTCATGCCGCGAGTCAGAAACACCAATCGGCTTAAGGTCAGGAATAAAGTCAACACAAAACTCAATGACCTCCTCTTTTCCATATCCCTTGGAGATGCTTCCTTCAGTCTAGCACGGTTATGAACATATTTCTTTAAGACTCCCATGAACCTCTCAAAGGGGAACATATTGTGCAGAAATACTGGGACCGAGAATAGCAATCTCTTCCACTAGATGAACCAGAGATGCGTCATAATATTGAAGAAGGATGGTGGGAACACCAATTCAAAACTAACAAGACATTGTACCACATCCTTCAGAACCTTGGCGTAATATCTGGATTGATTACCTTCGAGATATTGCATTGAGGAATGCACTGCCTTCACAATGGGTACTCGAACATTTTCCGTAGAAGCCCCTCAATGCAATCGGAAGCAATCTGCGTCATAATCACGTGATCCATGAGACTTGTGTTTGGAACTTTTCTCCGCCATATTTATTATCCCTTTATATTAGATGAGAAGCCCGACGGCACCTTGATACTGTAAAGGACTTCAAAAAAGATTTCCTTCTCTGCTTTGGTAAGAGCATAGCTGGCACGACTTAAGTGATGCCCTTTATCCGTCTTGTTATCTGTATACATGTTCTTTAGGTCTTTCATAATTTGTTGGTCCTCCTGCTTGTGTGTATCTTTTGTCTTCCCATACACGCCTAGGAATCCTAGCAGTTCATGCAGAGATTCTTCGTCACGCATCACGTCGATTGAAGAGCGGACACGCAGACTTTCCAATATGGCAGCTCCCAAAATATAGATTTCTTCTTCCACATGGGTGCGTGTCCCAGGCGACGCTGCTCGAACTGATTGACCACCGACCCTTTCCAAAGATTACTTCTATGTCCTTGACCATACCAAATACATCATCACAAAGCAGGGAGTTCAGGCTTCCGGTGATCCGCCTCACCTTTGAAATGCTTGCCTTTCTTTCACGGATGATTGGTCGGAAGAAATCATCGATTCGCCAGTACACAACCTTCTTGCATTTATGCAAATATGTACCTTCGGTCTTATCTAAACAGTGGGTGCATGCCTTATATCCTTTGTTTTTCTGTCACGAAAGGTTACTAAGAGCAGTGCCAATAATTGATGGTTACTAATAACAACCCTCAGAGATTAAATGGCTCTCGCTTGTTCTCATCCCACGACGTACACCGGTTTTCCCCACAACCGTAAGAGTTCTTCAACTAATGGCCTAAGGTACACATCAATGTCGTTGCTTTGCTTCGGCCTTGGATGAGCACCGCATCATAATGAACTTACGCTTCATGCACAACCAAGGAGGCAGTTGTAGATACATAGAGTCACGGGCCAGTGCTGTGATCGCAACTCGCTTCTCCCCAAAAGGATTCATGCCATCCGCATTTTAGACCAAACCATAAGTTCCTTGCCACCGCAAAGTCCGGGAAGTCTCTCTCGATTTTTCTCCATCGTGACCCATCGCCAGGTGTCTCAACTCCCGCTTTCTTTCTTACTTCTTTGTGCCATCGCAACAACCCGCATGCTCTTTGTTTCGAACATGCGTTTCAACCTTGGTATTATAGGAGCATACCACATAACCTTAACAGAACCCTCTTCCGAGGGGCTCTCCTCAACATCACCGTGGTCATCTCGTCGATCTTATACCGCTGCTGCATACCGGCATTTATCTAAATTCTCATACTCCTCATCGGTAGAGGATGCGATCATTAATGCATGCATGTATCTTTGCACATCTAATCCCAGGAGAGAGTCTTCTTTGCTTCAGAGGTACTCGGAAGTTCGTTATGTTTTGGAAACTTCGCTTCATTATTTTCAAGATCTTTTCAAATGAGGAGTCTTAGACCACACTCTTCCTTCCATCGCAACAATTCCAGGTGGTACCGAGCTTTGTGCTGCCATCTTCACAATTTGGGTACAACAATTTCTTGTGATCTTCTAACATGCCCTCTAACTTCAACTTCTCATTTTCGCTTTCACGCCTCGCTTTGCATCGAAATGACCCTACCAAGTTCATCACCGCTCATCCGATGCCCGTTCTTCACCTTTTTCCTCTCCATTGTCTTCCATTGCAGTATCACCAGATTCAGAAACATATGATGATAGTTGTTATCATCATCTTCTTCTTCACCATCTTCCATCATAACCCCTCTTTCCCCGTGCTTGGTCCAACAATTATAGTTGGGCATGAAACCTTTCATAATCAGGTGGCCGTGAATAATTTTCGAGGAAGAGTACTCCTTGTTGTTCCGACATTGAACACATGGACAACGTATAAATCCATTCTCTTTGTTTTCCGTAGCCACATCGATAAATTTATCCACGCCTTTGATATACCCGCCACCCGATCACCGACATCCATTCCCGACCGTTCATCTGCATCATATAAGTAAGTTTATCAAAAAATAGGACATCATAAATAGTGAAATAACCAATTCACACCGACACATGAATTGTATCAATGACCTAGAAAAGATAAGATTGCTAACCTCGATCGAGGAAAATAAATAGGAGAAAGCTCAAGTGCGTCTCGGACACCTTCTATATTTTTGTTCTATGAGAAATTCAACGGGATTTTTCACTCAAACATTTCAACAAACACCTTCAATGCATGCATGAGAAGAAACTAGCACACACCCTCACACCTTACACCATTCGAAAAAACAGAGTGGAGGCAGAGGGGTCGCCAGATTTATAGAGGGCAGGTTTAGTCTTTGGCTGGAGCCAAGAATCGACTAAAGGTGCGTGCCACGCCACGTGGCTGTGGCCAAACCTTTAGTCCCGGTTGGTGGCTCCAACCGGGACGCATTCCCCCTTACCAACCGGGACCCATGCCCCTGGCCCCGTGCCCGCTCCAACCGGGACGTGTGCTAGCATTAGTCCCGGTTGGTGGCGCAACCGGGACTAATGCTCCGAGGGGTCGCGAACGGATAGCCCTTTTTCCTCTAGTGCCACAAATAGTAGCCAAATACACAATGTATTCCCATAGGCCCATAAATCGTGAAGTATCATGTATTCGACGTTCACATTACACCACTAGAAGAATAGCACCACAACTTAAATATTAAACCATTGAATAATACCTCAACACAATTCCACTACTAATAACATGACTTCTCCCATGTCCTTATGAACTAAACGAACTACTCACGAGACATCATATGGATCAAGATCAGAGATGATATGATGATGAATAAAAATATGAACATAAACAAAAATTTAATGGTTCCACTCACAAGCATCAACTACAAAAGTAATCAACACTGGGAAAGTTTCCCCTAAAAACTATGCAAGATTCAACACAATTGTTACAGCGGGATGGAGTGGCGATGATGGTGATGGTGGAGATGGTGGTGTGGATGATGATGATGATCCCGATGAAGTCTAGCTTGATGATGGTGTTGATGGCGACGATCTCCCCTCTCCGGGAAGGAATTTCCTCGACAGAAATCTGTCTGCCGGAGAGCTTTTTCTCACTCTGTAGTTTCCGCCCCGCAGAGGCAGCGGAATCTTTATGTGGTCACTTGATGACCCACTAGTATAGTGGGTGTATCGTAGTACTTTTGATAAATAGGAGTGTCGATCCCAACGAGGAGCAGAAGGTGCTGAACAATGGTATGGAGCAGGAAATCCCAGTGAATACTTACCAAACGGATTTTTAGTGGTTTTCTGACAAGGCAACAAGACAAAGAGAAAGTAACAGAAGTAACGAACAAACGGAGCAAGTGGCCCAATCCTTTCTTAGCAAAGGACAAGCCGGTGGAAATACTTATAAGGACCAAACGTTCTCGAGGACACATGGGAATTCTGTCAAGTGCTTTTGCTTCAAATAGCTGAGTACTCTTCTTTGGTTTTTATATGTGTTGTGTGGGTGAACCTGTGTTGGGCCACGCAGAGATAAAACAAAACTTTTTCCTCTAATGTGGTGATCCCAAGATCCAGCTGAGGTAGAATGCCACGATGTTTACCACTAGATGCGCAGTTGAGGATTACTAATGAAGCGCTGCCGATTGATGCAAAGGCGCCCTTGCGATCCGATCGATCGGTTCTAATCGCATACACCTCTGTTGGTATCCACACGCATAAGGAGGAGAACCGCCATGAATCGCTAGGTTCATCGACGGCAGGATCGGCCAGGAGCTAGGGTTTCCAACACATGGAATGACATAACCGAACAACGATTAATCCTTCTGGGTTACTGTGCTCCACTATATATAGGGAGTGAACGTGGGCTCCACTCTCGTGGCCCATTCACTAAATCCTATATAACGCTAGTCACCGCGAGTCCGACTCGCTGACTCAGTCCTAATCCGGCTCGGGTCCAACCCGGCCAGATTTCCGGCTTGGGTTCAACCCGGACAGATTTCCGGCTTGGGTCCAACCCGGACTTGCTCCAGCTCTTAAGTGTGTGACCCGGCAGGCTCATGGCTACTCGGACACGATTGGAGTCCGACTCGCAATCGATCATTCGGCAGCGGCTCCTAGCAGAACGTGCCGACTCCCAAGTACCAAAGAGTCATGACGACTTGCCTTTCCAATGCGACTTGCGTCCGAGTCCCTTTTGCGTCACGATATACCTTGTCAGACTATAGGCGAATAATTTTCATCCCTTAAATAGTCCGACTCTCTTCTCGATCCGAGATAAGTGATTCACCCGACTAACTCTTAGTCGATCGCCTGGGTTAACACTTAACCGAGTCGTGCATGACCATGCTTTCCGAATCATATCTTCCGAGAGGTCCTAGAGAATATGTCTCCGAGTGGAGGGGCAAAATTCCATCTTGGTTATTCACATCACACAGCTTGATACTCAGTCGACCCGAACTCTGGCTTTATAACTGCCCAGTTATGGATCAGCGTTTGACAAAACCTAAGTCGGTGATCCTCAACTCGGATTATGCAATAACCTCATGTCTAAGGATTACATTGATTTAGATATACAAATGACAACTTGTTCGTTGTACCTCAATATGGGTCAATCCGACTCGCTAAACTCTTTAGCCGAGTCTGTGTAAGTCGGAATGGCATCTCCATGCCCATGACAAGTGGAACCGAGTCATCAAGCCGACTTTCACATTGGTATAAGTTGTGTGTCCAGCATAACCTCAATGACCAAGGACATTTAGTATAAACAACATGAATGCAGAGTTCCACAACCGAATCACATATTCAATGATACACATCAGATATTTATACAAGTACAACTTTATATATTTATGAATACAATGGGAAATCTCATCATACATGATTACCTCTAGGGCATATTCCCAACAGTCTCCCACTTGCACTAGAATCAATCTTCCGACATCACATGTCTAAGAATCTAATGTCCATGGCTCTCAGGTGCGCCTCATGCTTCGGCTGGGGTAACGGCTTTGTCAACGGATCCGCAATATTTGCATCTGTGTGTACCTTGCATAACTTGATATCACCCTGATCCACGAACTGGCGAATCAGATGGTACCGCATGAGTATGTGCTTGTTCTTATGGTGTTGTCTAGGTTCCTTGGCTTGTGCAATAGCACCATTGTTGTCAAAATATACGTCTAACGGATTGGACGAGCCCTGAACCACACCATGATCCATGAGGAAATTCCTCATCCAAACAGCTTCCTTTGCTGCCTCTGAGGCGGCAATATACTCAGCCTCTGTTGTAGATGCAGACACAGTCTCTTTCTTGGAACTCTTCCAGCTCACAGCACCCCCGTTTATAATAAACACGTATCCGGATTGCGAACGAAAATCATCAGAATCGGTAAGATAACTCACATCCGTGTAACCCTTTACACTGAGTTCATCTTCACCACCATAAACCAAAAACATATCCTTAGTCCTTCTCAAGTACTTTAGGATATTTTTAGCCACTGTGCAGTGGATTTCTCCAGGATCAGCCTGGTATCTGCTCACAACACTTAGAGCATAGGAAACATCCGGCCTAGTACAAATCATGGCATACATGATGGATCCGACTGCAGAAGCATATGGAATCGCACTCATCCGACTTCGCTCATCAGTTGTCGAAGGACACTGAGTCTTGCTAAGTTTTACACCATGGGACATCGGTAAGAACCCCTTCTTAGACGATTCCATGTTGAACTTCTTCAACACTTTGTCCAAATAAGTACTCTGACTCAATCCAATGAGCCTCCTTGATCTATCTCTATAGATCCGGATTCCGAGGATGTATGTTGCCTCACCCAAGTCTTTCATTGAGAAACTCCTTTCCAATGATTCCTTGGTTTCTTGCAACATCTGGACCTCATTTCCAATCAGTAATATGTCATCAACATATAAGATTAGAAAGTTTACTTTGCTCCCACTAAACTTCTTGTATAAACAAGAATCATGATCACTCTTGATGAAGCCAAACGATTTGACTACCTCATCAAAGCGAATATTCCAACTCCGAGATGCTTGCTTCAACCCATAAATGGATTTCTGAAGTTTGCATACCTTGTCAGCATTAGCCGGCTCGACAAAACCCTCGGGATGTATCATATACACGTCCTCGGTTAAATTTCCGTTAAGGAAAGCCGTTTTGACATCCATCTGCCATATCTCATAGTCAAAATAGGCTGCTATAGCTAACATGATCTGAACTGATTTAAGCATCGCTACGGGTGAGAAAGTCTCGTCGTAATCAACTCCTTGAACTTGTCGGAACCCCTTCGTGACAAGACATTCTTTATAGACGGAAACATTTCCATCCATATCAGTTTTCTTCTTAAAGACCCATTTGCACTCGACGGGTCTTGCACCGTCTGGCAGATCAACCAAGTTCCAAACTTGATTTTCATCCATGGAATTTAACTCGGATCTCATGGCTCCAAGCCATGACTCGGAATCAGATCCCACCATGGCTTCCGAATAATTTGCCGGTTCATCACTGTCTAACAGTAACACATCACGAACACTTAGTAATCTAGCCGATCTTCGTAGTACAGGTGCTTCTTCCGGCTCAGCTACCACGACCGGCTCAACCTCCAAGGTTTTTTCTGACTCGCTACTAGCCGGTTTATCTCGAATTTCTTCAAGCTGCACCGTGCTCCCACTTACTCCCCGACTGAGAAACTCTTTCTCAAGGAAGACACCGTTCCGAGCGACGAACACTTTTCCCTATTCTCGGTTGTAGAAGTAGTAACCCAAGGTTTCCCTCGGATACCCCACGAAAATACACTTATCCGACTTGGCCGTAAGCTTGTCCGACTGGAGTCGCTTGACAAATGCTTCACAACCCCAAATCTTAAGAAAAGACAAACTCGGCTTTTTGCATGTCCAAATCTCATGCGGTGTCTTCTCTACCGATTTTGATGGTACTCTGTTTAGTGTGAACGCCGATGTTTCTAGACAATAACCCCAAAATGATAAAGGAAGATCTGTCCGACTCATCATTGATCGTACCATGTCCAACAAGGTCCGATTCCGCCTTTCCGAAACACCGTTCCTTTGCGGCGTTCCTGGCGGAGTAAGTTGAGGAACTATTCCACAACTTTTCAGATGGTAATCAAACTCATGGCTCATGTACTCGCCTCCTCGGTCTGACCGAAGAAACTTTATTTTCTTGCCGAGTTGATTATGTTCTTCATTCTAGAATTCTTTGAACTTTTCAAAGGCTTCCGACTTATGTTTCATCAAGTATATATATCCATACCTACTCAAATCATCAGTGAAGGTAATGAAGTACTCATAACCACCCCTGGCTGTCCTGCTCATTGGTCCACATACATCACTATGTACCAGTCCCAACAAGTCGGACGCTCTTTCACAACTCTTTGCAAAAGGTGTCTTGGTCATTTTGCCGAGTAGGAAAGATTCGCATGTCTCGAACGAATCCAAGTTGAACGAAGTTAGGAGTCCATCATCATGGAGCTTCTTCATGCGTTTCCAACTTATATGACCAAGCTGACAGCGCCAAAAGTAAGTCGTATTCAGATCATTTGGTTTCAACCTTTTAACATTTATATTATAAACCGACTCACCATCAAGATTCAAAATAAATAACCTGTCCTGGACGGGTGCAAAGCCATGAAACATATCATTCAAACACAAAGAACAACCATTATTATTGATATTCGACTCATAGCCTTGCCTCATCAAACATGAAGCAGAAATAATGTTTCGACTAAGCACTGGAACATAATAACAATTATTCAGTTCCATAATGAATCCAGAAGGTAAATGAAGTTGCATCGTGCCGACTTCCAACGCAGCAACTCTTGCTTTGTTGCCGACTCGAATATCAACCTCGCCTCTTTCTACGTTCCTAGTTCTTACCAGTCCCTGCAATGAGTTATAGATGTGAATAACTGATCCGGTATCATATACCCAAGAACTATTAGGTGCATCAGCAAGATATATGTCTATAACATTGCAAACAAGTGTACCTGAGTCGGAAGTCATACCTCCACTCTTGGCTTTGTCGGCCAAGTACTTACTGCAGTTCCTCTTCCAGTGGCCATCCGCCTTGCAGTAGAAGCAAGTGGATCTGGCTGAAGGAGATGGCTTAGTCCCTGAGGAAGCGCTTGGGACCGGGTCCTGAGCCTGCTTTCCTCCTGACTTAGCCTTCTTCTTAGTCCAAGAACTCTTCTTGAACTTAGCCTTATTTTTCACCATCAACACTTGACTGGCACCCTTCTTGAGATCCGCCTCTGCCTGCTTGAGCATCCCATGCAATTCAGTGAGCTTCTTATCCATACCATGCATGTGGTAGTTCAAAATTAACTGCCCATATGCACTAGGAAGAGAGTTCAGAATTATATCCGTAGCGAACTCTTCGCTAATGGGGTAGCCAAGCCTCCGTAGACGCACATAACCAACCATTTTGATCACATGCGGACTCAGTGGATCACCATCCTTAAGCTTGCAACTCAGCAAAGCCTGAGAGACTTGATACCTCTTAGTCTTCACCTGAGCCTGGAACATACTTTTGAGGCTTTCGATCATATCGTAGGCCTCAACATTCTCGAACTGCTTTTGCAAGTCCGGTTCCATGTGAGCAAGCATATGACAGCTAATATATGTGGACTCATCCTTAGCCCGACGGTAGGCATTGGTGGCAGCCACAGTCGCATTCTCATTCGGCTCATCTGGAAGTGGGTTATCTAGGACATGGTCCTTCTTTTCTTGTTTGAGAACAATTCTCAGATTTCGATACCAGTTGGTAAAATTAGTGTCGTTCAGTTTATCTTTCTCAAGAATGGTTCTCAACGCAAAACCGGATATCTGAGAGTGACTGCTACTTGGTGCCATGATCTACAACAGAAATATGCAAAACACTTAAGACATGTATTCATAAAAGAGCAAGCATATTAAACATGTTAGTATTTTATGCTCCCACTGGAACCAACACCCCTCTGATGGTTACTTAGTGATTCAAGACCCTAAATAAGAAAGTCGGCTAGTGAGCTTTAGCATCACCGCTAGCCGCCAAGTGATCAAGGTAGACAACTCCTTGTCAATCGCATCTCATACGACTCCTGTTGGATGGGTGGCATCACATGCCCCAGCTCCCATACGACTTTTCCCCGAGCCCCACAACTGTTGCTCAACGTGTTCTTGTCTGGTGAAGGGGCGCTCGAGATCAACCGGAATTCCTCGCCGTAGTTGTCGTCGGCGTCCGATGCTTGCTGTCGTTGTCGAAGGCGAGCCTACGGGTCCTGCGCGAGTGCATGGCGAGCACCTGGATGTTCACAAGGCACAGGCGAACAAAATGGCATGAGGCTCTGGTCGAGGCGCGCACGGGTTCAAGCGATGAGGCTCACCGGAGTTGCTTGCAGACGGCGGTGCTGTCAGTTGACGTCGTTGCCAGCGCTGTGAGGCACGCGCGAGCGAGCTGGGGATGCAGAGAGATGCGCCAGGGCTTGGAAAGTATGTGAGTGTGGTCGAGGAGGTGAGGGGCGGTGAATACTGGCCGGAATCGTCGTCGGAGCGTCGTCGGATAGAGGGTGGTGCGGAGAGGAATTGGGCGGCCTGGGGGCACGCTAAGGTGGGGCGACAGAGGGGAAATGGAGGGGAAACGCAGGCGGTTAAGAGGGCGTCGTCAGGGGAAGGATTCATTGTGCTAGTAATGCAAATTAAGCCGGGTGTTAATCGCCTGCAACGGCCGGCGAGGTGAGGGGCGTAGTCCGCGGGTGGGGAAGAAGCTGGCGCCGTGGGGTCAAGGCCGTGAGAAAAGGAGAGGGAGAGCGGGGTCCACCGATCAGCGTCTGTGTGGGTCGATTCGCAGGTAAAAATGGTTCACTCTGAGGGGGTGGAGAGATGGGCTGTTGGGCCTGGACTGGGCTGCCGAGCTGGGTTGCTTCCTTTCCGTTTTTTGTTTCAGTTTGTTTTTACTTTTTCATTTCTGTTTTGATTTTGTTTGGCCAATTCAAACATTCATTTAAATTCAAAACCTTGCCAAAAATTTGTGTGGGTTTAAATACTGGTTAGTAAAACATTCTGGAGTCATTTTTAGGATAATTTATTCCTTCTTTTTGGGGTCTTTTTAATTAATAAAAAGGGCCCTTGTTTTAAATCAAATAGGTTTTAATAATATTTCTAAATACCATTTAAAATCTTTTAAACCTTCCAAATATTTTTAGTAGGTTTTTATTACTTAAAAGGGTGTCAAATAATTCATCTTGAATTATTTGGAAAAGCTTTTAATAAGATTTATTAATCATTTAAAATTTGGATTTGTCTTTATTCCAATAGGATTTGGTTTATGTCATTTATTTTATTTTGGAAATTCTTTATCCTTTTATTTTATTTGGATTTGGATTATATTCATTCCACTTGTTTAATAGATTTGGCCCAAGATTTGATTTGGTCTTTAAATATTCTTTATTTAATATTTCTTTCTTTATCTTATAAAATTCATAAGATTTTATTTATGGTTCCAAATTAAGTGAAACCAATTTCTATGGTTTTACAATATTTCTTTTTGTCTTTCTTGTTCATTTGTAAATGTTTGTTGACAAGATTTTATATGGATCAAATCCATAGGCTTGGGGATAACTTGGAAATGATTTCTATTCCCTTAGGGTTTGGGGTTTGGATTTATTTTTTCCAAGTGTTTAAAATTTCCAGATACATTCATTGAGGAATGCATTTCTCTTGATTTGGATTTTGTTGAATTCAAACTTTAGTTAAAGTTTGTTCAAGATGGGATTTTAAGTTTCCTTTTAAAAACAAAAATTTCTTTTCACCCTGATTTTCAATAATAATTTATTTTATTTTATTTATTTTTCACATTACAAGATTTGGACAATCTTGGGATGTGACAGGCTACCACCCTTAAAATAAATCTCGTCCCGAGATTTGGGGAGGCTAGAGGTTACAAGTTGGTTCAAAGCATCTAGGGTACTACCACCCTTAAAAATTTTCCAACTAAATTACATTTTGGCTTGCTTGGGATCTTGGGGAAACTTCTCTGGGCAAACATCTGCATAGTGTCCTTTGTTTCCACACTTGAAACATGTGACAAGGTTGAGATCCTTCATAGGCTTGTTCATCTTGTGCTTCATCTTTTCTGGACAGTTGCTTGCATAATGTCCTTGGTTACCACAATTGTAACATGTGATAAGATTGAGTTCATCACATATCTTCTGGGGGCAAGTTGCTACATAGTGGCCTAGCTCTTTGCAGTTGTTGCACCATACTTGGCCAATCTCCTTATACTTATTATTCTTTGGACATTCACTGGCATAATGTCCCATTTCTTTACAATGATTACATTGCACATGGATTTTGTCCTTCTTTTTCTTGGGTTTCTCCAAAGCTAGGAGTGCTCCTAGTTCATGTTCTTCATATGCTATCTCATAGGTAGGAATATCTACTGGTTTCTTTGACCTTCTATTGTTCCTTGGATAATTCACATGCCTCTTCTTTGGTCCTTTAAATTGGGTCATATTGCATGGGGGTACAAGTGGAGATTTTCCTTTGTCCTCATCCTTCTTGGTAGACTTGGCTTGATAGTCTGCAATCAGTTGTTGCACTCCACATTGTTTCCTTTGTTCAACTATGGAATAGATGGGGCATTGGATAGGGACATGATTATTTCCTTCACATAGGTAACAAGTAGCTTGAGATGTGGGGCATTGGTCACTGGTGTTTCTTCACTTGGGGCATTGATCTCCATGCTCCTTGGAAGTGTGATCCCTGTCTCCACAAATATTGCAAGCTTGGGTTCCTTCTAGAATAACATCTTTGTCATCTTTGTTGTCACAAACTCCTTTGGAAGAGTTGCCTTCCATGTTGATCATTTGATCTGTCACCTTATGCAACAATTGGGCTTGGGTTTACAAAAACTTTTGCATGGTTGGATCTTCCCCACTGGTGTTGGCTATGAATTGAGTTGTCACTTGGTTCAACTGGTTTTGGGTTGCTATAAGTTCTCTCGTGGTGTCTTCTTGGTTGTTGTTATTGTCACCATCCTTGATGTTGGAGTCTCTTGGAGAAGTCATCTGTTTGGGTTGGATTGGGATTAGAATAGGCAAAGTATTTCTAAGGGAAATAATTCTAATCACACACATCACAATTCACACAAACAATGTGCAAGCAATCACAAACAAACACTCCTTCCAAACACAAGTTTCCAAGCATATTCTTAGGCAATCAAAAATATTTTTGTTACACCACATAGGTTGGTGGGTTTGACTTAAACTAAATATGGTGGTCCATCTATATGGTTCATTTGAGATCTTTCCATCCTTCTTGGGTTATTCTTCTTGAACAAGATCTTTGCATCCTTGGAGAATATTTCTTGTGTCTTGGTCACAAAACTTCAAAGGTGATCATGGTTTCTTCTAGGTTGTGTTTCCTTAGTCTTCAAGTCTTGAGCAACATTTCTTGTCTCACTTGTAGTCCTTAGTGATATCCAAGGTTGAAGTCCTTGATGATAATGTTGAAGATGTTGAAGTCATTAGAGTTGAAGATGTTGAAGTCATTAAAGTTGATGAAGTCTGTAGCACATGGTGAAGTATTTGTCCATGGGTAGGCTTTTCCATCAAGTTGAAATAGAGAGATGTAGAGTCAAAACCAAAATGGTTGAGGAAAGAGTTTACAAGATTGTTTGTAAATAAGTTTTGAAACAAATACAACTACTATTTTTCTAAGGGGTTTTGTACAATCCTAGGGTTACAAATCCTACAGGCAACATAATGCTCTGATACCATCTGTAAGGTTCCCAACCTTTAATAAGGTAGAGATCCCTGTGTTTACAATGCTAGTCCCTGGATCAATAGCTAGCATCCACAGTTAACATGTAATATCAAGAAACAAAGGTCATAATACAACTTTATAACCAGGAATAACATAATTTATTACATCTTACATAGCTCATTTGGCTTTTACATTACATTGTAGCAGAATATCTATAAGCATGGGGTACTTCATCTTCAAAGTGCCACAGGCAGACATGTTGGTTGTAGACTTGTAATCCTAATCAATAAACTTCACTAACATCAAACAAAACCTACAACATAACAAGTTACAACCACAAGGGTCAATAAATTTGAATTGTATTGGCAAGTGATACTATGGTAGTATAGTGGAGTCTATCATCTATATGCATTTGGCTAAGTGGAGCTTAGGCTTGCTTTGCTCAAAATAGATTTTCCTTATCATTTGAAAACACTAAGTTTTTGCTTGACAAAAATCTTTCCCAAGGCATCTCCCAATAGAAATTGGTGATCCTTTCAACCCTTGTTCAACCACAAGTTGTTAACTTAGAAATTTAGATGATGAGATTCTTGATAGCTTCCATGTCTTG
Organism: Avena longiglumis; assembly: GCA_030063025.1. Classification (NCBI taxonomy): domain Eukaryota; kingdom Viridiplantae; phylum Streptophyta; class Magnoliopsida; order Poales; family Poaceae; genus Avena; species Avena longiglumis. The sequence continues at coordinate 22,566,714 of CP125974.1, forward strand.
ATGCTCAAATTGTCCTTTGCTAGGGACATGGCTAATTACTTAGATTTTACACTCTACAGAGGTGGTGCACTTTCCCCACAAGACTTGGTTTCACCAAGACAAGATCTTTCAGAAGCCTTCCCTTAGACCAGAATGGACGCGTTCCAACCTATCAAACCCCTACCACCAACTGTCCATTTGGCTAAGTTCTTGCAACCTATATGATCCAGGCAGAGCCCATATTTCCAAGTGGCTGCACTTGAAGCTTCTCAACATTTGACATCTCAAATCTCTTTGTTCCTGGGTGGCCATCCACAAGTGAGATACACAAGGTAAACCATAGAAATGGGCCTTGTGAACCACTCAACACAAACCATTCCTTCCATTCCACCCAGGTGATTCATTCACTTAGTTGTTTTATTAACAAAACACAAGTCCTCAGACTTAGAAATTTTTCCATAGTATGAATATATATTCCACCCTTGTCTTCTATTATCTAAGCTAAGCTTGATAGTAGTAGGAATCTTAACTTAGGAAAATTTCTACTAAGGTTTAATCTACTAGGATTTCCCATAGCATGGTTTATACTTAGCAAAAATTCCATGCAAGTCTTACTTAGAAATAATACTAATGCATAGTGAAAATAATGGGACAAAAGTATGAAGCATCACTTGCCTTTTTGGTAGAGAGTATAAGTTCACTCCTTGATCTTTGCAATGTTCACTCACTTCAAATCACTACAATTCAATCAAGCAAACAATATTTCAATCTACCATTCAAGCAATTCATCACATAAAATGATAAAATCAAAGTAATGCATGCAGGCATGCAATAGGTTGTTTTATTTGTAAAAGTGGTTTCTAGTAGGTTGTAAACATTTGGAAACACCTATTGGACATTTTATAAAGTGGCAAAGTCATTTGCAATAGGTTTCACTTTATAAACCCTTTTTAAAACAAGGTATCATTTTATGTGGTGTAAAAATGTTTTCAATAAGGCAATAATCTATAGGGTTCAAAAAATATGTTTTCAAACCATAAAATCTTGTGTTTAGGGTCAGAGAGTTTATTTCCAAAACATTTCTCAAAGGTTTTCTTCCAAAACCATTTTTAATAATTAAACCATATTTTTATTTGACTAGAATTGGTTTAAATCCAAGATTCATTATTTTGTTTCACCAAGTACTTTTTTGAAACCACAATTTGTTTCCTAGGGTCAGTAGGTTCAAAATACACCATTTTCCAAAGATTTTATCCTCAAAAACATTTTGGAATAAATTTTATATCCTAAACAAGCATACAAAAGTTTCTGCAAAAACAAACATTTTACCAGAAGCTTTTTACTAAACAAAGTGCATGATTGGCTAGGGATTGTTTTTCTGAATCCATTGATATAAAGTTTACAAAATTTGGACGTGTGGTTTGAAAGTTATGGATTTTTTAAATCGGCACATCTAATAGATCTATTCTGTTTTAATTCAAATGAGATGAGCCACGTGTCATATTCTTATTCGCTGATACCGTTTCGCGTGGATCAAGCGATGCAGGCCGTTGGATTTAAGTTACATCGCACGGCACGCAGGTGCTACTTACCCCTTCGCTCTCGTTCTATCGCGTTCGTCAGATCAAGATCCTACGGTCGCTACGCGTTTGACCACTAAGCAGCGGCGCTGGCGGCAACGACTGGCGGCGGAGCGACTGGAGGTGGCGTTCCCGGAGTTACAGGGGGCTAGAGGAAGAGAGGCGTAGCTCACCAGATTCGCTGCGCTTCGACGATGCTCAACGTGTTCTTTTCTGGTGAAGGGGCGCTCGAGATCAACCGGAATTCCTCGATGTAGTTGTCGTCGGCATCTGATGCTTGTTGTCGTTGTCGAAGGTGAGCCTACGGGTCCTGCGCGACTGCATGGCGAGCACCTAGATGTTCACAAGGCACAGGCGAACAAAATGGCATGAGGCTCTGGTCGAGGCGCGCACGGGTTCAAGCGATGAGGCTCACCGGAGTTGCTTGCAAACGGCGGTGCTGTCTGTTGACGTCGTTGCCGGCGCTGTGAGGCACGCACGAGCGAGCTGGGGATGCAGAGAGATGCGCCAGGGCTTGGAAAGTATGTGAGTGTGGTCGAGAAGGTGAGGGGCGGTGAATACTGGCCGGAATCGTCTTCGGAGTGTCGTCGGGCAGAGGGTGGTGCGGAGAGGAATTGGGCGGCCTGGGGGCACGCTAAGGTGGGGCGACAGAGGGGAAATGGAGGGGAAACACAGGCGGTTAAGAGGGCGTCGTCAGGGGAAGGATTCATTGCGCCAGTAATGCGAATTAAGCCAGGTGTTAATCGCCTGCAACGGCCGGCGAGGTGAGGGGCGTAGTCCGCGGGTGGGGAAGAAGGTGACGTGGCTGTGGGGTCTGGCGTCAGTGAGAAAAGGAGAGGGAGAGCGGGGTCCACCGATCAGCATCCATGTGGGTCGATTCGCAGGTAAAAACGGTTCACTCTGAGGGGGGTGGAGAGATGGGCTGTTGGGCCTGGACTAGGTTGCCGAGCTGGGTTGCTTCCTTTCCATTTTTTTTGTTTCAGTTTGTTTTTCCTTTTTCATTTCTGTTTTGATTTTGTTTGGCCAATTCAAACATTCATTTAAATTCAAAACCTTGCCAAAAATTTGTGTGGGTTTAAATACTGGTTAGTAAAACATTCTGGAGTCATTTTTAGGATAATTTATTCCTTCTTTTTGGGGTCTTTTTAATTAATAAAAAGGGCCCTTGTTTTAAATCAAATAGGTTTTAATAATATTTCTAAACACCATTTAAAATCTTTTAAACCTTCCAAATCTTTTCAGTAGGTTTTGATTACTTAAAAGGGTGTCAAATAATTCATCTTGAATTATTTGGAAAAGCTTTTAATAAGATTTATTAATCATTTAAAATTTGGATTAGTCTTTATTCCAATAGGATTTGGTTTATGTCATTTATTTTATTTTGGAAATTCTTTATCCTTTTATTTTATTTGGATTTGGATTATATTCATTCCACTTGTTTAATAGATTTGGCCCAAGATTTGAGTTGGTCTTTAAATATTCTTTATTTAATATTTCTTTCTTTATCTTATAAAATTCATAAGATTTTATTTATGGTTCCAAATTAAGTGAAACCAATTTCTATGGTTTTATAATATTTCTTTTTGTCTTTATTGTTCATTTGTAAATGTTTGTTGACAAGATTTTATATGGATCAAATCCACGGGCTTGGGGACAACTTGGAAATGATTTCTATTCCCTTAGGGTTTGGGGTTTGGATTTATTTTTTCCAAGTGTTTAAAATTTCCAGATACATTCATTGAGGAATGCATTTCTCTTGATTTGGATTTTGTTGAATTCAAACTTTAGTTAAAGTTTGTTCAAGATGGGATTTTAAGTTTCCTTTTAAAAACAAAAGTTTCTTTTCACCCTGATTTTCAACAATAATTCCCTTTGGACACATGTTGATATTAATATTCATGTATAAGTGTATGGAAGGGCCTCTTGTTACGTGGAGGAGATGATCGTGGAGAGAGAGAGTATGACATCGAGATTTCCCTCCTGTAGACAGCCGTGCTGTCCTCTTAAGCTTGGTAGGTAGTGCCACCAAACCAATGCTTGCGACGGTAGCGTGAGTGTCTGGTTGCTTGTCCTCCTCCATGTCACCTTCATACCCTACCGAAATCTCCTCCTCCTTGGGGACTTGAGGTTCTTCTTCCTCAGGGCTTCTTGCCTTTGTCGTTGGCGGAGGCCATGGTGCTCTAAACTTGAGAAGATTTCCTGGCAGAAACAGATTGAAATGAAAACACGACGAGAACATGATGCACGAACCTCGGGGGATCCGGGGGGGTTATATATTACGAAGTTTCAATGCATAAGGAAGGTTTTGACATGGAAACGAGGCGGAGACGGAGTTCGAGGGTGGAACACCCCCTCAGGCGCGGCCAGGCTGGGCCCACGCCTAGGGTGGGTTTATCCACCCTGGGCTCTGTTTCCTCCTAAGTTTCGTCTCGCAACTTTCCTTATGAATTAAAAACATAAAAAATACAAAAAGATTGGAGTTTCACGAACCTTCTGTTTTCACCATTTTTACCTATTCAAAGACAAACTCTGCAGATTCCTTTTCTCTATCTCCTGAGAATTTCCTTCTTACAAAACCCATGCACAAACTCAATGACAACATTAGTGTAAGCAAAAACAATAAACCTTTGGTAAACACTTCAACTGAAAACCCATGAAACAAAGGCTCTGTAAGAGGCAAATGCAAATGATGGTAGAAATCTGTCAAAACAGACCATCAGGTAAAGAATGATTTTTCCTAAGACCTTCTGTTGCTCAAATAAAAAAGTTCAGAACTAATGAAAGTTGGGTAACAACTTGGAGAAAAATCTCAGAAAAATGCAGCTCCATCCGACGTACTGAGCTCCCTCATGAATGTTTACAATACAGCACAAAAATCTAACTCAGGACAGCCACTTTTCACAACTCCTCTACTTCACAAAAGTAGTTGAACTTGACACAAAAACCAAAACAAAAAAGGATAAGGAGCGGTTATTACATAGGTAATAACTTACAAGACACGACAAAACTCTTGGGTTATCTCCCAATAAGTACTTTTCTTTAATGCCTTTAAGTTAGGCTTGAAACTTCCAAAGATGCTCACATAGGATATATATATATCTGAACTGAAAGAGAGCATCAAGGAGCAAATAACCAACACACTTGATCCTAACCCACTTCCTATGCATGGGGGTATCATGATAAAATGAATTGTTGAAACAAAAGGCCACAAGCATAGGAAGACAAAACAGATGCAACTTTAAAGTTTTCAACATAAAACGGGAAAACTTATCATCATTGAGATGCATAAAACCATGTTTCCCTTTCTCAAAATAAGTTTCAGTAGCACTATGAATAAAGTTAACAATATAACTGTCACTGGAAACAACTTTATCATCATAATAAGCATACTTACAGTCACCAAAAAGAGGTCCAAAGTCATAGACTGGATCAATAGAAGCAAGTTGTTCCATCCTAAAATCTTTATTAGGCAAGCTATTTTCACAAGGAGCTTTAGCAAATTTGGAAAAGTTAAACTCATAAGAATCTCCATCAAACTTAGTTAAAACTTTTTTCTTCTTATAATCAATAATAGCTCCACAAGTGTTCAAGAAAGGCCTACCAAAAATGATAGGACAAGTTTTGCTAGCTGCTGAATTAAGCACTAGAAAATCAGCAGGATACTTAATCTTACCACAGAGAACCTCCACATCTCTTACAATGCCAATGGGGCAAATGATCTCATTATTAGAAAGGTGAATAACCACATCAATGTCCTTAAGCTCACAAGGACCAATCTCATGCATAATTTCCCTGTAAAGCTCATAATGAATATCACTAGAACTAGCACGAATATCACATAAACGATAGTAGCAATGATCACCAATTTTAACAGAAAGCACAGGAACACTAGCTTTTCTGGCCTTACTAGGATGAGAGATAATATTAGAAGCATCTTCACAGAAGACAATATGCTCATCCTCTATATTTCTAGTGACAATGTCTTTCACAATAGCTACCACAGGTTCATCACTCAAATGCTTACCAGACTCCACAGTTTTCATTGTACCTTTGTTATTTGCACTAATAATCATAGAATACTCCTTTACCTTAGTTGGGAAAGGTAATTTCTCAACATGAGGTTCAGGCACAATATGATTAGTAGTACAAACTTGAGTACTTCTAATTGGACCATGATTAACAACATCTTTATAAAGAGCATGGTACTTGTTCCACTTCTTCTTGGGAATTTCAATGTAAGAGGCAAAGGCTTTAAAACAGTTGGCAATACCTTGGGAATCAAGACCAAACTCATTACTAATATCACGGAAGTTGTCAGTTCCCATAAAAGATTTAATGCATTCATAATCATAGTTTATACCTGACTTCCTTCCTTTCTTATTCTCCCAAGCTTCAGTGTTCTCTTGAATACGGTCTAGAAGATCCCATTAAGCTTCTTCCTTCATACGTGTGAATGATCCAGCACAAGAAGCATCTAGTATATCTTTATCATGAAGAGAAAGCCTAGCATAAAAGTTATTGAGAATAATATTGTTAGGGAGTTCATGAATAGGACATTTAAGCATTAGTAACTTCAATCTCCCCCAAGCTTGAGTTGTACTTTCTCCATCAAGAGGCCAAAAGTTATATATAAGATTTTTATCCTTATGAATCTCACTGGGAGGATAAAATTTAGAGTAAAATAGAGATGACATCTCCTCCCATTCCATGGATTGTCCATTCTTCAGCAGCTTATACCATTCTTCAACTCTCCCTTTCAAGGATATGGAGAGTAACTTCTTCTTCACCTGTTTAGTTGTGATACCTGCACACTTAAATAACCCGCATAATTCATGGATAAAAAGCAAGTGATCACTAGGATGGACAGTTCCATCCCCATAATTAATAATTATCCATAAAACGATTAACAATACTTGTAGGTATCTTAAAACACTAGTGGAAACGAGGACTTTGGTTGAGGTCGGAAATGGGCTTTAACACCGGTTCTTCTACGAACCGGTGTTAAACGGGCAATCTGCATAGCGGGTCGAGAGAAAGCAAAAGGCGCATTCTTTTAACACCGGTTCGTGGCTTGAACCGGTGCGAAAGGGTGGGGCATTTATTTCATACATTAAAGGGGTGGGGCATTTTTAATTCAAAAAATAGGATAAAATTTAGAAAATTCATATCTTTTTCATTTCAACTCAGAAAAATATGAATAATATATCATAATTTTTAGAAAAATAAGATATATCCATTCATATAAAAACATTTTATAGTTACACTTACATAAATAATTTTCAAAATGATTAAAACACTTACATATCAATTTTGATTATTCAATTAAGACAAAAATAAAATAGTCAAACCCTAAAACTTTGAGCATAAGAAATATTAAGCACATGAAAAGGAATCTAACCCTATTTTATTAGAGCAAATCATATTTTATTTTGTATTAACATTTTTGAATTGTTTGGATATTTAAATTTAGCATCTTTTGTATACTTTGGAATCTGACAATTCTTCCCGCCATTTTTCTTCCCGCCAGTTCTTTCCGCCATTTCTTCCCGCCAGTTTTCTTCCCGCCATTTCTCACTATATATATGTAGGATTGGCCTCCTTTGTCATTGCACATCTCTAGACTCATATCTGCAACCTCATCACTCTTTCCCATGGCTTCCACCGTGCCACTAACCCCCGGGGAGGCAGAGGCGCTTGTAGGTATCTTAAAAGGATCTATCTCAACAGGAGGTGGTTCATCTACTACCCTAGTAGTGGTAGTAGTTTTCCCAAATAAAAAACCAAGTGGGTTATCCATATTGGGAACAAAGTAACAAGCAGTAAGAAAAGCAATAATCATAGTGAAAGTTTCTCTTACCAGTTCCACTCTTCAATAGCGCTTCACTCCCCGACAACGGTGCCAGAAAATAGTATTGATGACCCACAAGTATAGGGGGTGTATCGTAGTACTTTCGATAAATAGGAGTGTCGATCCCAACGAGGAGCAGAAGGTGCTGAACAGTGGTATGGAGCTGGAAATCCCTATGAATACTTAGCAAACGGATTTTTAGTGGTTTTCTGACAAGGCAACAATACAAGGAGCAAGTAACAGAAGTAACAAACAAACAAAGCAAGTGGCCCAATCCTTTCTTAGCAAAGTACAAGCCAGTGGAAATACTTATAAGGACCAAACCTTCTTGATGACACATGGGAATTCTATTAAGTGCTTTCGCTTCAAATAACTAAATACTCTTCTCTAGTGTTTGTAAGTGTTGTGTGGGTGAACCTGTGATAACATACCGCCCTTCCTAGGACTAATACATAATTTTGATTAAACCCCCTGCAAACATCTGTAACTACAGGAAAGTAATTAAGATAGAAATCTAACCACGGCCTTAAACTGTGAGATCATACGCTCCCTTGTGCAAAGGTGTCCTAACGGGGGTTCAGGTTTCTATCACTCCGGCAACCCCGCGATTAGTTGAAAAATACACAACGCATTCCCCTAGGCCCATAAATGGTGAAGTAGCATGTAGTCGACGTTCACATGACACCACTAAAAGAATAGCACCACAACTTAAATACTAAACAATTGAATAATAACTCATCACAGATTCACTACTAACAACATGACTTCTCCCATGTCCTCAAGAACTAAACGAACTACTCATAAGACATCATATGGATCAAGATCCAAGATGGTATGATAATGGATAACAATCTGAGCATAAACAATAATCCAATGGTTGCACTCACAAGCATCAACTACAATAGTAATCAACACCAGGAAAGTTTCCCCTAAGAACTAAAGCAATATCCAACACAATTGTTACAGTGGGACGGAGTGGTGGTGATGGTGCTGGTGGAGATGATGGTGTGGATGATGATGATCCCGATGAAGCCTATCTTGATGACAGTGTTGATGGCGACGGTCTCCCCTCTTTGGGAAGGAATTCCCTCGGCAGAAATCTGTCAGCCGGAGAGATCTTTCTCTCTCGGTGTTTTCCGCCTCCCAGATGCGGCGGAAATCTATCTGTGGTCGCTCCCCAGGTGTTAGGGTTCCGTATGGAAGATATAGGCGAAGGGGTGGAGTCGGAGGCCGAGTAGGTGGGCCTAACCCCCCTAGGTGCGGGTCGTGGGCCGTGCCTTAGGTGTGGGCCCCTAAGGCCCCACTTCCCTCCTCCTCAAGCTTCCTTCTCTTCGTAAAATAATATGTTTCCATATTTTTTTGGTATTTTTCTAATCTTTGCGAAATTGCACTGAAACGCCTTCTTTTCCATCAGAATCCAAACTCCGGCAGTCCATCCTCCAGGAATCATCCAACATGCATAAACATATGAAAAGCCATAAGTAATACCTCATAATAAGATAAATATCAGTGAACAGAGGTAAATTATGATATAGAATGGTGATGCAAATTGGGTGTATCATCGCTCCCCGTGTTTTAGGGTTTCGAGGAGAAGATATAGGCGAAAGGGTAGAGTAGGAGGTGGGCCAGGGTGGCCACACCCCCTGGTGGTGCGGCCTAGGGTGGCCCGCGCATGGGGGGTGTGTGGGCCCCCTGTGGCCCATCTCAGCCTCCCCTTTTGGCTTCCTTCGTCTTCTAGAAAAATAGGATTTTCCATGTATTTTCTGATCTTCACGAAAATTGCATCCAAACACCGCTTTTTCCATCAGAATCCTGACTCCGGCAGTTCATCCCTCAAGAATCATCCAACATGCAAAAATAGATGAAATAACATAAGTACCACCTCTTAATAAGAAATATATCAATGAATAATAGTAAATTACAATATAGAATAGTGATGCAAAATGGACGTATCAAGCAGCCCGGAGCCAGGCCCGGGTGCTACACTCGAATCGGCCATTTCCAGTGAGCCACCCTTATTGTGTGCCCGCTGGATGAAAAACCGGCGCTCCCCTGCACGAGCTCGGCCGACAATGGTGCATGCGGGAGATTCCTACTGGGCTGGAAAAGGGGCAGGATCCTTTCCCTCACCTCCCACCGAGACACGCCCTACCCGCTTGACGAGGTTTTGACTCGTCAATGCCCATTCTTATGAGCTTGGGTTTTGGAGAAGATGGGGGTGCTGGAGATCGCGGAACGGTTAGCAGAGAAGAAACTAGGGGACACGATATTTACCCAGGTTTAGGCCCCTGGAGGGAAAACCCTACTCCTACTTGTTTGCTCTTGATTACGGCGGAACCGAAGGTTACAGGGGTGCGCAGATGCAGTCTGGCGTGGAGGTGTGTATGCGGTGGAAAAGATTGGCCCTCCTCGCCATGCCCTTCTAGCCTTTCTATACAGTTAGGCAGGTCTCGGGCATAGATCCAGTCAGTTACAAGTTTAGGGTTTTTTCCCTTTGAATATTCTATCTGGTCTAGTCTTGCTCTCTAAGGATCCGAAGATGTCATGGGCTTGGGCCACCCGAAAATCTTCACGGGCCGTGTATATTCTTGTGGGCCTTCCTTGGGCTGGACCAGGTATGCTAATTTTGTGTACCCGCAGGGTATAACCATGTCAGTAGCCCCCGAGTGTTCAGTCGAATCGTAGATTCGGCTGAGAACTCTTCAATCTTTCGGGTGCAGCTGTTTCTGTTCATCAGGAAAAGAATGTGAAAGGATACATATGTCGCCTAGAGGGGGGTGAATAGGCGATTGAAAATTTTCCTAGATTGGCTCGACAAAGGCGGAATTAAACTAGCGTTTACTTTGTCAAGAACAACCTAGAACAACTGTGATTCACCTATGTGCACCAACAACTTATGCTAAGCAAGACAAATAACTATGTGATAGCAAGATATATACTTCAAGCACGAAGGCTATCACAAAGTAAAGTGCATAAGTAAGAGCTCGGGTATAGAGGTAACCGAGGCATGCGGGGACGACGATATTTTACCGAGTTCCTCCCAACATTGAGCACGTCTCGTTTGGAGAGGTGGTGGTATCTAACCACCTACGCCACAAAAGGCCTCCCTTACTCTCTGGTGAATCTCACCCCAATGGGATCGATCCATGCTTCCACTATCGATGCACTTGTCGGTGGCAACCGAAACCTCTCACAAGGTTGGGGTACTTCTCCACAACTTAATTGGAGGCTCCCAACAAACGCTACCAAGGCCACAACGCCACCGAGGCGACAAAACCATCTAGGGTTCCAAGAACCCAAGAGGGACAAGCTCTAATGAGTAACACGAACCAAATCCCCCAAGGAGAACCCAAACCGATGCATCGAATGCAAATGGCAAGAACACCACAAATATGCTCAAATCCCTCACTCTCAAGTTCCAACAAAGCTACTAAAGCTATTGGTGGAACAAGAGAGGAAGAACACAAAGGGAACACAAAATCCCCCAAAGTCTAGATCCCCAAAGATACACTCACAAAGAGATGAATCGGATAAGTCAAAACGTGGGTCTAGATCTCCTCTCTCTTCCACTCAAATATGGGCAAGAATCATCGGAGGGGAAGAGATTAATCAAGCTTCAAAATCTAGAGCAAGTGTGGACAAAGCTTAGACTAATAGAGGAGGAAGAAGCTTACTAAACTGAAAACGAGCAAGGGCTTAAATAGCGGCCCCAGAAAATCTGGTCTTTGGGGCGTTTTTTCTGTCTGGACCAGTAGTACCGGTTTTAACCTGTAGTACCGCCCACTACCAAAACATTTGCAGGAAATAACGCGAGCAGTGGCGGGCAGCATACGCGCGTGGGGCCAGCAACGCGCAGGAGAAAGTGGGGCCAGCGGGATCTGGGCGGGCGACACGCGCGCGAGAGAACGGCGGCTTGGCGCGCGCGAGCGAGCAAGTGGGCCAGCCAGGGAGTGGGGCGGCCGTCCGGGGCAAGCAGCACCAGGCATGAGAGGCGTGGCGTAGCGGCAATGGCGAGCCACAGCGTGCGGCAGGGCGAAGCGGCGGCAGCCAGCCACACGTGGGTCAACGCGAGCCAGCATGCACAGCTCGCGCTAGCGGGAGGCGGCGGCAACACACGCGCATGCGGGCGAGGCGCGCGGGCGGCGACCGGGCTGGGCCCAATGGGGCAGCCTGTGCGGGAGTGCAAGGCAAGCAGGGGAAAAGGCTGGGCTAGGCTGGGAGGGCAACTTGGGCCGGCCGGTAGTACCGGCCCACCCAGGCGGTACTATCGGGCCGGTCCGGTAGTGCCGGCCACGGGTGCCGGGCGAGGCAGTGGGCGAGTGGGCTGAATCAGGCATGTCCGGTACTAGGCCCGGTAGTACCGGACGTCCCAGAAAATATCTTTCCCTTTTTTCTTTTTTCAAGCCAAATAACAGCAAATATTCAAACGTCATTTTGACTGGTAGCTCTGATTTACCCAATTCCAATTGCGTTGGAAATAGGACGAAAATAGCTACCCTATAAAAAGTGAAAATATTGGTTATCACCAAGTGAGGAAGTATCAAGTATAATAATGTGGGATACCTCACTTGGTGAGAATCCGGAAAACCGCCAAGATCAAAATCGCAACAAGATATATATGGGAGATCCGATTTTGATGAACAAGAGCTTGTTATGAAGATTACCACAAGCTCTATATCCTCACATGGATATGACCAAATAACTACCAAATATGATGATGCAAGTATGCAAAGGTTTGATCTCTCTCCGAACGATATGATCGAGTTACTCATTCGAGAGCCTCTCTTGATAGTACGGCTATCGATCCTAAATACGGTCTCCCACTAACAACATGAGACAGGCCAAAGGGAAAACCTATCAAGATTATACATTTGCCTTGAGCATTCCACTTGAGCTCGATGTAGACGAACGTGAACTTCTCAAGATGGAACGCCTTTCTTGATTACTCATCATCGATCCATGATCACCGAGGATGGCAAGCATCAAACATGAGATCATCTATAGATGGCGCATTTTGATCTTGCACAACACATCTTCTTCTCATTTCATTGACCTTGAAGCCAACACATGCTCTAAGCGATGCCAATGGACAAATCCTACAAGTATAACTTAATACACACATTAGTCCATAAAGATTGTCATTAATTACCAAAACCACACATGGGGGCCCACCTGTTCTTTCAGAATGATTTTAGTGTGTAGGGAATGTTGATGCATGTGCCTGACTCTCCTGACGGATCAGGGTCGGTTAACTGTCTTAGGACTAAACAACACGATCTTCTTCAGATTCAAGTACCTAGACTCGGACCCGGAACAAATGCTGGCGTAATTCGACTCAGGCCGTTGAGGTCTTACAGGAGTCGAATCCCAGTAGTTTTCGAATGATGTACCCAACGCGTCCATCGGGATTTTCATCGCGCCTGTTGGCACGGATTTTTACTAGCAAAGCTCAATCGGGTGCATTACCAGGCCATCAGATGGTATATGTAGGTCTTATCTTTGCGTCGCAGATACAGCATCCGAAATTTTATCACCGCGGAGGTGTTTCAGGTGGCCAAGGAGGATGTTACTAACTTAGCGTTGGTTGGGGCAAAGTTGCCAACAAGTTTTTGCATTTTGATCCAAAGGATCGCAGTAGAATAATTCATAGGGTGCACGACCAGCGCTCCCTATGGGAGTAGCCCCTGAGTGTTTGTTCGAGTCGTAGACTCGAGCAGAGACTTTAATTCAGCCATTGTTAGCTTCAGGTCCGTAGGACACATTTTCGGATGCTTGAATCAATCCTCCCTATGGGAGTAGCCCCCGAGTCCGTAGTGGAGTCCTAGACTCGACATAGGACTCGAAGAATCAATGTTGGTGTAGTACCTTAATCATGCCTCAGGTGCGCGGCCAGCGCTCCTGATAGGAGTAGCCCCCGAGTAGTTGCTCGAATCGTAGATTTGAGTGAGTACATTTAGCTGTTAGCCGAATATTTCTAACTGTTTCTAGTGTGGTTTGATTATGTCAGTGCTGACGATCGGTGACCTCAACCATCTGCGGTGCCAGAGGTGACATGACCGGACAAACATGGGTCCCACTTTCTGACTTGGAGTTGACTAGTCATGCACGACGTGGCGAGAATTACGGTGTCTCCTCGGTTTCCGTGCGTAGTGGACGACATGCGAGCGACGGTTCGCTGCTGTGTTGACACGTGGACGGTAGGATCTGATCCTGGTGTTAGGGCTTCCAGATGAACGGTCCCTGTTCATCGTCTTCGTCCTTATAACTATGGGGAAAACTGTAGTTTGTTTTCACCTTAGCCATTTTCTTTCTACTGCCTCCATTTTCTTGAGCTTTTTCCTTTGCACGCTGGACGTTCTCCGATCGTTCCCTTCCTCATTCTTGCATGCACACAACCGCCGTCGACGCCCCGCGATGGAGAAATCGAAGAAGGCCTCCACCGAGGCAGGCACCAGTGCTGCTGCCGGCGGCAAGAAGGGCACCGCCGCCGCTCGTGTCACCGAAGGTGGGTGGCGGCGCTCGGAGACGCGCGAGGGCAACCTTCCCAAGTTGCGTGAGGCGGATTTGATCCCGCAGGACAAGGACGCTGTCAGGGTCCCCGGTGATGAGGTAACTCCCCGTCCACCCGCAGGGTTTCGGGTGATGTTTGTTGCTTTTGTCCATCGCGGCCTCTCGCTCCCAGTCCACGATTATCTTCTTGGATTGTTGTTCTTCTATGGCATCCAACTCCATCATCTTTTGCCCAATTCTCTTCTCCACATCGCCTGCTTCATTGCTTTTTGCGAGTGCTGGCTCGGTATCGAGCCGCACTTGGCCTCTTCTGGAAGCTCTATTCCGTGAAGAGGCAGTCCGGCTCCGACGGAGTTTATCCGATCGGCGGCTGCATCATTTCTCTTTGATCTACTGTTCTTTTCTTCTCTTTCTCTATGTCTGAGTCCGTCCAATACTGGCGGAGGAAGTGGTTTTATATCCGCGACTCCACAGTGGATGGGCAAAACTTCGGCCTTGCCCATTTCGGCTCCACCCAGGAGATCTTGAAGAAGAGATCCTGGAAGAATCATATCTTGGAGGCGAGGTGGAGGAGATAGAGGAGCTCTACCATCGGGTGGAGGCCCTCCAGGTGGTTCCGGAGAAGGAGGTGAACATTGTGGATATCATCCACACCTTCCTCAAACGTCGGGTGCAGTCACTTCAGGCTAGGGCGCATCCGATGTTCCTTTACTCTGGCCGCCACGACCCGACGAGAGTTTCGGCTGAGAAGCGCTCCAGGGGGGACCTCGACAGAGTTCTTCGGACACTGCTGAAGTACAAGTCCGACGAGGACCTTCCCGGGAAGTCGCTGACGCCCCCGTTCAGTGCCGCGAGACCAGTGCCGCAGGTGTAGATTTATGACGTGCGCGTAACGCCTTTTTTCGAGTGATTTTCCTTGTGATTACTTGTTCTAAAAGTTTATGTCTTCATTGTGCAGGACCTCAAGGTGGCTGGCATGGTGCCTCCACTACCCGAAAGGTTTCCAGATGCGCCGGACAACAAAGTTGTGGACTCCGAGTCCGAGCTTCCGCCGGCGCAATCGCCGACTGAGGAAGCCCCTGAGGCGAGCGAAGGGCAGACCCGAAAGCGGGCATGGAGCTCGAGCGAATCTTCGGATGCCTCGACTCCGCCGATGCCTAGGGACCCGCTATTCCTTGTCCGCCACAGTGGAGGTGACGGTGCTTCTTCCTCGCCTATCCCGGCCATGCCTATGCGGGCGGTAGCGCCGCAGCCGCCGACCAAGAGGAAGAAGGAAGAGAAGAAAGGGAAGAGGGTGCTGCCCGTTTTTGACTTGAGCGACATGGACTCATAAGTATCTTCGGATGCGATTCGTTACTTTCTTGTCTTCTTGTCTTATTGCTTTTGATTGGTATGTTCCTTGCGGCCACTCCTCTGAGGGCTCTTTTAGTGAGGCCACTTAGGAGGCAGTAGGGGAGTCGAAATTGAAGCCTCCTCCCTCTCAGACGGTGGCCACCTCTGGGGGCGATGCTCTGAAGACCTCTCCGTAGGAGGCTCTAGTGATTGTCTCCCAGAAGATTACCCCGGGACCTTCGGAGTCTCCGTCTGAGCATGCAAGTTGTTTTCTCTCTTGATCTAGGGGGAGCCCATGGGCCTTATTTTCGGATGATCTGCTGATTTTTCCTCCTTTATGCGTGTCTCGGGGGAGCCCCGAGCATTTTTCATGTGTTTGAAGTCTTGCTCGTTTCTTGGGCGCAGCCCCCGAGCCCTTTTTGTGATACTTTGTTTCTTCTCGCAGCCCTTTGTGCATGGTGCGAACCTGCTTGTGAAGCACACTGTACTGGAGGCCACATGCGACTTCAAGGTACATGCTGAATTGATTCTATTCTTTTTCGTCTGCTTGCTAGCTTGTGGAGCTCATGTATGTTCTTGTTGCTTTTGCAGATGAGAATAATACTTCCCTCCGCGAGCTTGATGCTATCAAAAAGAGCCTTGGGCAAGCGGAGAAGAAGGCCGAGGATGCCGTTGGGGCGAAGGAGTGCCTGCAGCAGAAGATGGCTGATGTCACAGCGGCTAAGGAGCGCCTGCAGCGAGAGGCTTCGGATCGCGAGGAGCAGCTCGCAACCGTTGTGACTGCACGCGAGAAGGAGGTGTCCGAGAAACTGATGGCTGCTGCCAAGGCCGTCTCCGGTGAGTGTTTTTGCCTCTCTTTGGTTTTTTTGGCTGCTGTGTCTCCATGCCCTTAATCCATTCTTACTGTATCTTTCTTTTGCTCTAGATTCTGCAGGCATTGAATTCGATCGCAGTGCCCTGGAGCACGGTAGCACTCTGGATGATGCCACTGCGGTGGTCGAAGACCACTGCGGTACTGCGGTTGGCTCCCTTTCCAAGGCCAAGGAGATCCTCGGGCGCTTCTACAAGGAGCTCGTTCCCAAGGGCGCTTCCCTTGAGGATGTGTATTCTTTGGCGGATGCGCTGTCAGCGGATGCGCCTGCGGCCTACAAGCGCAAGCAGAAGGGCATCGGTCCTTCCATGGGCCTGGATATGGCCCTGGCTTCCGGGACAGAGCTGGATCTCCATCAGGTTACCTCCTAGATGCCAACGGCTCCCGACGGTTCCGAGGTAGCCTTTGCTCTCTATGCTTCTTGCTATAAGTGCTATGGGCCGAAGCTCATTGACCTTCTGGCGGAGTATGCGTGGCGAAGCGGGGAGGAGGTCAAACATGCACTGCTCGGGGCCACTCAGGATGCGGCTGCTTAGGCTTCGTCGTTGTATTTGTAGGATAGTTGTCTTCTTCTTTTGTTGTAAAAATTTGACGAACAATTTCCCTGTGCCATGCAGTGTCCTTTTATTGTATATAAATGATCCTTCGAGTTGTTGCTCAGCCATGTGTTGTTCATACTCTTGTCTGTTTTCCTTTAGGGACCTTCGGGTGAGGACCCCATCGATACTTCGTCTGCTCCGCAGCCGCGACCATCTTTGGATGATGCCTCACAGCTTTTTTTTCTTCGTGACCGCGTCCACAGTCTTGAGAAGGAGATACTTGGCGTCAGAGGCCATGCGGATGTATGGAAATCGAAGGCGGAGCGAGCTACCACCAGGGAGGAGTATCTAATGGGAGAGCTGCGGCAGTTGGCTGAGTAGCTGCAGTGTAAGTTTCTTTGAGCTGCCGCTCGTTTTCAGATGCGCTTGGTTTGCGAGTCATCTTACTCTGTAGTTGTTGCAGGTGCCAACCTTGTTCCGAGGAAGGAGAAGGAGCATGTTGCAGTTCGGATCAACTACTTGACCCAGCAGGATATGGAAGCCGGAGGCTTTTTCTAGATGGACCGCAACCATGATACGGTCCTTGCGACTGTGCAGGATCATGCTCATCAGGTGTCGCGAGTGCTAAGGCAGGTGAAGACTTCTCTGGCATCGATTCTGCACATCATGTTTCCCCTTGATGAAGCGCCGTCTTCTCTCTGGGGTTTGATGGCGAAGTTTTGAGACATGTGTCATGTCAGGGAGTTGGTGCGGCGCCAGTTGGTTGCGGGGGTGAAGGCTACCTTTTCCCTCGTGTGGCTGCATCGCCCTGATGTTAATCTTGTGGCTGTGGCGGCTGGGCCACCTCCTCGGCCAGATGGTGGCCTATGGGACATGCGCCCGCACTACGCGACTGTTAGACAGTATGCCGAGGAGGTTGTAGATCTTTTTGAGCATCGTGCGCAGGTGATTCTTCAGAATAGGTAGGTCCTGTAAAAAAGATAGATGTAAAACTTGTATGTATTTCGACTAGGCGTGTTGTGCCCTTTGTTGTAAAGGTTAATTGTATTAGCACATGGTGCTTGGTTGTATGCATGCCCTTTTGCGTTAGCCTGACGTGATCAGCTACTCAGGTGTACATGTGTTATCCTCAGTCGACGAAGTCATGAGGTCAGGGGGAGCCCCCGAGAGTGTTGTAACATAAAGAAATGTGAGGAAAAGATAAATTTTCGGGCGAGACACTTAGATTTATTCATATCGTAATGAGGAGATACATTGTTCGGCTGAGTAGCCTTATTAAAAAAGGGGGATAGCTAGGGGTAGAAGTGAAGGGTTTCGCGGCATAGTAAATCAAAAATTTCTATGGATGCGAACAGAGGGAAAGCCAAGATCTAATCTAGGAGATGCAAACAACGAGAGAGATTGCATTAGATCTTCATACCCTTGAAGATTCGCCTGGCGGCGTTCGGAACGTGGGTGATGTAGTCGTACTCGCTTCTCCTCCTCGCGATCCGATCCGATCTAGCACCACAAGTGGCGGTGCCTCCGTGAGATGCACACGTGCAGCACCTCGACGTCTCCTCCTTCCTCGGACCAGCAAATATGGTGGAGAGACGGATTGGATCTACAACACGACGGCGTGGTGTATATGGTGGAGAATTTGCAGCGGGCTTCGCCTACAAACATCGGGAGGGAGAGAGGAGGCGAGGGGCTGGGCTTGGAGGAAGGTGTCAGGGGGGTGGTGCGCCCCACCCTCTTTATATAGAGGGGTGGGTGGTGCAACCCTAGCCCCCTCCCCCAAGCCAAACCGGCGGCCCCAAGGAGAAGGAGTGGGGGGCAAGGAAACCCCCCTTTCTAGAAGGTCTATCTCGAGTTTAAAACCCCCTTGGCCGGCTGGGCCCTATGGGGCCTTGTGCCCCTGGCCCAATGCGGCCAGGGCACTCCCTCATAGGCCCATGCCCCCTCCCGGAAGGTGGGGCCACGTTGGTCCCCTTCCGGAAGGTTCTAGAAGCTTCCGGTACAATACCGATTAACCCGGAACAATTCCGAACTCCAAAAACTGCACTGCCTTATATGAATCTTATTCTCCGGAACCTCTCGTGATGTCCCGGATCCCATCCGAGACTCCGAACAAAAACTCATAAACCAATTATCCAATCTATCCTAGCGTCGAGACACGTTAAGTGTGTGACCCTGCGGGTTCGAGAATATGCAGACATGATCTTCTATCAATAATCAACAGCGGGGTCTGGAAACCCATATTGACTCCCACACATTCATCGATGATCATATCGGATGAACCACGATGCCAGGATTCAATCAATCCCATATATATATTCCCTTCGTCTCGCGATATTTTACTTGCCCGAGATTCGATCGTCGGTACCGTCATACCTAGTTCAATCTCGTTCACTGCAAGTACTTTACTCGTTCCGTAATCCGATATCACTTTGTGATTAACTCCTTAACCACATGCTTGCAAGCGGTGTTGATATCGATTACAGTGGGCCAGTATATCTCTCCGACTTGGGAGGGAAAAATCCCATCTCGATACATACAACCCAACAGATACTTTCCGATCACCTGAGATACACCTTTATGATCACCCTCTCATAGGATGACGTTTGATGACCTCAAAGCTTTCTTCCGATACCAGGGAGTTGTATTATCTCATGGTCTAAGGAATACAATATTTGACATAAGAAAAGCTTCGCTAAGACGAACACGATGACACGATCTAATTGCTTCGCTTAGTTTGGGTCTGTCCATCATATCATTCTCCCAATGATATGATCTCATTATCAATTGACAACTCATGTCTATGGTTAGGAAACCTTAACCATCATTGATCAATGAGCTAGTCCATAGAGGCGTACTAGGGACACGGTGTTGTTTACAAAACACACAAGTATTAAAGTTTCCGCTTAATACAATTCTAGCATGGAATATAAACATTATCATGAACAAGAATTATAATAATAACATCTTTATTATTGCCTCTAGGGCATAATTCCAACAGTCTCCCACTTGCACTAGAGTCAATAATCTAGTTTACATCTGGCAACAATCTCACACCCATGGCACTGAGGTGCTGATCATGTTTTACACGTGGAAGAGGTTTAGTCAATGGATCTGCGACATTCGGATCTGTACTTTGCTAATCTTCAGATCTCCATCTGCTATATAATCTCGGATTATATGAAACTTGCGGTTGATATGCTTGGTCTTTGGATGATATCTTGGTTCCTTAGCGAGTGCTATGGCGCCAGTGTTGTCACACAATATCTCCAGTGGGTCCAATGCACTTGGAACCACGCCAAGCTCAGTGATGAAGTTCCTGATCCAAACTCCTTCACTTGACGCTTCTGCAGCAGCCATGTATTCCGCTTCTACTGTAGATCCCGCGATCACGCTTTGCTTGCAGCTTCTCCAGCTCACAGCTCCTCCATTCAAAATATACACGTATCCTGTCTGAGATTTAGAATCATCCTTGTCGGTGTCGAAACTAGCATCGACGTAACCTTTTACGACGAGCTGTTCATCACCCCCATAGACTAAGAACATTTCTTTAGTCCTATTTAGGTACTTTAGGATGTTCTTCACGGCTGTCCAGTGTTCCACTCCTGGATCACTTTGATATCTGCTCGTCAAACTAAGAGCATTGGACACATCCGGTCTAGTACACAACATGGCATACATGATAGAACCTATGGCCGAGGCATAAGGCACTTTGCTCATAGCTTCCCTATCATTTCATCAGAATGGACCGAGCCTTGCTCAATATCTTACCTGACAACACAGGCACTGAACCTTTCTTTGCCTTTTCCATTCTGAACCTTTTCAGAACCTTGTCTAGGTATGTACTTTGGCTTAAAGCTATTAGGCGTCTTTGTCTATCTCTATAGATTTTGATGCCCAATATATAAGCAGCTTCACCTAGGTCTTTCATTGAAAAACACTTGTTCAAATAACTCTTCACATCGTTAAGCATGTTAATGTCATCCACATATAGTACCAGAAATGTCACCGAGCTCCCACTCACTTTCTTGTAGATACAAGCTTCGTAGCAATTTGGAACAAATCCAAAGCTCTTGATCACTTGATCAAAACGAAGGTTCCAACTCCGAGATGCTTGCTTCAGTCCATAAATAGAATGCTAAAGTTTGCATACTTTATCAGCATCCTTCGGATCAACAAAACCTTCGGATTGCATCATATACAACTCTTCATCAATGTTTCCATTGAGGAACGCAGTCTTGACATCCATCTGCCATATTTCATAATCATGAAACACAGCAGTTGCTAATAAAATCCGAATGGACTTAAACATCGCTACGGGAGAGAAAGTCTCATCGTAATCAACACCTTGAACTTGTCGAAAACCTTTCGCGACAAGCCGTGCTTTATAGACGATAATATTACCATCCGCGTCCGTTTTCTTCTTGAAGATCCATTTGCACTCAACGGCCTTTCGGTCGCTAGGAGGGTCCACCAAAGTCCATACTTGGTTTTCGCTCATGGATCCCAATTCGGATTTCATGGCTTCTAGCCATTTCTCAGAGTCTGGGCTCATCATCGCTTCCTCATAGCTCGTAGGTTCACTGTCTTCTACTAACAAGACAGTCAAGACAGGGTTGCCGTACCACTCAGGAGGGGCACGCGACCTTGTCGACTGACGTTCGATGACAAGATCGTCCAAAGCTTCATGATCCTTGTTATTAGCTTCCTCTATTGTTGGTGCAGCCTTTGGAACAATTTCAGGTGCTACGCTACTCTCCAATTCAAGAGAAGGTTCAGTAACCTCGTCTAGCTCTACTTTCCTCCCACTCACTTCTTTTGAGAGAAACTCCTTCTCAAGAAAGGAACCGTTCTTTGCGACAAACACTTTGCCTTCGGTTCTGTGATAGAAGGTATACCCAATAGTTTCCTTAGGGTATCCTATGAAGACGCATTTCTCCGCTTTGGGTTCGAGCTTGTCCGGCATCAACTTCTTGACGTAAGCTTCGCATTCCCAAACTTTAAGAAATGACAACTTAGGTTTAGCACCAAACCACAGTTCATACGGTGTCGTCTCAACGGATTTAGATGGATCCCTATTTAAAGTGAATGCAGCGGTTTCTAATGCATAACCCCAAAATGATAGAGGCAAATCAGTAAGAGACATCATTGATCGGACCATATCTAATAAGGTTCAATTCCGGCGTTCAGACACACCATTGCGTTGTGGTGTTCCGGGTGGCGTGAGTTGCGAAACGATTCCGCTTGCTTTAAGATGCGTGAGAAAATCATAACTCAAATATTCACCTCCACGATTGGATCGTAGAAACTTAATCTTTCTGTTACGATGGTTCTCTACTTCATTCTGAAATTCCTTGAACTTTTCAAATGTTTCAGATTTATGTTTCATTAAATAGATATACCCATATCTACTTAAGTCATCGGTAAAAGTGGGAAAATAGCGATATCCACCACGCGTCGAAACACTCATCGGTCCGCATACATCGGTATGTATGATTTCCAACAAGTTCGTTGCTCGCTCCATCATGCCGGAGAATGGGGTTTTGATCATCTTGCCCATGAGGCATGGTTCGCATGTGTCAAATGATTCAAAATCAAGAGACTCCAAAAGTCCATCAGAATGGAGTTTCTTCATGCGCTTTACACCAATATGACCTAGACGACAGTGCCACAAATAAGTAGTATTATCACTATCTACTTTGCATCTCTTAGCCTCAATGTTATGGATGTGTGTTTCATCCCTTTAGAGATTTAGAAGAAATAAACCATTCACAAGAGGTGCATGACCATAAAATATGTTACTCATATAAATAGAACAACCATTATTCTCCGATTTAAATGAATAACCGTCTTGTAATAAACACGATCCGGAAATAATGTTCATGCTCAACGCAGGCACATAATAACATTTATTAAGGTTTAAAACTAATCCCGAAGGAAAAACTAAGGAGAGCGTGCCGACGGCCATCACATCAACTCTTGATCTGCTTCCAACGCCAAGATCGTCACCTCATCCCTCGCAAAGCCGTCTCATTCCGTCGCTCTATTTCGAGTTACAAATATTAGCAACCGAACCAAGATCAAATACCCAGCACTACAACGAGGGATAGTAAGGAAAACATCAATAACATGTATATCAAATATACCTTTGATGGTGCCATCCTTCTTGTCCGCTAAGTACTTCGGACAGTTGCGCTTCCAGTGACCCTTGTCCTTGCAATAGAAGCACTCAGTGTCCGGCTTAGGACCAGACTTGAGCTTCTTCTCAGCAGGGGAAACGCGCTTGCTGCCGCCTTTCTTGAAGGGCTTCCTTGCACCCTTACCTTTCTTGAAGGTGGGGGGCTTGTTGACCATCAACATATGATTATTCTTTTTGATGTTCACCTCCGCTACTTTCATCTTAGCGAAGAGCTCAGTGATCATATCAGTGGAACCAATCTGATTGTGATCAACTACAAAACTTTTGTAGCTAGGAGTGTCAATCTTGAGCTCCTCTGGAATCTTGCAATCCAGTTGCTCAAGGCGTTGAGTGTAGCCCGTCATCTTAATGGCGTGCTCACTAACGGAACTCCCTTCCTCCATCTTGTAGTTAAAGAATTTCTTAGAGATCTCATATCTCTCAGAACGGGCTTGAGTCTGAAACATGTTTTTCAGCTCCTCGAGAATCTCAAAGGGCCATGAACTCCTCAAAACGATTTTGAAGATTCGATTCCATAGCATACAACATGGCGATCTTAATCAAATCATAATCATCCTTGGCCCGATAAACAGCTTTTTCATCACCGGTAGCATATATATGTAGGCCACCTAAGCGCTTTCTCAAGGACATAGTCCTTTGTCCGCCAAAGGAGAATGATTCTCAGAATGCGGAACCATTTGGTGAAGTTAGACCCATTGTTTCTAAGATTTTCTATCTCAGCAAAAACGTTGAAGTTGAAGTTGGACTTGGCCATGTGATCTACAGTATTTTCAAGTACAATTTAGACTATGTTCATGATAAATAGTACAACTTAATCAAATTACTAGATGAACTCCCACTAAATTCAACATCCCTCAAGTTGTTTAGTGAACATGATCCAAATTCACCACACCTAATCCGATCATCACGAGAAGAGATGTGGCTTCAATGGTGGACAACGAAGTGTCAATCATATCATTCATATGACTCATGCTTAACCTTTCGGTTCATGTGTTCCGAGGCCATTTCTGTACATGCTAGGCTCGTCAAGTTAGACCCAAGTATTTTCGCGTGTGCAAAACTGGCTTGCACCCGTTGTATGTGAGCGTAGAGTCTATAGCACCCGATCATCACGTGATGCTTGGACACGATTTAACTTTCGCAACGGTGCATACCGGGAGAACACAGTTTTATCTTGATCTTTAAGTGAGGAATCATCTTATAATGCTACCGTCGCGATCTAAGCATAATAAGATACATAAAAGGATAAACATCACATGCATATAACTTTATGTGACATGGTATAGCCAATCTTAAGAATGATCTCCATCTTGTGCGTCGCATGATCTCCATCACTCCACCATGATTGCCTCCACCACGAATAGCAACTACAACTATTGCTAACTACTTAGCGATAAAGTGAAACTATTACGTGGCGTATAGAAGTTGACACAGGTCATACACAATTATAAACACAACCATATGGCTCCCGGTTGTGTACTCATCGACATGCAAGTCGTGAAACATTACAAAACATGATCATCGTGATACATTATACACATCACATCTTGGGCCATACCATATCACAGAAAACACTCCGCAAGAACAAGTTAGACGCCTCTACTTTGTTGTTGCATGTTTTACGTGGCTTATGGGAGTAGATGCTAAGAACGATTCTTACCTCTTAAAAGCCACAACGGTGATATTATGGTTGCCAAACTCGGTGTTAATCCCATGACAACTATAGTGAGAGAACCGACATCCACCCGCATGTGTGGAACAAGCCACACGTCAAGTGCGGAGACGGTCTCGCGAACGACGTCGCGTAAGGTTGGCCTGGACCGCTTCAATCTCACTATCCCGCGTCATAAGAAGAACACAAACAAGAGGCTTGCAACAGAAAATATCAATGCCTGCAACAACCATGTTGCGTTCTACTCGTGAAACACATCTACGCATAGATCTAGCTCTGATACCACTGAAGGGTTTCGCGGCATAGTAAATCAAAATTTTCTACGGATGCGAACAGAGGGAAAGCCAAGATCTAATCTAGGAGATGCAAACAATGAGAGAGATTGGATTAGATCTTCATACCCTTGAAGATTCGCATGCAATGAACGTTACGTCAAACGTGGGTGATGTAGTCGTACTCGCTTCTCCTCCTCGCGATCCGATCCGATCTAGCACCACAAGTGGCGGTGCCTCCGTGAGATGCACATGCAGCACCTCGACGTCTCCTCCTTCCTCATACAAGCAAGTATGGTGGAGAGACGGATTGGATCTACAACACGACGGCGTGGTGTATATGGTGGAGAATTTCTGCAGCAGGGCTTCACCTACAAACAGTCGGGAGGGAGAGAGGAGGGCAGCAGGGCGACTGGGCTTGGAGGGGAAAGTGTCAGGGGGTGGTGCGCCCCCAGCCCTCTTTATATAGAGGGGTGGGCGGCTGCAACCCTAGCCCCCTCCCCCAAGCCAAACCGGCTGCCCCAAGGAGAAGGAGTGGGGGGCAAGGAAACCCCCCCTTCTAGAAGGTCTATCTCGAGTTTAAAACCCCCTTGGCCGGCTGGGCCCTATGGGGCCTTGTGCCCCTAGCCCAATGCGGCCAGGGCACTCCCTCATAGGCCCATGCCCCCTCCCGGAAGGTGGGGCCACGTTGGTCCCCTTCCGGAAGGTTCTAGAAGCTTCCGGTACAATACCGATTAACTTAACAATTCGAACTCCAAAACTGCCTTTGCCTTATATGAATCTTATTCTCCGGAACCTCTCGTGATGTCCCGGATCCCATCCGAGACTCCGAACAAAAACTCATAAACCAATTATCCAATCTATCCTAGCGTCGAGACACGTTAAGTGTGTGACCCTGCGGGTTCGAGAATATGCAGACATGATCTTCTATCAATAATCAACAGCGGGGTCTAGAAACCCATATTGACTCCCACACATTCATCGATGATCATATCGGATGAACCACGATGCCAGGATTCAATCAATCCCATATATATATTCCCTTCGTCTCTCGATATTTTACTTGCCCGAGATTCGATCGTCGGTACCGTCAAACCTAGTTCAATCTCGTTCACAGCAAGTACTTTACTCGTTCCGTAATCCGATATCACTTTTGATTAACTCCTTAACCACATGCTTGCAAGCGGTGTTGATATCGACACGAAAGTGGGCCAAGTATATCTCTCCGACTTGGGAGGGACAAATCCCATCTCGATACATACAACCCAACAGATACTTTCCGATCACCTGAGAGACACCTTTATGATCACCCTCTCATAGGATGACGTTTGATGACCTCAAAGATTTCTTCCGATAGCAGGGATTTGTATTATCTCATGGTCTAAGGAATACAATATTTGACATAAGAAAAGCTTCGCTAAGACGAACACGATTACACGATCTAATTGCTTCGCTTAGTTTGGGTCTGTCCATCATATCATTCTCCCAATGATATGATCTCATTATCAATTGACAACTCATGTCTATGGTTAGGAAACCTTAACCATCATTGATCAATGAGCTAGTCCATAGAGGCGTACTAGGGACACGGTGTTGTTCACAAACCACACAAGTATTAAATTTTCCGCTTAATACAATTCTAGCATGGAATATAAACATTATCATGAACAAGAATTATAATAATAACATCTTTATTATTGCCTCTAGGGCATAATTCCAACAAGAAGCATCGCAATTGTGCGATGTTCCATGGATTGGAGTATGCGACTCCATACTCCACGTGCTTGAGGCGGTAGGCTCCACCTGGGATGACTTCAGTGATGACGTATGGTCCTTCCCAGGGTGACTCGAGCTTTTTCGGTCGCTCTTGCTTGAGTCGTAAAACGAGGTATCCTTCGACGAAGGACCTTGGGCGCAGCTGACGGCTGTGATAGTTGCGGAGGCTCTGCTGGTAAACCGCCGAGCGAGCCGCGGCGATGTCACGTGCCTCGTCGAGTGTGTCGACGGCATCTTCGAGTGCTACCGTCGATTCGGCTTCGCTGTAGGCGACAACCCGTGGGGCCTTATGGCGTACTTACGTAGGCAACATGGCTTTGGATTCGTGCACCATGAAGAAGGGTGTGTAGCCAGTTGAGCTGTTTGGTGTTGTGCGCAAGCTCTAGAGGATGGAGGGTAGTTCTTCTGCCCAGACTCCCGCAAGCCGTTCGAGTGGGCTGAGTAGGCGTTTCTTGATGCCGCCTCCTACGAGGCCGTTGGCCTTTTTGACCTGCCCGTTGGTTTGCGGGTGTGCCACGGAGGCATATGATATGTTGATCCTGAGGCCTTCACAGAAGTCCTGAAATTCTTTGGAGATGAAGTTCGACCCATTGTTCGTGATGATGCTGTGCGGCACGCTGAACCTGTAGACTATGGATTCGAAGAACTTCACGGCCGTTTTACCCTTTTGGTTGGTAACGGGCATGGCTTTGATCCACTTGGTGAACTTGTCGACTGCGACCAGGAGTTACACGTGGCCTCCTTTCGAGGACTTGGGCAGTTTGCCGATCATGTCGAGGCCCCATTGGGTGAAGGGCCAGGCTACGGGTATGGGATTGAGCTCCAATCCTGGTGCGTGTGGTTTATCTGCAAACCTCTAGCAGCCGTTGCACCTTCAGACGATGTCCTTGGCATCGTTCATGGACGTTGGCCAGTAGAACCCAGCTCGTAGATCTTTGGCGACGAGGGCGCGACTGCCCGCGTGATGGACGCAGATGCCCTCATGGATGTCTTGGAGGATGGTTTTGCCGTCACCAATGGTGACGCACCTTTGGAGTACACCCGAAATGCTGCGCTTGTACAGCTCGCCATTGATGATGGTGAAGGCCTTGGACCGGCAAGATATGCGTCGGGCATCTGTCGGGTCATCAGGCAGTTACCTGTTTATCAGGTACCGAAGGTACGATTGCATCCATGTTTCCTCGATTGCCATGACCTACATTAGGTTGACCAATGCGACCTGCGTGTCGAGTTTTTTGGGTCCTTCTTGTCCTTCGGGTAGCGCAATCCCCCGAGTGCTCTGCTTCTTCGGGTGATCGCTTGGGGAATTTCCTTTTGATGGAAGGCACGTAGATTTGTTCGAGGAACACATCTGGTGGCACCCGTGCGCAGGTGGAGCCGATGTTGGCGAGTCTATCGGCTTCCTCATTGCTTTCCCTTCCAACGTGCCAAAGCTCGCAGCCGTCAAAGTCTCCTTCGAGTGAGTTGTAGAGCGTGTGGTACGCGATCATGTTAGCGGTGTGTGTGTGTCGCACTCGTTCATCGTCTGTTGGACGATGAGGTTTGAGTCACCGTAGATGACGAGGCGCGTTACGCCGCAGATCTTGGCCATCTTCATGCCATGGATGAGGGCTTCGTATTCGGCTTCATTGTTGGAGGCCCGAAATTTCATCCATAGGACGTACTTCATCTTGTCGCTGATGACCCACAAGTATAGGGGGTGTATCGCGGTACTTTCGATAAATAGGAGTGTTCATCCCAACGAGGAGAAGTAGGTGCTGAACAGTGGTATGGAGTAGGAAATCCCTGTGAATACTTAGCAAACGGATTTTTGTGGTTTTATGACAAGGAAACAAAACAAAGAGCAAGTAACAGAAGTAACAAACAAACGGAGCAAGTAGCCCAATCCTTTCTTAGCAAAGGACAAGCTGGTGGAAATACTTATAAGGACCACACGTTCTCGAGGACACATGGGAATTCTGTCAAGTGCTTTCACTGCAAATAGTTGAGTACTCTTCTTTGGTGTTTGTAAGTGTTGTGTGGGTGAACCTGTGCTAACATACTTCCCATCCTAGGACTAATACATACTTGTGATTAAACCCCCTACAAACATCTGTAACTATAGGAAAGTAATTAAGATATAAACCTAACCACAACCTTAAACTCTGATATCCTACACTCCCTTGTGCAAAGGTGTCCTAACGGGGGTTCAGGTTTCTGTCACTCCGGCAACCCCACAATTAGTATCCAAATACACAATGCATTCCCCTAGGCCCATAAATGGTGAAGTGTCATGTAGTCGACGTTCACATGACACCACTAGAAGAATAGCACCACAACTTAAATACTAAACCATTGAATAATAACTCATCACAGATTCACTACTAACAACATGACTTCTCCCAAGTTCTCAAGAACTAAACGAACTACTCACGAGACATCATATGGATCAAGATCAAAGATGATATGATAATGGATAACAATCTGAACATAAACAATAATCCAATGTTTCCACTCACAAGCATCAACTACAATAGTAATTAACACCGGGAAAGTTTCTCCTATTGAACTAAGCAATATCTAACACAATTGTTACAGCGGGACGGAGTGGTGATGATGGTGTTGGTGAAGATGATGGTGTGGATGATGATGATGATGATCCCGATGAAGCCTAGCTTGATGACGGTGTTCATGGAGACGGTCTCCCCTCTCCGGGAAAGAATTCCCTCGGCAGAAATATGCCTGTCGGAGAGATCTTTCTCTCTGTGTTTTCCGCCTCCTATAGGCGGCGGAAATCTATCTATGGTCGCTCCCCAGGTGCTAGGATTCCGTAGGGAAGATATAGGCGAAGGGGCGGAGTCGGAGGCCGAACAGGTGGGCCAAACCCACCCTAGGTGCGGGGTCAGGTGGGCCTGCGCCTAGGGGGTGTGGGCCCCCTGAGGCCCTCCTTCGCTCCTCCTTCTGGCTTCCTTCGTCTTCCGGTAAAATAATATGTTTCCATATTTTTCTAATCTTCGTGAAATTGCACCGAAACGCCGTCTTTTCCATCAGAATCCAGACTCCGGCAGTCCGTCCTCTAGGAATCATCCAACATGCATAAACAGATGAAAATCCATAAGTAATACCTCATAATAAGACAAATATCAATGAATAGAGGTAAATTATGATATAGAAAGGTGATGCAAATTGGGCGTATCAACTCCCCCAAGCTTAGACTTCGCTTGTCCCCAAGCGAATACTGAGCTCAGTAAACATGTCCACAGGTTTATGGAGTGAAGTGTCGATAAAAGAATACGAACAAGAAGCATCACACTTACCATTGCACAACTCATAGAACAAAGCAACTCACTATTATATAACTTAGCTTGCAATAAAGTATAGTAGTCACAATAGAGATGCATAAAGATAAATCGTAATTGGAATTGGAAAACTTGTTCTTGGTCAGAGAACACCTGGTAAATAGTTTCACAAAAGCTTTTTGTAGAAGTTTCAAAATAGGAGCACTCTTTGCTCAAAAAGGTTTTTCAAAAGTGAAGGCTTTCAAAGTAATACTCAATAGATAAGAGTTTTGTGCAAACAAGGAAGATAAAGAAAATGATTGAATAAATCACCATATGAATGCTTGAAACACAACAACTCAAAAGCTTGCTGGAGACAGAGAGGAAGTAGGTTTACTAACTCAGCTTGGAAGTGGGAGAAAGGTCCCTTCTTAGAGGGTAGAAGGAATTACAAGTCATAAAGAGCTTCCAAAAGATTATGGTACTTACTATATTTGAGGCCTCATTGCCCCTATCATAAGCATCTTGAGATGATTAAGGTTAAAGTGAACAAATATGGAGTATATGCTTGACGAAATATAAGTTGGCAATCTCATGTCCCTTGAATATGAGGGCCACTCCTCATGCATACTCAACTTTGGATCCAGGTAAGTTCTTGTCATTGTAAGTATTTGCATATCATTAAGAACTGCCAATGGGTACCCCTTGCACATGATACAAGAGCTTTGCCATAACCAAAATGACAAGGCAAGCAGACAATGAGCATCTCAGCAATCTTTTTATTTACTATGCATATAGCTTTTTATTGAGTATGCTTCATAGATGACTCACTATGGTGATGCTGCAAGTTTCCACCATGATTAAGCATGGCTTAGGCTAGTGGCCCAGGCGTTTCTCTAACACATAATACAAACTCCATGGACTTACAAGTTCCCTCTTTATTTCACACCGTTTACATCCATAGACAAAAGAGCATGATATCAACTATGTACGACAAGGTACAAGTGCAATGTTGAAAACGTTCCCCGTGACAGCATGGTTCTGCTAATCCCAGCATATAGATGCAAGCATATACAACTTCGATGTCCACAATGGTTCAAGTTTATTAGGGGCAAGTAAATAAGGTGTGCCATCAAGTTCGTGAGAGATTTACTAACTAGTTTTCACATAACAAAATACTTTTTAATTCGAAAGGTAGATGAAGTTTGAGAATTTTCTAGGATAGCAATAGCTATTAGGTAGATATGGTGGACACAAGTGGCAAAAAAAATTTGGTTCAAAGGGTTTTGGAAACATGAGAAGTATGCCTTCTCAAAACAGGTTATTGGCTAGCAAGGCTAGGTAGCAAGCAAGAGAGTTGAAATAAACAAGCAAAAATACAAGTAATAAAGCCAAACATGCAATCTTTCCTTGAATACACAAAAGAATCTCAAATAAATAATACTAAGCTTATGAGCCAACAAGAAAGAAACAAAAGATACCAAATACCTATAAGCCTTTTATTTCTTTCTTTTTGTTTCAAATTAATGCCACTGACCAGAACTCAGTTTGCCAAAACCAATTTATATCCACTTAATTCTCCCAAAGTGGTGCCAATACTGATCAACAAGATCCATCATATAATAGAGATTGCAAACTAAAATAAGAAGTGCAAAAGGTAAAAGATGAGACTTCTCATTAATATTCAATAAAGGCACTCACACCAAGGGATACATAGATAATCAATTAAAGGAGAGATACTTCCACATGCAAAAAAAACTATAAGATAACTTCTCTACCACAGATATGAATCCACTAGAAGGTAAAATATGAAAGATAGTGGTGGTGATACCACGGCACTCCCCCAAGATTGGAACAAGCCAAGGGGATGCCAAACCTGATGACGAATTACTCCTTTTGAGGTGGTGGTGTTCTCTTGATAAGCTCTTCAATAAGTTTCCTTAACTCCTCAAACTCAAAGGTGAGATTTCAGATCAGCTCCGAGTTTTGCTCTATACGGTTCATGATCATGCAAGTCTGATAATCCCAGTTCTTGTTGTTCTTTCCCCACTCTTCATCCCTAGCATGATCCTTCGCTGCATTGTTAGAACGACACATATCCCAAACCACAGGCAAATTCCCTTTGGGCACATGTTGATATTGATATTCATGTATAAGTGTATGGAAGGGTCTCTTGTTACGTGGAGGAGATGGATGTGGATTGTAGAAGAGACGTGGAGGTTTCCCTCCTGTAGACATCCGTGTTGTCCTCTTAAGCTTGGTAGGTCGCGCCACCAAACCAATGCTCGCGATGGTAGCGCGAGTGTCCGGTTTCTTGTCCTCCTCCATGTCACCTTCATATCCTCCCGAAATCTCCTCCTCTTTGGGGACTTGAGGTTCTTCTTCCTTGGGCTTCTTTCCTTTGTCATCGGCGGAGGCCATGGTGCTCTAAACTTGAGAAGATTTTCTGACAGAAACAGATCGAAACGAAAACACGACGAGAACACGATGCAAGGACCTCGGGAAACCCGAGGAGTTATATATTACGAAATTTCAATGCATAAGGAAGGTTTCGACACGAAAACGAAGCGGAGACGGAGTTCGGGGGAGTCAAACCCCCTCTAGGTGTGGCCAGGCTGGGCCTGCGCCTGGGGTGGGTTTGTCCACCCCGGGCTCCGTTTCCTCTTCAGTTTCATCTCATAACTTCCCTTATGTATTAAAAACACCAAAAATATGAAAAATTTGGGGTTTCACGAACCTTCTCTTTTTACCACTTTTACCTATTCAAAGACGAACTCAGCAATTTCTGGTGTTTGATCTTGATAAATTCTTCTAGAGTCACCATTTGAATGACATCCACTTCTTCATTGTAAGAATCTCCAGAAATATAATGTTTTAGTCTTTGACCATTAACCACCTATGTTGTGTCATCCTTCAGAGAAGATATTTTGATGGCACCTGAACGGTACACTTCCTTGGTAACAAAAGGTCCTTCCCATTTGGAAAGTAGTTTCCATGCAAAAAATCTGAGACGAGACCTATACAAAAGAACCTTCTCACCAACATGAAACTCCCTTTTGAGAATTCTCCTATCATGCCATCTTTTACTTTTTCCTTAAAGAGACTAGCATTTTCGTAGGCTTCCCCTCTCCACTCATCTAGATTACTTAAATCGAGCAGTCTTTTCTCACCAGCAAGTCTAAAATCTCTATTCAACTCTTTCACTGCCCAATAAGCTTTGTATTCTAATTCTAAAGGCAAGTGACAAGCTTTCCCATAGACCATTTTGTAAGGAGACATCCCCATAGGATTTTTATAAGCAGTTATATAAGCCCACAAAGCGTCATTTAACTTTTTAGCCCAATTTTTTCTAGATCTATTGCGGGTCTTACGCAAGATAGATTTGATTTCCCTATTGGAAAGTTCTACTTGCCCACTAGTTTGGGGGTGATAAGCTGAAGCTATTATGTGGTTTACGTCATACTTAGCGAGAGTTTTTCTAAAACCCCATGAATAAAATGGGAGCCTCCATCAGTCATGAGATACCTAGGTACACCGAACCTAGGAAAAATGACATCTTTGAGCATTTTCAAAGAGGTCTTACCATCATCACTGCTCGTAGGTATGGCTTCTACCCACTTTGTAACATAATCAACAACAACAAAAATATGAGTATACCCTTTTGAAGGAGGAAAATGCCCCATAAATTCGAATCCCCAACAATCAAAAGGTTCAATAACAAGAGAATAATTCATAGGCATTTCATTGCGTCTAGAGATGTTACCTACTCGTTGGCATTCATCACATGATAAGATAAACTTCCTTGCATCTTTAAAAAGAGTAGGCCAATAAAATATAGATTGTAAAACCTTCTGTGCAGTCCTATCCCCGGCATGATGTCCTCCATACGCACTGCCATGACATTTCCTCAATATCTCTTGTTGTTCAAATTCTGGAACACATGTTCTCATAATGCCATCTACTCCTTCCTTATATAGGTGTTGGTCATCCCAAAAGTAATGCCTTAGATCATAGAAGAATTTCCTTCTTTGCTGGGCTGTAAAGGTTGGAGGCAAATACTTGGAAACAATAAAGTTAGCATAATCAGCATACCAAGGATTCTCATGTGGACTTACCCTTATTGCAGCTAACTGCTCATTTGGAAAATTGTCATTAACAGGCAAAGGGTCAAAAGAAATGTTTTCCAAACGAGATAAATTATCAGCAACAGGATTATCAGCACCTTTCCTATCCACAATATGCATATCAAAATCTTGCAAAAGCAACACCCACCTTATAAGCCTAGGCTTAGCGTCCTTCTTTATCATAAGGTAGTCAATAGCTGCATGGTCAGTATGAATAGTAACCTAATAATCAACAATATAAGGTCTAAACTTATCACAAGCAAAGATTACAGCCAAGAACTCTTTTTCAGTAGTAGCATAATTTTTTTGAGAAGCATCTAGAGTCTTGCTGGCATAATGAATAACATTCAGCTTCTTGTCAACATGTTGTCCAAGGGCAGCACCCACAGCAAAGTCACTAGCATCACACATGATTTCAAAAGGTAAACTCCAATCAGGTGGTTGGACTATAGGAGCAGTTGTTAAAGCTTTCTTTAAAGTTTCAAAAGCTTCCTTACAATCATCATCAAAAACAAAAGGTACATCTTTTTTAAGAAGATTAGTAAGGGGCTTTGAAATTTTAGAGAAATCTTTAATAAATCTCCTATAGAAACCAGCATGACCAAGGATACTACGAATACCTTTGATATCCCTAGGACAAGGCATCTTCTCAATTGCTTCAATTTTGGCTCTGTCAACTTCAATACCTCTTTCATAGATCTTATGTCCAAGAACAATTCCTTCATTAACCATGAAATGACATTTCTCCCAGTTAAGAACAAGGTTTGTTTCTTCACATCTCTGCAAAACTTTATCAAGGTTGTGCAAATAGTTATCAAAATAAGTTCCATAGACGGAAAAATCGTCCATGAAAACCTCCACAATTTCTTCACAAAAACCATGAAAGATAGCAGGCATACATCTCTAAAAGGTAGCAGGAGCATTACATAAACCAAAAGGCATACGCCTATAAGCATAAGTACCAAGGGGCAAGTGAAAGTGGTTTTCTCCTGGTCCTGTGCTTTCATAGCGATTTGAGAAAACCGAGAATAACCATCAAGAAAGCAAAAGTGAGTCTTTTTGGACAGCCTCTCAAGCATTTGATCAATAAAGGGCAAAGGATAATGATCTTTCTTAGTAACTTTATTAAACTTTCTAAAATCAATGCACATTCTATACCCAACTACTACTCTCTGGGGTATAAGCTCATTATCCTCATTAGGCACAACAGTAATTCCTCCTTTCTTGGGAACACAATGAACACGGCTAACCCATTGACTATCAGCAATAGGATAAATAATACCACCATCAAGGAGTTTTAATACCTCATTTCTTACCACTTCCTTCATTTTAGGATTTAAACGACGCTGGTGCTCAACAACTGGTTTCGCATTAGGCTCAATATTAATAGCATGCTGACATATAGTGGGAGAAATTCCTTTTAAATCATCAAGAGTATAACCCATAGCTCCTCGGTGCTTCTTCAATACCTCCAATAGCCTTTCTTCTTCCTTCCCTAAAAGTTTAGAACTAATAATAACAGGATATATCTTCTTATCATCAAGATAAACATATTTAAGATCATCGGGTAAAGGTTTTAATTCGAAAACGGGATCCCCTTTGGGTGGTAGTGTGGTACCCAAATATTCCACAGGTAAATTATGCTTAAGTAACTCAGGCTGGCGAAGGAAAACCTCATCAATCTCATTTCTTTCCTTCATAAAGGCATCACTTTCATGATCTTCCATGAACTGCTGCAAAGCATTGTTAGGAGCAAGAGAAATAGCAGACCGTAGTTCAACCTTGAAATCCTCATCAGGTAATTCATTTTCATAAGGGGTTTTGGCAAATTTAGAAAAATTAAACTCATAAGATTCTCCATCAAACTTAGTCAAAACTTTTTCCTTCCTAAAATCTATGATAGCCCCACAAGTATTAAGGAAGGGTCTACCAAAGATGATAGGATAGGTTTTACTAGCTTCTTTACCAAGTACTAGAAAATCAGCAGGATATTTAATCTTACCACAAAGGACCTCCACATCCCTTATAATACCAATGGGGCAAGCTTGCTCTCTATTGGCAAGGTGAATAACCACATCAATGTCTTCAAGCTCACAAGGATCAATCTCATGCATAATTTCCCTGTAAATCCCATAAGGGATAGCACTAGAACTAGCACCAATATCACATAAACCATAATAGCAATGATCACCAATTTTAACAGAGAGCACGGGAACACTAGCTTTTCTAACTTTCTTAGGATGAGAAACAATATTAGTAGCATCTTCACAAAATACAATATACTCATCCTCTATATTTCTAGTGACAAGATCTTTCACAATAGCTACCACAGGCTCGATATCAATAAGATCATTGGAACCTACAGTTTTCTTTGCGCTTTTGCTAACCACATTAGCCAAAATAGAGTGTTCCCTTATATTGGAGGGAAAAGGGATCTTCTCAACATAAGGTTCGGGCAAAATAGGATCAACAGTACAAACCTCTATACTGGCAGGAACGTGGGTAACAATGTCTTTATAAGGAGCATGGTACTTGTCCCACTCTTTCTTGGGTATCTCAATATAAGAGGCAAAAGCATTAAAACATTCCGCAAGAACTTGAGGATAAAGGCCAAACTTATTGCTAATATCATGAAAGTTATCAGTTCCCATAAAAGATTTAATACATTCATAATCATAGTTTATACCTGACTTTCTTCCTTTGTCATTCTCCCAAGCTTCAATGTTATCTTGAATACGGTCCAAGAGATCCCATTTAACTTCTTTCTTCATACTTGTGAATGATCCAGCACAAGAAGCATCTAGTAAACCTTTATCCTGAAGAGAAAGCCTAGCATAAAAGTTATTGAGAATAATATTGTTAGGGAATTCATGAATAGGACATTTAAGCATTAATAACTTCAGTCTCCCCCAAGCTTGAGTTGTACTCTTTACGTCAAGAGGCCAAAAGTTATATATAACACTCCTATCCTTTTGGACTTCACTAGGAGGATAAAATTTAGAGTAAAAGAGAGATGCCATCTCCTCCCATTCCATGGATTGTCCATTCTTTAGCAGCTTATACCATGTGTTAGCTCTCCCTTTCAAGGATATGGAGAGTAACTTCTTCTTCACTTGTTCGGTTGTGATACCTGCACACTTAAACAACCCATATAATTCATGGATATAAAGCAAGTGATCACCAGGATGGACAGTTCCATCCCCAAAATAATAATTATCCATGACACGATTAATAAGACTCGCAGGTATCTTAAAAGGATCTATATCAACAGGTGGTGGTTTATCTACTACCCTTTCAGTGGTAGTAGTTTTACCAAACAGAAAACCAAGTAGGTTATCCATATTGGAAACAAAGAAACAAACAGTAACAAAAGGAAATACTCACAGTAAAAGTTCCCTTACCAGTTCCACTCTTCAATAGCGCTTCACTCCCCGGCAACGGCACCAGAAAATATTCTTGATGACCCACAAGTATAGGGGGTGTATCGCAGTACTTTCGATAAATAGGAGTGTCGATCCCAACAAGGAGCAGAAGGTGCTGAATAGTGGTATGGAGCAGGAAATCCCTGTGAATACT
Organism: Avena longiglumis; assembly: GCA_030063025.1. Lineage (NCBI taxonomy): Eukaryota > Viridiplantae > Streptophyta > Magnoliopsida > Poales > Poaceae > Avena > Avena longiglumis. The sequence continues at coordinate 22,604,246 of CP125974.1, forward strand.
TAGCAAACAGATTTTTAGTGGTTTTCTGACAAGTCAACAAAACAAAGAGCAAGTAACAGAAGTAACGAACAAATGGAGCAAGTGTCCCAATACTTTCTTAGCAAAGGACAAACCGGTGGAAATACTTATAAGGACCAAACGTTCTCGAGGACACATGGGAATTCTGTCAAGTGCTTTTGCTCCAAATAGCTGAGTACTCTTCTTTGGTGTTTGTAAGTGTTATGTGGGTGAACCTGTGCTAACATACCACCCTTCCTAGGACTAATACATACTTGTGATTAAACCCCCTGCAAACATCCGTAACTACAGGAAAGTAATTAAGATATAAATCTAACCACAGCCTTAAACTCTGAGATCCTATGCTCCCTTGTGCAAAGGTGTCCTAACGGGGGTTCAGGTTTCTGTCACTCCGGAAACCCCGTGATTAGTAGACAAATACACAATGCATTCCCCTAGGCCCATAAATGGTGAAGTATCATGTAGTCGACGTTCACATGACACCACTAGAAGAATAGCACTATAACTTAAATACTAAACCATTGAATAATAACTCATCACAGATTCACTACTAACAACATGACTTCTCCCATGTCCTCAAGAACTAAACAAACTACTCACGAGACATCATATGGATCAAGATAAAAGATGATATGATAATGGATAACAATCTGAAAATAAACATAATCCAATGGTTCCACTCACAAGCATCAACTACAATAGTAATTAACACCGGGAAAGTTTCCCCTAATGAACTAAGCAATATCTAACACAATTGTTACAGCAGGACGGAGTGGTGATGATGGTGCTGGTGAAGATGATGGTGTGCATGATGATGATGATGATCCCGATGAAGCCTAGCTTGATGACGGTGTTGATGGCGACGGTCTCCCCTCTCTGGGAAGGAATTCCCCCGGCAGAAATCTGTCTGCCAGAGAAATCTTTCTCTCTCGGTGTTTTACGCCTCCCAGAGGCGGCGGGAATCTATCTGTGGTCGCTCTCCATGTTTTAGGGTTCCGTAGGGAAGATATAGGCGAAGGGGCAGAGTCGGAGGCCGAACAGGTGGGCCAAACCCACCCTAGGTGCGGGGTCAGGTGGGCCCGCGCCTAGGAGGGTGTGGGACCCCTGAGGCCCCCATTCGCTCCTCCTTCTGGCTTCCTTCGTCTTCCGGTAAAATAATATGTTTCCATATTTTTCTGATATTCACGAAATTGCACCGAAACGCCGTCTTTTCCATCATAATCCAGACTCCGACAGTCCTTCCTCCAGGAATCATCCAACATGCATAAACAGATAAAAATCCATAAGTAATACCTCATAATAAGACAAATATCAATGAATAGAGGTAAATTATGATATAGAAAGGTGATGCAAATTGGGTGTATCAGTCGCCTTGCGGGGATGTCAGTATGACCCCGGCTCCTGCTCCAGCCTCGCCCTTGGAGCCATCGAAGTGCATCGTCCATGACTGTGTCATATCAGCGGTGTCTGGCAGTTATAGCTCCATCTAGTACACGAGGAAGTCCGGTAGGACCTGAGACTTGATTGCATGGCGCTTCTTGATGGGGGAATTCCAATCAGGGTATACCCACGAAGCGGAGTTGCCAGATGGGATCGAGCCGACTGAAGCCAATCCCAAAGCGGGTCGACTCGCTGGATATGACGACTAGCGCATGCTGGACCCAAACGACTGGCACCGACTGGAGGCCCAAGACGGCGACTCCAATAGAAAGCTCACTAAAGCACTTGTAAACCCTAACTGGCTGCATATATAAAGCCACCAAGGGCACCCCCAAGGGATACGTGATATTAGATCTAGTCTCCCTCCGCCTACGGCGGCTCCCATGTAAACCAATCTATACTCATACTGGATTGATAGCAGGATGTAGCGATCCTCCACCGAGGGGATGTGAACCTGGGTACATCGTGTGCCAATCTCGCTCCGGATTCTCCCACGCCGCCTTGCTCCTCTCGTAAGCTACCCCAGAGCATCGCCGTGCAATACCAACGGTTGGCGCCCACCATGGGGCTAGCGATGCTTGGAGGTGATAATCGAGGCGAGATCCCATACCATTGATAGCGATCGATCGCATCACTGCCGACTCAGCTATTTTCGGATCTCATGAAGCATGCCAACGTCCAAAATCCCATGGGGTGGCGTGGTTCTGTTTCGCCAGCCAAGTCCATGCAAAAATATTGGAAGCAAACGCAAGGTGCGCCGTCCATGGAATCCTGGTACACGCTTGTTTCCTAGTCCGATCTAGTACAATTTACTTGTCACAAGCTAGGTACGATTCTAGTCTCCCAGTCTAGAAATAGTACCAATTATTTCTGATCTAGTCAGTAGAAGCATCGTTGTATCAAACTCTTAATCTAAAATATTGTTGAATCATGTATCAACGCTAATTCCTGATTTACTTGAATCTGTGCGAGGGATTAATCTAAAAAAATATTAATCAATCACCGAGCTGCCCTCAAGCCTCTCGCCTTAATCAAGCCACGAGGAGGACATGGCTGAGAGTCAGTTGATACTTTACTGTGATCTCATGAAAATTAATTGGTTGAAGCCTTCACGTGAAGGAATTCAAGAGATAGCAATACAACGACGTACTCGATCGATTCAACCGTCAACGTCAGCCTGAGACTTTACCACCACCGCGGACTATTTTTTCTCTCTCAGTTCTTATCACATAAATAGATTGATTTACTTTAATTTAATGTTATGCATGTTATTTTGATACGCATGCATCATATGGACAAATTGATCTATGGAGACTGGGATCGGATGATGCATCAACACCACCATCTGCACCTGCGACTCGCTGGCCCCGCATTCGCGACTCTGCTCGATGTGGTTTGTCAGTCGTCAGGCTCGGAAACTTGCATGTCGCGGACTCGCCCAGTGCGGAGTCGCGGGCTCGGGGACTCGCCATGCTCTGAAACCCTCCTAAACACGGACACGCTTAAACGCGGACTCGCTAGGCTCGGGGACTCGCCTGCCGCGGGATCGCCATCCCGACCTTGCCCTCGCGGTCCTGTCATCGTCGACATCGTCATAGCGCGATCACCGTCCGCCGCGTCGACCCCATGTCCGCCGCGTCGACTTCGCCATAGTGCGATCCCCGTCCGCCGCGTCGACCCCGTGTCCGCCGCGTCGACTTCGCCATAGTGCGATCCCCGTCCGCCGCGTCGACCCCGTGTCCGCCGCGTCGACTTCGCCATAGCGCGATCACCGTCCGCAGCGTCGACTCCTTGTCCGCCGCGTCGATTTTTCCGGTTACACGCCGTGCGACCCCGTCCGCTACGTCGAATGCGTACGCCACGCCTACTAAGGGACCTTCATCGTCCGAGTCGCCAGAGAGGGTCGCATGCCATGCTGCATGGACTCACCACTGGGCTTCTCTTTCACCCGGGAAAAATCAATTCGCCTTTGTCAACCTTTGAAAGAGTGACTCGCAATGGCCAAGTAGTGCGGACGAGGACTCGCAAACCGAGCCTCGGATCGTCCACAAAAACGCTAACCGAGAGCCATCATTGGAGTCGCCTTGCTCGACTGGCCTTCCGGGCCAAGACAAATGGTAGTGCTACACAAACAGCACCATGTCCTCCTCAACCCTAGACAGTGCGACTCGCACGGCCAAGTACTGCGGACGAGGACTCGCAAACCGAGCCTCGGATCGTCCAGGAAAAACGCCCAGCCGAGAGCCGTCTTTGGAGTCGCCATGCGGCGCCCCGCCAAGACGAGAGACTACTTCGCACGCAATCAACATCATCGCGGACTCGCAATCATCGCGAACTCGCCATACTCGGGGACTTTTCCCTCGCGGACTCGCCATCATCGCAGACTCGCCACACTCGGGGACTTTCCCCTCGCGGACTCGCAATCATCGCGGACTCGCCATACTCGGGGACTTTCCCCTCGCGGACTCGCAATCATCGCGGACTCGCCATACTCGGGGACTTTCCCTTCGCGGACTCGCCACACTCGGGGACTTTCCCCCCGCGGACTCGCAATCATCGCGGACTCGCCACACTCGGGGACTCTCCCCTCGCGGACTCGCAATCATCGCGGACTCGCCACGCTCGAGGACTCTCTCCACGCGGACTCGCTCGACCTCACGTGCTACAGACAGCGCCACTCGCCAGTCTCCCAACCTCGCCACTCACCGCGCTCGGGGGCTTGGCGCTCGCCGGTCACTCGACCTCGCCACACGCCGTGCTCGGGCACGCTATAGATAGCGTCGCTCGCCGGTCACTCGACCTCGCCACACGCCGTGCTCGGGGACGCTATAGATAGCGTCGCTCGCCGGTTGCTCGACCTCTCCACTCGCAGCACTCGAGAACTCGGCGCTCGCCGGTCGCTCGACCTCGCCACTCGCCGTGCTCGGGGGCTCGGCGCTCGCCGGTCGCCCGACCTCGCCACTCGCCGCGCTCGGCAGCAACCACTAATATTTTCAAAATATGCATCTCTAAAGAGCCTCAAGTCGCCTCTACAAGCCAACTCGAGCCTCGGGGACTACTCCTAGGCATGCGTGTGTATCGTGTGGTCCCACGCGGCTCGCCCTCGTCAACTCACCATCGTGCACTCGCCCTCGCGTACTCAACGCGCTCGGGGACTCGCCACCGCGAACACTCGCCCTCGCGTACTCAACGCGCTCGGGGACTCGCCGCCGCGGATACTCGCCCTCGCGTACTCAACGCGCTCGGGGACTCGCCGCCGCGGACACTCGCCCTCGCATACTCAACATGCTCGGGGACTCGCCGCCGCGGACACTCGCCCTCGCGTACTCAACGCGCTCGGGGACTCGCCGCCGCGGACACTCGCCCTCGCATACTCAACATGCTCGGGGACTCGCCGCCGCGGACACTCGCCCTCGCGTACTCAACGCGCTCGTCGACTCGCCGCCGTGGATTCGCCCTCGCGTACTCAACACGCTCGGGGACTCTCCACCGCGAACTCGCCCTCGCGTACTCAACACGCTCGGGACTCGCCACCGCGGACTCGCCCTCGCGTACTCAACACGCTCGGGGACTCGGCGCGCTACAGACAGCGCCACTCGCCAGTCTCCCAACCTCGCCACTCGACATGTTCGGGGACTCGGCACGCTCCATGTTCGGAGACTCGCCGCAACTGGCGGCTTCACCGACACCCTACGTCTTTCGCCAACTGGTCATCACCGACTGGCTCACGCCGACTGCCTCCCGCTTCACGATTCTTTTCTTTGTTCATGAGCTCGTCGCCGATTCGTCACGGCCCATCGTCAAGACTCTCCGCGCCCTGCCTCAAGCCCGCGTCGAATCGACAACGCGCTCGGGGACTACTGATGGGGGAATACCAATCGGGGTATACCCACGAAGCGGAGTTGCCAGATGGGATCGAGCCGACTGAAGCCAATCCCAAAGCGGGTCGACTCGCTGGATATGACGGCGCATCTTTGGACCAACGATGGCGCCATTGGAGGCCCAAGACGGCGACTCCAATAGAAAGCCCACTAAAGCACTTGTAAACCCTAACTGGCTGCATATATAAAGCCACCAAGGGCACCCCCAAGGGGTACGTGATATTAGATCTAGTCTCCCTCCGCCTACGGCGGCTCCCATGTAAACCAATCTATACTCATACTGGATTGATAGCAGGATGTAGCGATCCTCCACCGAGGGGACGTGAACCTGGGTACATCGTGTGCCAATCTCGCTCCCGGATTCTCCTACGTCGCCTTGCTCCCTCTACGTAAGCTACCCCCAGTAGCATCTGCCGTGCAATACCACGACACTTCTCATAGACTATGTCTAGAGGGGACATTTCGATGCCCCACAGGGCTACGCGTCCTATAGCTTCGGGGTTGTTCAGGATGATGTTCGGTGGGGCCTCATTGATGACCATCACTTGATGCTCCTGGAAGTAGTGGCTCAGCCGACGAGCCGTCATGAACACGCCGTAGGCGAGTTTCTGGTAGTGAGGGTACCTCTATTTTGTTGGCATCAATACCTCGCTGAGGTAGTATATTGGGCATTGGACTCCATGAGTCTTGCCATCTTTGGGTCGTTCGACCACGAGCATGGTGCTTACCACCAGATGTGTGTCTGCTATGTATAGCAGTAGAGGCTCGCGTTCCTTTGGCGTGACCAGGAATAGCGAGGTTGAGAGCACCGCCTGAGATCTTGAATCGTCGCTGCGCCTGGTGTCCACTCGAATTTTTCTGCTTTGCGTAGCAGCTGGTAGAAAGGCAGAGCCTTCTCACCCATGCGGCTCATGAATCTTCTCAACGCCGCGATACGCCCAGCGAGTTGCTGGACACCTTTGAGGTTCTTCGGTTTGTCCATGGCCATTATGGCCCGGATTTTCTTCGGGTTCGCCTCAATCCCTCGCTGGGAGATTAAGTAGCCAAGCAGTTGGCCAGATGGGATGCGAAGGCGCACTTTTCTAGGTTCACCTTGATCTTATAGTGATGAAGGTTGTCAAATGTCTCGCGGAGATCGTCGATCAATGTCTTGGACTCTCTTGTTTTGACTACTATGTCATCGACATAGAACTGTATGTTGCGGCCATTCTGGCTCTTCAGGCATGCCTGCATGCACCGCTGGTACGTGGCACCTGCATTCTTCAGCCCGATGGGCATTGTGTTGTAGCAGAATACTCTGACGGTGTTTTTTCCTGGTCTTCGACCTTCAGTCGAATCTGATTGTAGCCTGAGTACGCATCGAGGAAGGAGAGTTTCTCGCATCTTGCAGTTGAATCGATGATCTGATCGATCCGAGGGAGAGGGAAGTGATCCTTCGGGCAGTTCTTGTTGAGCAATGTGAAGTCCACGCACATCTGCAGGATGTCCGTGTCCTTTTTAGGGACCAGCACAGTGTTGGCCAGCCACTCACTTTCCTTGATTTCCCTAATGAAATCAGCATCGAGCAGTCTGTTGACTTCGACTCCGACGGCTTCAGCCTGTGGCTCGGACAATCGTCAGATGGGATTGTTTGACGGGATTGGCATCTGGAAACACGTTGAGTGTGTGCTCGGCGAATTCCCTGGGAACTCCTGGCATGTCCGTAGGACACCGGTAATTTCAGCTCGGAGAGAAATTCGACGAGCGCACTTTCCTATGCGGGGCTAAGGTCGTTGGCGATCAGCGCCGTCTTGGAGGTATCCGTCGGGTGGACTTGCACCTTCTTCGTGTTGACTGTTGAGTCGAACGACATGTCAGGTGCGTTTGCCTTGGCTGGGGTGCCCGTTGTCCGTCACCTCTCGAAGCCTTGTGAGCTCCTCCGCATGCCGAATGACCGGAGATTCATTGAAGTCCTGTCGCAGTCGGTCGGGTGAAGCTCCCCTGGACCGTGATGACGCTCATAGGTCCTGGCATCTTGAGTAGCAGGTACGCATAGTACAGTACTGCCAGGAACCTTGTGAATGCCACACGCCCGAGGATGGCGTGGTATTGTGATGGCCAGTCCACCACTTCGAACTCGAGCCGCTCACACCAAAAGTTGTAGGGTTTGCCAAAGATGACGTTGAGCCATATCTTTCCCAGGGGAAATATGCCCTTCCCTGGGACTATGCCGTGGAACATTGTGTCGGATTATTCCAGGCTGCACAGCGGGATCCGCATTGCTGCTAGGGTGCTAGCGAACATCAGGTTGATGCCGCTGTCGCCGTCCATGAAGACGCGGTTCATCTCAAACCCTCCGATCTGCGCCTCGAGCACCAGGGCAGCATGACCTGGGCGAGGGATCTGGCGGGGGTGATCCGAACGACTGAATGTGATGCAGGACTCCGAACCGCTGAGGTACTCAGGGATGGCGGGTGAAGTGGTCACAACCAAGCTGACCTGGCGGGTGATCTTCTTTTGCACCTTGTTTGGTGGGCGCCCCTTTTGGATCATCAATGACCCTTTCGGCGCGGGGTACCTGTTTACGCCGTTGTTCTGCATGGGTGCGATTGGGTGATTCGAAGGTCCCACGGGTGGTGGTGGAGGAGCTCCGTGGTTGATGTCGCCTGGTGCAGGTGCGTGCCCGAATCCAAGGTTTGGGATCTACTGTCTCATCTGGGCCAAGCCCTCGGTGAGTTTTTGGAACTCGCGACAGTCTTTGAGCATATGGCTGGCCTTCTTTTTGCCATCCTGCTTGTCGATGTAGAATTGGATGGTGCATGGGCCCGACAACTTGTCGTATGCCGAGGGTTTGTCGTCGCGGTCGCGGCGTTGCCACGTTTGCGTTGGGCGTCCTCCATCGTGAAAGTTATTTCCACGGTATCCTCCGCTGCTGCAGTTGCTTTCGTTGTGGCGGTCGGCGTAGCCAGCCGCGACCATGTAGGGTCTGTCACGATCATCGTAGACGCGCGATCTTTGCTTGCTACTGCATTCACGTCGGCGACCATAGTCATCTTCCTCATCCGAGTGTGCTCAGTGGACGGAGTCCTCGCCATCTGCCCACCTGTTGGGGATGTCCATGAGGTGGTCGAGTGTCTTGGGCTTGACGCGCCCAAGTTCTTCCTTGAAGTCCAGGCGCTTGACGCCATCTTTGAAAGCATCGATCGTTCTCTCCTCGGACATGTGTGACGTGGAGTTCTTGATGTTGGACCAGCGTAATATGTACGAGCGAATGGATTCGCCCATTCGTTGAGTGCAGGCTCACAGCTCTTCGATCGAGGCTGGCCTCTTGCTGGTACCCTTAAAGTTTCGGATGAAACTGTAGGCCAGTTCCTCCTAGCTTCGGATGGAAACCAAGGACAGGCTACTGAGCCAGATCCAGGCTGCGCCTGTCAGCTGCAGTTGAAGGCTCTATAGAGCGGTGTTTTTGTTTCCGCCGTGCAGCTTGACGGACGATAGGTGGTCGCTGAGCCACGCCTTAGGGTCCTGCGTGCCGTTGAACTTTGGAGTGTCTGAATGAATCTTGAAGTTTCTCGACATCCATGTCCGCCGAACAAATCTGCTAAAGCATCGAGCTCCGCAGAGTTCTCCGTCATTGTCCTCTTCGGATTCGGATGAGCACACGCGTTTGGCGCGTGCCTTGTCGACCTTGCGCTGAGCAAGGTTGCTTCGAGCATCGTAGTCGCGGCTGTGATGTCGTGGGCTCTTGCGTCGTCGAGGTAGGTCGTGCTCGTCCTCGTCGGATGAGGGTGTGGGGCTGCGGTTGAATCTGACCGCAGCTCTCTTTTCCGGCTCTACAGGAGCCTCCTCGTGGAGCATAGCTCCAACGAGTCCGAGTCTAGCTAGTGCGGACTTGTGCATCGCTCTCTTCGGGCCCCCCACCGGAGGTGGATGGGACGCGAGATATGTGGTGGCTGCCATGATCGCAGCTTGCGGCGTCTTCGGTATGATGTTGCCTTTGGCGTCCATTTCCATGAAGGACGTGTTGAGGGTTCGAGTCACCTCGCGACGTGTAGCGGGATCCATGTTATCCACGCGAGAGCAATGCTTGTTGTCTTGATTGTCGTGCGAGCTGGAGCCGCCAGGGGCGGAGAGCGTAGCTCGCCGTGCGCTAGACTCTGAGGCCGCTTGCGTTTATTGAGCACCTCTTGCATCTTCACCTGCTTTTTGTGCTCTTCAATGAGGAGCAGGTGGTATGCCATTAGCAGGTCCCGTGAGGCTCCCAGAGGCAGGATCTTGTTGCCGGCCACGGCTTCGCGTGCCTAGTTCCATCCTTCCTTGCTGAGGTGGATTATTCGATTGGCGTCGGGGTTGTCCTCGTTGGGCGGGGGGATGGTTGCCTCCTGTTTTCGCTGTTTCTACCCTGTGGGTTGGGTGGCGGTACGTGTGCACCCGAACCTGGTGGTTGTTGCTCCACATCGCTTTTGATGACCACGACACATTGGTAGTGTTCGCGGATTGGATCGCTGCTTCCGCAGCTTTCGGATCCGGAACCGTAGGTCCCTTCATCCGACGGGGGATCGCACAGATCTGAGTTGCAGCAGTTGCTGTCGAATGACTCATCTATCGATGTTGACGTGCGTAGAATGCTGGGATGTGGGGCCCACGAGGAGGGCCTGATTGATGGCAGTGGCACCCGCTCTGGGAGGCGGAGAGTGCCGGTCTGTCCCACCTGGAAGCAGAAGCTCCTGAACAGGATCTCAAGCCCGTTGCCTACGGGCTCGATGTCCTTCATGGTGGCTGGCGAGTAGGCGGTGAAGTTGAAAGCGCCGAAGAGGAGATGGCTCTCTGTCCCGAGGAGTTGTAGATCGCTTTGATCGGGACCGGCACGATCGCACAATCAGCGCCCCCGATTCCCACAAACGGCGCCAAGACGAGGTTTCGACTCGTCAATGCCCATTGTTATGAGCTTGGGTTTTGTAGAAGATGGGGGTGCTAGAGATTGCGGAACGGTTAACATACAAGCAACTAGGGGACACGAGATTTACACAGGTTTAGGCCCCCAAAGGGAAAACCCTACTCCTGCTTGTTTGCTCTTGATTACGGCAGAACTGAAGGTTACAGAGGTGCGCAGATGCAATCTGGCGTGGAGGTGTGTATGCGGTGGAAAAGATTGGCCCTCCTCGTCGTGCCCTCCTAGCCTTTATATAGAGTTAGGCAGGTCTCGGGCACAGATCGAGTCGGTTACAAGCTTAGGGTTTTTTCCCCTTTGAATATTCTATCTGTTCTAGTATTGCTCTCCAAGGATCCGAAGATTTCATGGGCTTAGGCCACCCAAAAATCTTCACGGGACGCATATATTCTTGTGGGCCTTCCTTGGGCTGGACCAGGTATGCTAATGTTGTGTACCCACAGGGTATAACCATGTCACCGCTCACCGCTGAAACTAGATCCACCTTTTCCCCTTCCCCTTCCCCGGTAAAATCCGGCCACCGGCGGCGACAACGATGATGCCCCCGGATGGACAAAACCGGCAGGGCAGCGGCCATGCCAAGCTAGGATGACGGCAACAGCTATTCCCAATCATGTCTAGGGGTAAGTCCACTTTCCCCCAATTCTTTCATAGGGCTAGGGTTCGGTTGCGAGTTATGAATCCTCGATTTACAGTCATATGAAACCGATTAGGTGTGCTAGAACTTCATGGACATGGACTATGCTCCTGACTCATTCGAAGATCCTAGTTTCTGCGGCATAGCAAAAGATTTTCCCGAGCTCTGTCGCGTCCACAAACTTGAGCCTATCAAGCATGTTGCATTTGAAGGAACCAACATAGGCCGCAGATTATACCTCTGGCAAGTGCAGAACGTAAGTGCTTAGCTCCTTGTATCACCATTCACTTTTCTGGCAAGCAGTAGGTTTATGCCAACGAATTTGTGACCCACAGGAGGTCGAAAACTATGGGTTTATGGCTTGGGTAGACAATAAATGGCCAGATGTTTAAGAATTCACTTGCGGTTACGTGGGATACGATGATACAAGTAGTGCAAGAATCGGAGAAGGTTCGAATGCGGTGGTGAAGCAACTGTTTGATGAAAAATAACAAGCATAGAAAACAAAAAATTTCCTACGATGTGAACTATGTACCAAGATCTATCTAATAGATACAAACAACGGGCGGATGTATATCCGTAGAGAACATACCCTTGAAGACCGACAAAGCTTAACGAGTTTGACTCATGGTTGATATAGACGATCTCTTGCCGATCTCAAGATCGAGAGGAAGTCCTAGCACCGCAAATCAGCAGCGCATCCGTGCTCGCACACACGTTCGAGGCACCGAGCAACCTCCGCCTCCTCGCTCCAGCGATGCAGCGGAAGCACAACTCTTTCTTTTCGAATAGCCATTGGGAATATGTATTTCGCTAGTCCGAGACCATGGGGAATAAATTCTAGATGGGGAGAGAGATCCTTCACGAGGAGGTGTCAGTGAGAGAGAGCAGAGGGGGTGCCTTTTATAGGAGGAAGAGGGCACCCAAGGGGGTGGCCACGCCATGGGGCTGCCCCTCCTCCTTCATTCATTTGGTATGACACTCCACTCACAAAAATCCATTCAAATCCCTCCACTCAAAATCCCACTCAAACTTGCCATTAAATTTCCACCAAATTTAATGCAAACTCTCATTAAATAAAACTCTTTTATTGTATTCAGAATTTATTGTATGATAATGGATAACAATCTGAACATAAACAATAATCCAATGTTTCCACTCACAAGCATCAACTACAATAGTAATTAACACCGGGAAAGTTTCTCCTATTGAACTAAGCAATATCTAACACAATTGTTACAGCGGGACGGAGTGGTGATGATGGTGTTGGTGAAGATGATGGTGTGGATGATGATGATGATGATCCCGATGAAGCCTAGCTTGATGACGGTGTTCATGGAGACGGTCTCCCCTCTCCGGGAAAGAATTCCCTCGGCAGAAATATGCCTGTCGGAGAGATCTTTCTCTCTGTGTTTTCCGCCTCCTATAGGCGGCGGAAATCTATCTATGGTCGCTCCCCAGGTGCTAGGATTCCGTAGGGAAGATATAGGCGAAGGGGCAGAGTCGGAGGCCGAACAGGTGGGCCAAACCCACCCTAGGTGCGGGGTCAAGTGGGCCTGCGCCTAGGGGGTGTGGGCCCCCTGAGGCCCTCCTTCACTCCTCCTTCTGGCTTCCTTCGTCTTCCGGTAAAATAATATGTTTCCATATTTTTCTGATCTTCGCGAAATTGCACCGAAACGCCGTCTTTTCCATCAGAATCCAGACTCCGGCAGTCCGTCCTCTAGGAATCATCCAACATGCATAAACATATGAAAATCCATAAGTAATACCTCATAATAAGACAAATATCAATGAATAGAGGTAAATTATGATATAGAAAGGTGATGCAAATTGGGCGTATCTGTAGGGGTTCGTAGCATGGAAAACAAAAATTTTCTATCGCATACAAACAAACAAGCCAAGATCTATCTACTAGATTGTAGCAACGAGTCGATAGAGGAACTCACCCTCGAAGATTCCAAAGCGGTTAACGAGCAGATTCGTGGGTGATGTAGTCGTACACTTCCGATCTCAAGATCGTAGACGATCCTTCCTACTGCGTTCGGCAGCTTCGCTCATCGGTCACACGTTCGATTTTCGTGAAGACCTTCCTCTCCCTTGTTCCAGCAGGACGGAGGTTGTAGCACTCTCCTCGCGATTCCGGCTGTGGCGTGGTACCGGAAGTAGAAGGGAAATCCCGCAGGGCTTCGCCTTAAGCCCGTGCGAGTATGGTGGAGCTTATGAGAGAGGCTATTAGTGGTCTAGTAATTAGACACACCAATTAGAAGGCTCTAAACCAATTAGAAGGCTCTAAACATGGCTAAAGCAATTAGAAGCTCTAAACCAAAGCGGCTCTAAACCGGGAGGTAGAAGATAGGAACTTGTGTGTCTCTAGGAGGAGCCTGCCCTCCTTTTATGGGAGGGGTCTTGGCGGCCAGGGGAGGAGGAGTCCTCCCCAACTCGGCCTAGGGCTGGGCGCGGCTGGAGGACTCAACTCCTCCTCCAGGTTGGTTCCAACTCCTCTTGCTTGTTTCCCAGTTTCCTGTTTCCCACAGTTTCCTGTTTTAGCCGTTTGACTTTCAAACTGCCAATTTGACTTTCATGTTTTGGAACAGCAAGAACACTTAGTACATGATGCAATCATTCCAATATGTAATGACACATTCATGTACCCCTTCCCCAGTCTTGCGGACAATCCGAACCTTCTAGAACATTCAGATGAAAACACGGAATCATTCCCGAACTCAAACGGGACTTTCCTTATATGAATCTTATTCTACGGCCAATTCCGGATCACCTCGTGATATCCTGAGTCCCATCCGAGACTCCGAACAACATTCGGTCTCTTTCTCATAATACCATAACTACTCAAACAACGTCGAATCCTTAAGTGTGTCTCCCTACGGTTCGTGAATTATGCGGACATGATCGAGACACTTCTCCGAACAATAACCAATAGAGGAATCTGGAAATTCATATGGCTCCCACATATTTCTACGATTACTTTGCGATCGAATGAACCACTTACATACGATACCAATTTCCCTTTGTCTCACGATATGTTACTTATCCGAGGTTATGATCGTCGGTATCTCTGCATACCTAGTTCAACCTCGTTATAAAGTACTCTTTTCTCGTTCCGTGATATGTGATCCCTTGTGACCAAGTCACATGCTTGCAAGCTAATTGGATGACATTCCACCGAGAGGGCCCGAGTATATCTATCCGTCATGAGGATGGACAAATCCCTCTTGATCCATGTGTTTCAACCAATACTTTCCGAACACTTAATGCCACCTTTATAGCCACCCAATTACGGTGTGGTGTTTGATGTCATCAAAGCATCCATCCGGTAAAGGTGATATGCATGATCTCATGGTCGAAGGAATTAGGTTACTATGTATCAGAAAGCATATAGCAATTGAACTATTGAAATGACTTGATCTTTATGCTACGCTTATCTATAGGAGTATGTCCATCACATCATTCTCCTAATGATATGATCCTGTTGTTAATAACATCTCTATGTTCATGATCAGGAAACCATGATCATATATTAACCAACAAGCTAGTTTAACAAGAGGCTATACTAGGGACTCTTATTTTAGTTTACAAATCACACAAGTATTAATGTTTCCGGTTAATAAAATTATAGCATGGTATGTAAAGATTTATCATAAGTGTGAAGATATGATAATAACCACTTTATTATTGCCTCTTGGGCATATCTCCAACAGTCTCCCACTTGCACTAGAGTCAATAATCTAGTTTCAAACCTTTGTGTATATAACACCTATGGCTTTCCGGTGTTGTATGTACACGATTGCTAGTGGTCAACTGATCTCCGGATCTGACACTTCCAGGTCCGTGTGTAATTGCCTGTCTTTGCGTCTCTCATCACTCATTCTCTAATGAGATGGCTTTGTATAAATTTGGTCTTCGGTGTGACCTTTAGCTCTTTGGGGTTAAAACATGTTGATAATATTGTACAATATATCTTCATAGTATTATCCCACTGTGAACTACACCTAGTTTGATAACAAACTACTTGACACAAATGCCCTCTTTTTGCTAAAATAGCAGTTATATACTTGGCCTTTTGTTGTAGTATCTGTCACAATGTCTTAACTTTGGAACTCATCCAAATCCATTATGGAACTCACCTTCCATTATATTGTGCCACCCTTAGTTTAGATTGAGATAAACTTAATTTGTACTTTGTGACAAAGCTAGTATCAATGTAGTACTTTTACAATGAACTAACCATCTATTTGTCACTTCTACAAATATTATACTCTTAGTTCTTCTAAAAGATCATAAGAATATCCTTACTATTGTCCAATGATCATCTTACGAATCATTACGGTATATGCTCACAACATTTAGAGCATAGGACATATCTGGATTTGTACATATCACAGTATGATTGATATAAATACTCTTTGTGATTTCATACATCAAGTATCAATCTATACTTGATTATTTGTTTCACTTTACCAAATGTCAATACACTTGAATATATCATCAACATTGAACTTATTCAATCCTTTCTGTGTGACAAGAATCTCTCTTGTAGTTTCTATATTGAACTCATTCAATATCTTGTCTATGTACTTCTGACACAACCATATTAGCGTCTATTGATGCCAAATATTTAGGTTTTGCCTAAGTCTTTCATCGGGATGAAATTCTTAATATGTGTTAATAAAAGATACATTATTTCCAATCAATAATATGTCTTCCACATAATGTATTAGAAACATGTCTTAGCGCTCCCACTTAATTTCTTGCAAATGCAAGCATCTTCATTGTCTCTAATGAACTTTTAAACTCCTTTAACAGTTTCATCATAGTGAAGATTCCAACTCCGATGCTCACTTCAACCATTGAAGTTTGCATATGCTTTTAGCATCCTATGAATTAACAAAACCCTATGGACCGTGTTATGCACATGTCCTAGGTAACGATTCTATTAGAAGAACTTGTTTTGTTTATTCAACTATCATATAACAAAATTATATGTAGTGGTTGCTACATTAATCCGTCTAGACTAAATATCACTATGAAAGATCAAATCTTGTCATAGTCAACCTTTGAACATTGTTGTGAACTCTTTCCCAACATGTCGACTATTTCATAGATGTGAAACATCCATGTCTATTTCTTTATAGATCCAGACACAACTATAAGGTCTTACACCTTTCTCGAGGTCCTTCAAGTTCAAAACTTGATTTTCTCGTATGGAACTATCACCGATTTTATGGCTTCAAGCCATTTTACGGAGTCAGGGCCCATCATCGCTTCTTTGCATGTAGTCGGTTCATTATTCTCAAATAATGATTCAACCCTCAAATCTTGGTATTTGATTGTTTATCCGACCTACTTGTTTCAATAGGAACTTGGATCTTCGTGACCACAACCTTTGAGGTCGTGAGCCATGAGCATTATTCTCGCCTCCAAACACTTTTCAAGCTTCTAACTCTGCACATATAGCTAAGGTTCTTTTAACCTTATCAAAGTTCTATTGTCCTCCCACTTTAACTTTTCACGAAAAATTCCTTCTCAAAGAAACTTGACGTTCTAAGTGACAAAACACTTTTGTCTCCGATGTTATGGAGGATTACTTAACAGTTATTCAAAATAACATACAAAGACAGTTCATCCGACTTTGGTTGCACACATCTTTCTTATGCATAGCATACCAATGTTTAAGAAAGGACAACTTGGGTTTTATCCCAAACCATAACCTTATATGGTGTCATTTCAACGGATTATGATGAAGCTCTTTTCGGTGGAAAACGGTAATCTCTAAAGCTTTTAATCTTTAAAATATAATGGCAGTTTATGAATTACACCTTCGATCTTACCATGTCAAACAAGGTTTAATTACATATCTCGAACACTCCATACTCTTATGGTGTTTCGGGAAAATGCAAATCCACTAACGATTCCTTTAAATCTTAGGTATTATGCTAAACTTGTGACTCAAATATCTTCCTTTATAAACTATTTATATTCTTGTTACAATGATTTTGCACTTCATCTTGAAAGTCCTTGAACTTTTCAAATGTTTCATACTTCATCCTTATTAAGTAATTATTCATATATTCACTCAAATTTTCGGAGAAAGCACATGAAGTTGAAATCCATCGCTCTTGACTATACATAATGGACTTCATACAACAATATGTACAAGTTCCAATAAGCTAGTCTATCGTTCCCTTTTGGCCTATGAACGAAGTTTTAATTATCTCTAGGAAAGTTTCACAAGCGTCATTTGATCAAAATCAAATAGACTCCAAAATTCCATCCATATGGATTTTCTTCATGTTTTCTTTCCAATATAATTTAAACGGCGATGTCACTTCCTAAGTAATCTTTCAATCAATTTGTCTTTTGACATCTTTAGCACTAGTTTTATGGATGTGATATCTCCAACGAGATTTGCAAATCATCCATCTTTTATAGATTACGGCAATTATTTGAACAACCCTTTTGTTCTCATAATACCTGATAAAACAAATCTTGAAGGCAAGCTTTGATGTTTAACGAGCAACACAATAACCCTTTATTTTGTTCTCGATGAACATCATCACATATTCTTTGCTAGTTACTTAGGCCATTGTAGTTCATGAATTACATTGTTTTGTATGACGATTCATACCAACAAATTCAGTATCAAATACTTAAGAACCACATTGTTTAATAAGCAAAGAATATAGCCATAACATGTATATCATCTATATACTTAAATTGAACAATTCTAATCTTTTCTTTTCGCCATATATTTATGAGATTCTCTTTCGGTATTTCCTTTTCTTGAAAGAATCTATCAATATCAATACCGGTAGAAAACACCCCATTGATCCGGTTGGTAAGGGCATTAGTCGGTTGCCCAACCGGGGCAATCGGGACTAAAGTTCAACCTTTAGTCCGGTTGCCCAAAGAATCGACAAAAGATCATACACGCGTGGCGGCTGCGTGCGAGGGGCTTTAGTCCCGGTTCGTATCTCTAACGGGACTAATAACCTTCGCCGGCAGTAGATTTGGCCATTTCTCGCGGCAGAGAATTCATTTTGCACATTTTGTTGCGGCGGCATTTTCGCCACTTTTTGTGCCGCGAAGAATTCATTTAGGTTGTTTTATTGTTTATTTAGTGTTTTGCACTTATCAATGAAGGAACCTTATATTACACAAGATCATCATGACAATATTACATTCAATACACGGATCGAGTTCATGCACTACATACAAAAGTGTTCCCTTGTCTATACGGATCGAGTTGCTATTTTTACAATCCCTATTCTCTATACACGTAGAATAGTACTCCTTCGGTCTAGGACTTACGCATCCAAGAATCCCAATTCCTCTGAATTGCTCAGACGCGATCCTTTGGCGTAAGACCGTCCGTAGACGTTCGATCTAATTTAAAAAAGGAGTCTATATGAATGAAACTAAACACAATTTGTTTGAAAATAAAACTATAGAAATTGTTTACACGTGGAGTTGCTCTAAATTTCTGCCCTTCTCATCGCGTCTGCCGGATGAACTCGCAAACATAGTATCCACAGATTGTTACCGTCCCCGTGGGGGCACTTCACAAGAACATAGTTCAATCAAAATAATAATCAAGCATGATAATAATCGTATCAAAACTAGAATCAAAGATATGCGGATATAGCTAGTGGTGCTTACATTTAGTGGTTGAAATGTAAGCTCCTCTTCCAAACACCCCTAGCCTTGTTGGTGAACTGCTTCCAAAAGCGCGTGAAAAGCGAATAAAATAAGTTCTTAAGTACTTGATATCATAAAATTCACGAACATTGCCGATATAGTGTCGTAATGATTAGAATTACATTGGAGAAGTATCGCATGTCCTTCCACGTATCAAGGGGTTTATGTTTGAGTCCATGACTAGTACACGCCCTTTGTCAAGTTGAATGATTAATGAATATAGTGGAAGCTGCGAATGCATAACTAATCAATTATATACTTAACATCGAGTTAGCGAAATAGAAAGTGTATACAAGACAATAACACTCACTTGGAAGTTGTAAGGAAAAAGTATTTCCCTTTTGGTCTCTTGAAACCTTAAGCGTGTACTATATTATCCTCCGTATCACAGGGGCTTATTTTGAGATTAGCTTCATGAACCCAATATGGGTCAATGAAGCCAATATCATAGATTTGTCCTCTCTGCATTCGAGAATCTTCATTACATATTACAGATGATTATATACATGCAATAAACAAAGTGAGATAGGGAGACTAAGTTAATTACAGAATTAGTACTTACAGATAATAGGCGATGAGCGATTTGTCCAAGGTCTTGATTGAATAATTGAAATAGCTCATTAAATTCAATGGATATCATGTCATCATTTTCTTTCCCATGATGCTTTTTGTAACCTCGGCACTATCCATTAGCCGCCCTTGTGGCGTGCATGTACCGATTATGCAATCTTCGCATTTTTGTTGAAAGATTATTTACCTCCTCGGGTTTGACGAGAGGTTTGCGTCTTGGTATTTGTATGCTACTTCACTCACGGAAGAACTCTAATCGATAAGTCTTGGGCAATACTCATACCTTGAGCATGGCGGCTTCTCCGTGTGCAACTACCTGGATCATCGCTCTTCGCCCCATATTTGCTCGACCCCACATTGGTTTGAGAAATCACCTTGAGAGGCGCAAGTCATTTGCTTGTTCTCCGAGCTGGGCAACAGATTTCCGCTTGCATCAAGATCGCTCTTCGAGGCTTTTGTGCGCATGTGACTTGAGAATAGAACGCTCATAGTCCGATGACAGCTTTGGCTCGGGTTGATGAAGAGTCTTTAGCATTTTCAACACTTTGGCTTTTTCTTCTTTGGTCTTTGGGAACTCTGGCTCTTCGGCCGCCTCGGCTTAGCGAAAATGTCGTTCGCATCAACGATCGCCGAGATCCTCTTCAAGACATCATAAGCTCTCTTGGGAGGAACCGTTGGTACTTTGGAAGAGGCTCTTGTTTACGTTTCGGCGATCGCTTACGACGCGATAGCGATGCGCTTTACGCTTTTATCCCGAGGCGGCGATGGCTGCACCGGAGATTGGTGAGGCGCGGGTGAGGCGACGAAGACGGCTGCCAGCCAAGGCGACCTCATTGGAGACGGGTGAGGCGGCGGCGAAGATGGCCTTGGCGTGTGATTTGAAGCATACAATCCTTCGGCCATAGAATGGTGACGTTTTTGCGTCACCGACGACACATCCCTTCACCGGCGTGGTGAAGATCCAAAACCTCAAAGGTGGGCATGATTTCATCCACGCCGACAACAGCGTAGCCCTCTGGAACCGGACGACTGTGGTAAGTTGGTGTGGGCCAATTGGTAAGGCATAGCCGACCGCCACCTTCATTGATATGTTCACAACTTTGACATGTAGCTCGCAATGTGTCATCTCTGTGATATCATCCACTGGGTAGCCAACAGGAGCCATCGTCGGTGCATCATCGGCATCGCCATTGTCATCACCCGGGACCTCGGTGGAAGCCACACGCTTCGATTATTCGATAGGCCGGTAGCATCGAATGCAGTGTGCTGCTGAGATGGGGCGCCGGTAGTACTTTGCTCTTTAAGTGAGTTAATTTCATCTTGTTGTTGCTTTAATCGTTCTTGACCATACCAAATACATCATCACCAGCTGGGAGTTCGGAACTGATTGACCGCCGGGACCCTTTCCAAAGATTACTTCTATGTCCTTGACCATACCAAATACATCATCACCAGCTGGGAGTTCAGGCTTCTTCCGGTGATCTGCCTCACCTTTGAAATGCTTGCCTTTCTTTCTTACGGGATGATTGGTCGGAAGAAATCATCGATTCGCTAGGTACACAACCTTCTTGCATTTATGCAAATATGTACCTTCGGTCTTATCTAAACAGTGGGTGCATGCCTTATATCCTTTGTTTATGCATCACGAAAGGTTACTAAGAGCAGCCAATCATTGATGGTTACGAATAACAACCCTCGTAGATTAAATGGCTCTGTTTGTTCTCATCCCATACGTACACCTGGTTTGCCCCAAACTGTAAGAGTTCTTCAACTAATGGCCTAAGGTACACATCAATGTCGTTGCCAGTTGCTTGGGCCTTGGATGAGCTTGGCATCATAATGAACTTACGCTTCATGCACAACCAAGGAGGCAGGTTGTAGATACATAGAGTCACGGGCAGTCTTTGTACTGACTCTGCTCCCCAAAAGGATTCATGCCATCCGTACTTAGACCAAACCATAAGTTCCTTGCGTCACCTGCAAAGTCCGGAAGTCTCTCGATTTTTCTCCACTTTGTGACCCATCGGTGGTGTCTCAACTCCCGTCTTTCTTACGGTCTTCTTTGTGCCATCGCAACAACTTTGGCATGCTCTTTGTTTCGAACATGCGTTTCAACCTTGGTATTATAGGAGCATACCACATAACCTTAGCAGAACCCTCTTAGGAGGCTCTCCCTCAACATCACCAGGTCATCTCGTCGATCTTATACCGCAACGTTGCATACCGGGCATTTATCTAAATTCTCATACTCCTTACAGCGGTAGAGGATGCGATCATTAATGCATGCATGTATCTTTTGCACATCTAATCCCGGAGAGGAGAGTCTTCTTTGCTTCAGAGGTACTATCGGGAAGTTCGTTATGTTTTGGAAACTTGGCTTCATTATTTTCAGCATCTTTTCAAATGAGGAGTCGGTTAGACCACACTCGCCTTCCATCGCACAATTCCAAAGGTCGTCGAGCTTTGTCTTGCCATCTTCACAATTTGGGTACAACAATTTCTTGTGATCTTCTAACATGCCCTCTAACTTCTCATTTACATTTCACGGTCTCGCTTTGCATCGAAATGACCCTACCAAGTTCATCACCGGCTCATCCGATGCCCGTTCTTCACCTTTTTTCCTCTCCATTGTCTTCCATTGCGGTATCAGTATTCAGAAACATATGATGATAGTTGTTATCATCATCTTCTTCTTCACCATCTTCCATCATAACCCCTCTTTCCCGTGCTTGGTCCAGCAATTATAGTTGGGCATGAAACCTTTCATAATCGGTGGCGAATGATTTTAGGAAGAGTACTCCTTGTTGTTCCGACATTGAACACATGGACAACGTATAAATCCATTCTCTTTGTTTGTCGTAGCCACATCGATAAATTTATCCACGCCTTTGATATACCTGCCACCCGCCGTCACCGTACATCCATTCCCGACCGCTCATCCGCATCATATAAGTAAGTTTATCAAAAACAGGACATCATAAATAGTGAAATAACCAATTCACACCACATGAATTGTATCAATGACCTAGAAAAGATAAGATTGCTAACCTCGATCGAGGAAATAAGCTCAGCGCGTCTCGGACACCTTCTATATTTTTGTTCTATGAGAAATTCAACGGGTTTTTTCACTCAAACATTTCAACAAACACCTTCAATGCATGCATGAGAAAAACTAGCACACACCTCACACTTACACCATTCAAAAAACAGAGTGGAGGCGGAGGAGGGGGTCAGGCTGCATTTATAGAGGGAGGGTCTTTAGTCCCGGTTGGAGCCAAGAAGGACTAAAGGTGCGTGAGCCACGTGGTGTGGCCAAACCTTTAGTCCTTGGTGGCTCCAACCGGACGCATGCCCCTTACCAACCGGACCCATGCCTCGCCCCGCTCTCCAACCGATCACAGCAAGATTAGTCCCGGTTGGTGGCGCAACCGGGACTAATGCTCCCAGGGGTGGCGAACGGATGGCCCTTTTTCCTCTAGTGATAGTGGAGTCATACATATGACACATAGTCCAAAGCGTGTATAGTTAAATACCAATGTCTTTGGACTTGCACCTTGAAGTAGATCACCATCATCAAATGTTTGGTGTTCTTTCAAATTCCTTTATTTAGTAATCTCTTGGTGTAGTAAACATTTTACCTACATCAAATATTCATCCTTATCATGGAATCGTCCATGATCAAACTACTTTTAGCTTGTAACGGTGAATCGCAAGTATAATGTTGCTCTCAAAACCTTTTGGAGGATTAGGACAACTAGTGTCTCCAACCTTTTGCAAATTCTCATCAAATATGAGAACATGACTTTTGCCATATTATACGCTATCATGTTGCAACCAAAACTTTGTTTCAGATATCACAATATCTTCCACACATCATGGTTTCAAACAACTCTTTCAGATCCTAGATAACCTTGATATTAAGAGAATCCTTTGAATATCAAGAATCGTGAGACAAACATGATACTTATATACTAACATTGGAATTGTTACTCTTGTTTTAATACCAATTATTAAATTTCATGGAGTAAGGAACTTACCGAAAGTTTGCAATAGGACTTTTAAACTTTAGATTAACACTTCAAAACAATACGATACCAGTCAGTAACTAACCAGAATTCTATAGCTCTACCATCTCAATTATAACTAAGCGCAAGGTGGTAAACGGATGCCAATGACTACAACAACTATGCAAATTCACTTTGATTTAGTTTATGATAAATTGAGTTCTAATTAATAATTAAATTAATCTAGGTGAACTCCCACTCAAAACAATATCCCTCACATTGTTTTAGTGATCACACGAACCAAATCCACCACATCAAAACCGATCATCACGAGAGTTGATGTAGCTTCAATGGCTAACAATCAACATGTTCATCATATCTACTATATGACTCATGCTCTACCTTTCGGTAATCCGTTCCTGAGGCCATGTCCGTACATGCTAGGCTCACAAGATCAAACCTTAGTTTCCGCATGAGCAAATCTGGCTTGCTCATGTTGTATACACTTGCAATCTAACACACCCGATCATCACGTGGTGCTCAAACAACAAGCTTTTAGCAACGGTGCTAACTAAGGGGGAACACTTTAAGACTTGAAATTCATGTGCATGAGGGATCATCTTATAATGCTACCGTCGTCTACTAAGCAATACAAGATGCATAAAGGATTAACATCACATGCAATTCATAATATGTGATATGATATGGCCTTTCTTCTTTGTGCTTCCGATCTCCATCTTCCAAAGACGAACATGATCTCCATCATCACCGGCATTGCATCAAGGTCAATGACGCCTCTCCATGGTTGTCGCCCACCGCTTCAACTATTACAACTACTTTGAATAGACACGCTGGTCTTAACATAAATTAAAGACAACCATATGGCTCCCGCGGTTGCCAACTTACAATAAGGAACATTGCATACATCATATATAATCACAATCATGGCCATATCACATCACAAGACACCTGCAAAACAAAGTTAGACGCCTCTACTTTCTTTGCATGTTTTACGTGGTTTGGTCTTTCAATAAGTGTCGTTCTAACTTTTAACATGAACCACAACATTGATACTAGCATTGTCGATTACCTTGTAAATTGGATCTTAACTATGCTAGGAGAAAGCAGCCCCATAAAGCCACTTATGCAATACAAGTTGCATGTCAAGCGTGGAGCAAGTCTCATGAACGATGTCATGTAAGGTTAGCCTGGGCCGCTTCATCCCAACATACCGCAAGATGCAAAGTACACAAGAAGCAATCGACAATAAAAACATCAACGCCCACAATGACCATTGTGTTCTACTCGCAAGATCTACATATAGACACGGCTCGATACCATGTGAGGGGTTCAGAGCATGGAAAACAAAATTTTCTATCGCATACAAACAAACAAGCCAAGATCTATCTACTAGATTGTAGCAACGAGTCGATAGATGAACTCACCCTCGAAGATTCCAAAGCGTAACGAGAGCGATTCTCGTGGGTGATGTAGTCGTACACTTCCGATCTCAAGATCGCGAGACGCGATCCTTCCGGCCAAGCGTTCGGCAGCTCCATGATCGGTCACACGTTTACTGACGAAGACCTTCCTCTCCTTGTTCCAGCAGACAATGGAGGTTGTAGCACTCTCGCGATTCCGAAGACAACGGCGGTACCGAAGTAGAAGGAAATCCGCAGGGGCTTAAGCCGCCTTGCAAGTAGTATGGTGGAGCTTATGAGAGAGGCTATTAGTGGTCTAGTAATTAGACACCAATTAGAAGGCTCTAAACCAATTAGAAGGCTCTAAACCGAGGCTAAAGCAATTAGAAGCTCTAAACCAAAACGGCTCTAAACCGAGGTAGAAGATAGGAACTTGTGTGTCTCTAGGAGGAGCCCTGCCTCCTTTTATGGGAGGGGGTCTTGGCCAGGAGGGAGGGAGTCCTCCCCAACTCGGCCTAGGGCTGGGCGGCCTGGAGTCCAACTCCTCCTCAGGTTGGTTCCAACTCCTCTTGCTTGTTTCCCACAGTCGCTTTCCCACAGCTTCTGTTTTAGCCGTTTGACTTTCAAACTGCCAATTTGACTTTCATGTTTTTGGAACAGCAAGAACACTTAGTACATGATGCAATCATTCCAATATGTAATGACACATTCATGTACCCTTCCCCGGAGTGCTTGGGACAATCCGAACCTTCTAGAACATTCGATGAAAACACGGAATCATTCCCAACTCAAAGCAGGGACTTTCCTTATATGAATCTTATTCTCCGGACCATTCCGGATCACCGTGATATCCGGATCCCATCCGAGACCAAACAACATTGGTCTCTTTCTCATAATACCATAACTACTCAAACAACGTTGAATCCTTATGTGTCTCCACGGTTCGTGAATTATGCGGACATGATCGAGACACTTCTCGAACAATAACCAATAGAGGAATGAAATTCATATGGCTCCCACATATTTCTCGACATTACTTGCGATCGAATGAACCACTTACATACGATACCAATTTCCCTTTGTCTCACGATATGTTACTTATCCGAGGTTATGATCGTCGGTATCTCCGCATACCTAGTTCAACCTCGTTCTCGATAAGTACTCTTTTCTCGTTCCGTGATATGTGATCCCTTGTGACCAAGTCACATGCTTGCAAGCTAATTGGATGACATTCCACCGAGAGGGCCCAGAGTATATCTATCCGTCATGAGGATGGACAAATCCCACTCTTGATCCATGTGTTTCAACCAATACTTTCCGAACACTTAATGCCACCTTTATAGCCACCCGATTACGGTGTGGTGTTTGATGTCATCAAAGCATCCATCCGTAAAGGTGATATGCATGATCTCATGGTCGAAAGAATTAGGTTACTATGTATCGAAAGCATATAGCAATTGAACTATTGAAATGACTTGATCTTTATGCTACGCTTATCTATAGGAGTATGTCCATCACATCATTCTCCTAATGATATGATCCTGTTGTTAATAACATCTCTATGTTCATGATCGAAACCATGATCATATATTAACCAACAAGCTAGTTTAACAAGAGGCTATACTAGGACTCTTATTTTAGTTTACAAATCACACAAGTATTAATGTTTCCGGTTAATACAATTATAGCATGGTATGTAAACATTTATCATAAGTGTGAAGATATGATAATAACCACTTTATTATTGCCTTGGGCATATCTCCAACAGTAACTCCCCAAGTTAGACTTCGCTTGTCCCCAGCGAATCGAGCTTCGATAAACATGTCCACAGGTTTATGGAGTGAAGTGTCGATAAAAGAATACGAACAAGAAGCATCACACTTACCATTGCACAACTCATAGAACAAAGCAACTCACTATTATATAACTTAGCTTGCAATAAAGTATAGTAGTCACAATAGAGATGCATAAAGATAAATCGTAATTGGAATTGGAAAACTTGTTCTTGGTCAGAGAACACCTGGTAAATAGTTTCACAAAAGCTTTTTGTAGAAGTTTCAAAATAGGAGCACTCTTTGCTCAAAAAGGTTTTTCAAAAGTGAAGGCTTTCAAAGTAATACTCAATAGATAAGAGTTTTGTGCAAACAAGGAAGATAAACAAAATGATTGAATAAATCACCATATGAATGCTTGAAACACAACAACTCAAAAGCTTGCTGGAGACAGAGAGGAAGTAGATTTACTAACTCAGCTTGGAAGTGGGAGAAAGGTCCCTTCTTAGAGGGTAGCAGGAATTACAAGTCATAAAGAGCTTCCAAAAGATTATGGTACTTACTATCTTTGAGGCCTCATTGCCCCTATCATAAGCATCTTGAGATGATTAAGGTTAAAGTGAACAAATATGGAGTATATGCTTGACGAAATATAAGTTGGCAATCTCATGTCCCTTGAATATGAGGGCCACTCCTCATGCATACTCAACTTTGGATCCAGGTAAGTTCTTGTCATTGTAAGTATTTGCATATCATTGAGAACTGCCAATGGGTACCCCTTGCACATGGTACAAGAGCTTTGCCATAACCAAAATGACAAGGCAAGCAGACAATGAGCATCTCAGCAATCTTTTTATTTACTATGCATATAGCTTTTTATTGAGTATGCTTCATAGATGACTCACTATGGTGATGCTGCAAGTTTCCACCATGATTAAGCATGACTTAGGCTAGTGGCCCAGGCGTTTCTCTAACACATAATACAAACTCCATGGACTTACAAGTTCCCTCTTTATTTCACACCGTTGACATCCATAGACAAAAGAGCATGATATCAACTATGTACGACAAGGTACAAGTGCAATGTTGAAAACGTTCCCCGTGACAGCATGGTTCTGCTAATCCCAGCATATAGATGCAAGCATATACAACTTCGATGTCCACAATGGTTCAAGTTTATTAGGGGCAAGTAAATAAGGTGTGCCATCAAGTTCGTGAGAGCTTTACTAACTAGTTTTCACATAACAAAATACTTTTTAATTCGAAAGGTAGATCAAGTTTGAGAATTTTCTAGGATAGCAATAGCTATTAGGTAGATATGGTGGACACAAGTGGCAAAAAAAATTTGGTTCAAAGGGTTTTGGAAACATGAGAAGTATGCCTTCTCAAAACAGGTTTTTGGCTAGCAAGGCTAGGTAGCAAGCAAGAGAGTTGAAATAAACAAGCAAAAATACAAGTAATAAAGCCAAACATGCAATCTTTCCTTGAATACACAAAAGAATCTCAAATAAATAATACTAAGCTTATGAGCCAACAAGAAAGAAACAAAAGATACCAAATACCTATAAGCCTTTTATTTCTTTCTTTTTGTTTCAAATTAATGCCACTGACCAGAACTCAGTTTGCCAAAACCAATTTATATCCACTTAATGCTCCCAAAGTGGTGCCAATACTGATCAACAAGATCCATCATATAATAGAGATTGCAAACTAAAATAAGAAGTGCAAAAGGTAAAAGATGAGACTTCTCATTAATATTCAATAAAGGCACTCACACCAAGGGATACATAGATAATCAATTAAAGGAGAGATACTTCCACATGCAAAAAAAACTATAAGATAACTTCTCTACCACAGATATGAATCCACTAGAAGGTAAAATATGAAAGATAGTGGTGGTGATACCACGGCACTCCCCCAAGATTGGAACAAGCCAAGGGGATGCCAAACCTGATGACGAATTACTCCTTTTGAGGTGGTGGTGTTCTCTTGATAAGCTCTTCAATAAGTTTCCTTAACTCCTCAAACTCAAAGGTGAGAGTTCAGATCAGCTCCGAGTTTTGCTCTATACGGTTCATGATCATGCAAGTCTGATAATCCCAGTTCTTGTTGTTCTTTCCCCACTCTTCATCCCTAGCATGATCCTTCGCTGCATTGTTAGAACGACACATATCCCAAACCACAGGCAAATTCCCTTTGGGCACATGTTGATATTGATATTCATGTATAAGTGTATGGAAGGGTCTCTTGTTACGTGGAGGAGATGGATGTGGATTGTAGAAGAGACGTGGAGGTTTCCCTCCTGTAGACATCCGTGTTGTCCTCTTAAGCTTGGTAGGTCGCGCCACCAAACCAATGCTCGCGATGGTAGCGCGAGTGTCCGGTTTCTTGTCCTCCTCCATGTCACCTTCATATCCTCCCGAAATCTCCTCCTCTTTGGGGACTTGAGGTTCTTCTTCCTTGGGCTTCTTTCCTTTGTCATCGGCGGAGGCCATGGTGCTCTAAACTTGAGAAGATTTTCTGACAGAAACAGATCGAAACGAAAACACGACGAGAACACGATGCAAGGACCTCGGGAAACCCGAGGAGTTATATATTACGAAATTTCAATGCATAAGGAAGGTTTCGACGAAAACGGCGAGAGCGGAGTTCGGGAGTCAAACCTCTAGGTGTGGCCAGGTGGGCTGCGCTGGGGTGGGTTGTCCACCCGGCCCGCTTCCTCTTCGATTTCATCTCATAACTTCCTTATGTATTAAAACACCAAAAATATGAAAAATTTGGGGTTTCACGAACCTTCTCTTTTTACCACTTTTACCTATTCAAAGACGAACTCAGCAATTTCTGGTGTTTGATCTTGATAAATTCTTCTAGAGTCACCATTTGAATGACATCCACTTCTTCATTGTAAGAATCTCCAGAAATATAATGTTTTAGTCTTTGACCATTAACCACCTATGTTGTGTCATCCTTCAGAGAACATATTTTGATGGCACCTGAACGGTACACTTCCTTGGTAACAAAAGGTCCTTCCCATTTGGAGAGTAGTTTCCATGCAAAAAATCTGAGACGAGACCTATACAAAAGAACCTTCTCACCAACATGAAACTCCCTTTTGAAAATTCTCCTATCATGCCATCTTTTACTTTTTCCTTAAAGAGACTAGCATTTTCGTAGGCTTCCCCTCTCCACTCATATAGATTACTTAAATCGAGCAGTATTTTCTCACCAGCAAGTCTAAAATCTCTATTCAACTCTTTCACTGCCCAATAAGCTTTGTATTCTAATTCTAAAGGCAAGTGACAAGCTTTCCCATAGACCATTTTGTAAGGAGACATCCCCATAGGATTTTTATAAGCAGTTATATAAGCCCACAAAGCGTCATTTAACTTTTTAGCCCAATTTTTTCTAGATCTATTGACAGTCTTCTGCAAGATAGATTTGATTTCCCTATTGGAAAGTTCTACTTGCCCACTAGTTTGGGGGTGATAAGCTGAAGCTATTATGTGGTTTACGTCATACTTAGCGAGAGTTTTTCTAAAACCCCATGAATAAAATGGGAGCCTCCATCAGTCATGAGATACCTAGGTACACCGAACCTAGGAAAAATGACATCTTTGAGCATTTTCAAAGAGGTCTTACCATCATCACTGCTCGTAGGTATGGCTTCTACCCACTTTGTAACATAATCAACAACAACAAAAATATGAGTATACCCTTTTGAAGGAGGAAAATGCCCCATAAATTCGAATCCCCAACAATCAAAAGGTTCAATAACAAGAGAATAATTCATAGGCATTTCATTGCGTCTAGAGATGTTACC
Source organism: Avena longiglumis (assembly GCA_030063025.1). Taxonomy (NCBI): domain Eukaryota; kingdom Viridiplantae; phylum Streptophyta; class Magnoliopsida; order Poales; family Poaceae; genus Avena; species Avena longiglumis. Next base: position 22,634,452 of record CP125974.1, read on the forward strand.
TACTCGTTGGCATTCATCACATGATAAGATAAACTTCCTTGCATCTTTAAAAAGAGTAGGACAATAAAATATAGATTGTAAAACCTTCTGTGCAGTCCTATCCCCGGCATGATGTCCTCCATACGCACTGCCATGACATTTCCTCAATATCTCTTGTTGTTCAAATTCTGGAACACATCTTCTCATAATGCCATCTACTCCTTCCTTATATAGGTGTTGGTCATCCCAAAAGTAATGCCTTAGATCATAGAAGAATTTCCTTCTTTGCTGGGCTGTAAAGGTTGGAGGCAAATACTTGGAAACAATAAAGTTAGCATAATCAGCATACCAAGGATTCTCATGTGGACTTACCCTTATTGCAGCTAACTGCTCATTTGGAAAATTGTCATTAACAGGCAAAGGGTCAAAAGAAATGTTTTCCAAACGAGATAAATTATCGAACAGGATTATCGACCTTTCCTATCCACAATATGCATATCAAAATCTTGCAAAAGCAACACCCACCTTATAAGCCTAGGCTTAGCGTCCTTCTTTATCATAAGGTAGTTAATAGCTGCATGGTCAGTATGAATAGTAACCTAATAATCAACAATATAAGGTCTAAACTTATCACAAGCAAAGATTACAGCCAAGAACTCTTTTCAAGAGTAGCATATTTTTTTGAGAAGCATCTAGAGTCTTCGGCATAATGAATAACATTCAGCTTCTTGTCAACATGTTGTCCAAGGGCAGCACCCACAGCAAAGTCACTAGCATCACACATGATTTCAAAAGGTAAACTCCAATCAGGTGGTTGGACTATAGGAGCAGTTGTTAAAGCTTTCTTTAAAGTTTCAAAAGCTTCCTTACAATCATCATCAAAAACAAAAGGTACATCTTTTTTAAGAAGATTAGTAAGGGGCTTTGAAATTTTAGAGAAATCTTTAATAAATCTCCTATAGAAACCAGCATGACCAAGTATACTACGAATACCTTTGATATCCCTAGGACAAGGCATCTTCTCAATTGCTTCAATTTTGGCTCTGTCAACTTCAATACCTCTTTCATAGATCTTATGTCCAAGAACAATTCCTTCATTAACCATGAAATGACATTTCTCCCAGTTAAGAACAAGGTTTGTTTCTTCACATCTCTGCAAAACTTTATCAAGGTTGTGCAAATAGTTATCAAAATAAGTTCCATAGACGGAAAAATCGTCCATGAAAACCTCCACAATTTCTTCACAAAAACCATGAAAGATAGCAGACATACATCTCTAAAAGGTAGCAGGAGCATTACATAAACCAAAAGGCATACGCCTATAAGCATAAGTACCAAGGGGCAAGTGAAAGTGGTTTTCTCCTGGTCCTGTGCTTTCATAGCGATTTGAGAAAACCCAGAATAACCATCAAGAAAGCAAAAGTGAGTCTTTTTGGACAGCCTCTCAAGCATTTGATCAATAAAGGGCAAAGGATAATGATCTTTCTTAGTAACTTTATTAAACTTTCTAAAATCAATGCACATTCTATACCCAACTACTACTCTCTGGGGTATAAGCTCATTATCCTCATTAGGCACAACAGTAATTCCTCCTTTCTTGGGAACACAATGAACACGGCTAACCCATTGACTATCAGCAATAGGATAAATAATACCACCATCAAGGAGTTTTAATACCTCATTTCTTACCACTTCCTTCATTTTAGGATTTAAACGACGCTGGTGCTCAACAACTGGTTTCGCATTAGGCTCAATATTAATAGCATGCTGACATATAGTGGGAGAAATTCCTTTTAAATCATCAAGAGTATAACCCATAGCTCCTCGGTGCTTCTTCAATACCTCCAATAGCCTTTCTTCTTCCTTCCCTGAAAGTTTAGAACTAATAATAACAGGATATATCTTCTTATCATCAAGATAAACATATTTAAGATCATCGGTAAAGGTTTTAATTGAAACGGGATCCCCTTTGGGTGGTAGTGTGGTACCCAAATATTCCACAGGTAAATTATGCTTAAGTAACTCAGGCTGGCGAAGGAAAACCTCATCAATCTCATTTCTTTCCTTCATAAAGGCATCACTTTCATGATCTTCCATGAACTGCTGCAAAGCATTGTTAGGAGCAAGAGAAATAGCAGACCGTAGTTCAACCTTGAAATCCTCATCAGGTAATTCATTTTCATAAGGGGTTTTGGCAAATTTAGAAAAATTAAACTCATAAGATTCTCCATCAAACTTAGTCAAAACTTTTTCCTTCCTAAAATCTATGATAGCCCCACAAGTATTAAGGAAGGGTCTACCAAAGATGATAGGATAGGTTTTACTAGCTTCTTTACCAAGTACTAGAAAATCAGCAGGATATTTAATCTTACCACAAAGGACCTCCACATCCCTTATAATACCAATGGGGCAAGCTTGCTCTCTATTGGCAAGGTGAATAACCACATCAATGTCTTCAAGCTCACAAGGATCAATCTCATGCATAATTTCCCTGTAAATCCCATAAGGGATAGCACTAGAACTAGCACCAATATCACATAAACCATAATAGCAATGATCACCAATTTTAACAGAGAGCACGGGAACACTAGCTTTTCTAACTTTCTTAGGATGAGAAACAATATTAGTAGCATCTTCACAAAATACAATATACTCATCCTCTATATTTCTAGTGACAAGATCTTTCACAATAGCTACCACAGGCTCGATATCAATAAGATCATTGAACCTCTGTTTCTTTTGCGCTTTTGCTAACCACATTAGCCAAAATAGAGTGTTCCCTTATATTGAGGAAAAGGATCTTCAACATAAGGTTCGGCAAAATAGGATCAGCAAAGACAAACCTCTATCTTTGGCAGGAACGTGGGTAACAATGTCTTTATAAGGAGCATGGTACTTGTCCCACTTTCTTGGGTATCTCAATATAAGAGGCAAAAGCATTAAAACATTCCGCAAGAACTTGAGGATAAAGGCCAAACTTATTGCTAATATCATGAAAGTTATCAGTTCCCATAAAAGATTTAATACATTCATAATCATAGTTTATACCTGACTTTCTTCCTTTGTCATTCTCCCAAGCTTCAATGTTATCTTGAATACGGTCCAAGAGATCCCATTTAACTTCTTTCTTCATACTTGTGAATGATCCAGCACAAGAAGCATCTAGTAAACCTTTATCCTGAAGAGAAAGCCTAGCATAAAAGTTATTGAGAATAATATTGTTAGGGAATTCATGAATAGGACATTTAAGCATTAATAACTTCAGTCTCCCCCAAGCTTGAGTTGTACTCTTTACGTCAAGAGGCCAAAAGTTATATATAAGACTCCTATCCTTTTGGACTTCACTGGGAGGATAAAATTTAGAGTAAAAGAGAGATGCCATCTCCTCCCATTCCATGGATTGTCCATTCTTTAGCAGCTTATACCATGTGTTAGCTCTCCCTTTCAAGGATACGGAGAGTAACTTCTTCTTCACTTGTTCGGTTGTGATACCTGCACACTTAAACAACCCATATAATTCATGGATATAAAGCAAGTGATCACCAGGATGGACAGTTCCATCCCCAAAATAATAATTATCCATGACACGATTAATAAGACTCGCAGGTATCTTAAAAGGATCTATATCAACAAGTGGTGGTTTATCTACTACCCTTTCAGTGGTAGTAGTTTTACCAAACAGAAAACCAAGTAGGTTATCCATATTGGAAACAAAGAAACAAACAGTAACAAAAGGAAATACTCACAAGAAAGTTCCCTTACCGCCCACTCTTCAATAGCGCTTCACTCCCAAGAACTACGGAAAATATTCTTGATGACCCACAAGTATAGGGGTGTATCGGTACTTTCGATAAATAGGAGTGTCGATCCCAACAAGGAGCAGAAGGTGCTGAATAGTGGTATGGAGCAGGAAATCCCTGTGAATACTTAGCAAACAGATTTTTAGTGGTTTTCTGACAAGTCAACAAAACAAAGAGCAAGTAACAGAAGTAACGAACAAATGGAGCAAGTGTCCCAATACTTTCTTAGCAAAGGACAAACCGGTGGAAATACTTATAAGGACCAAACGTTCTCGAGGACACATGGGAATTCTGTCAAGTGCTTTTGCTCCAAATAGCTGAGTACTCTTCTTTGGTGTTTGTAAGTGTTGTGGGTGAACCTGCTAACATACCACCCTTCCTAGGACTAATACATACTTGTGATTAAACCCCGCAAACATCCGTAATTAGGAAAGTAATTAAGATATAAATCTAACCACAGCCTTAAACTCTGAGATCCTACGCTCCCTTGTGCAAAGGTGTCCTAACGGGGGTTCAGGTTTCTGTCACTCCGGCAACCCCGTGATTAGTAGACAAATACACAATGCATTCCCCTAGGCCCATAAATGGTGAAGTATCATGTAGTCGACGTTCACATGACACCACTAGAAGAATAGCACTACAACTTAAATACTAAACCATTGAATAATAACTCATCACAGATTCACTACTAACAACATGACTTCTCCCATGTCCTCAAGAACTAAACAAACTACTCACGAGACATCATATGGATCAAGATCAAAGATGATATGATAATGGATAACAATCTGAAAATAAACATAATCCAATGGTTCCACTCACAAGCATCAACTACAATAGTAATTAACACCGGGAAAGTTTCCCCTAATGAACTAAGCAATATCTAACACAACTGTTACAGCAGGACGGAGTGGTGATGATGGTGCTGGTGAAGATGATGGTGTGCATGATGATGATGATGATCTCGATGAAGCCTAGCTTGATGACGGTGTTGATGGCGATGGTCTCCCCTCTCTGGGAAGGAATTCCCCGAGAATCTCACGGAGAAATCTTCTCTCGGTGTTTCGCCTCCCGGTGGCGGGAAATCTATCTGTGGTCGCTCTCCATGTTTTAGGGTTCCGAGGGAAGATATAGGCGAAGGAGTCGGGAGGCGAACAGGTGGGCCAAACCCACCCTAGGTGCGGGGTCGTGGGCCGCGCTTAGGAGGGTGTGGACCCCTGAGGCCCCCATTCGCTCCTCCTTCTGGCTTCCTTCGTCTTCCGGTAAAATAATATGTTTCCATATTTTTCTGATATTCACGAAATTGCACCGAAACGCCGTCTTTTCCATCATAATCCAGACTCCGACAGTCCTTCCTCCAGGAATCATCCAACATGCATAAACAGATGAAATTCCATAAGTAATACCTCATAATAAGACAAATATCAATGAATAGAGGTAAATTATGATATAGAAAGGTGATGCAAATTGGGTGTATCGATGCCTTGCTTGAGATGTCGATGACTCGGCTCGCTTCCAACCGCCCTTGGAGCCATCGTGCGTAATCCCATATTTGTCATATCAGCGGTGTCTGGCAGTTGTAGCTCCATCTAGTACACGAGGAAGTCCGGTAGGACCTGAGACTTGATTGCATGGCGCTTCTTGATGGGGGAATACCAATCAGGGTATACCCACGAAGCGGAGTTGCCAGATGGGATCGAGCCGACTGAAGCCCATCCCAAAGCGGGTCTGACTCACTGGATATGACGACTAGCGCATGCTGGACCCAAACGACTGGCACCGACTGGAGGCCCAAGACGGCGACTCCAATAGAAAGCCCACTAAAGCACTTGTAAACCCTAACTGACTGCATATATAAAGCCACCAAGGGCACCCCCAAGGGGTACGTGATATTAGATCTAGTCTCCCTCGCCTCTGGCTCCATGTAAACCAATCTATACTCACATCGGATTGATAGCAGATGTAGCGATCCTCCACCGAGGATGTGAACCTGGGTACATCGTGGTGCCAATCTCGCCCCGATTCTCCTACGTCGCCTTGCTCTCTACGTAAGCTACCTCAGAGCATCCGCCGCAATACACGGCGGTTGGCGCCCACCATGGGGCTAGCGATGCTTGGAGGGTGATAATCCGGGCGAGATCCCATACCATTGATAGCGATCAGATCGCATCTGCCTGCCGACTCAGCTATTTTCGGATCTCATGAAGCATGCCAACGTCCAAAATCCCATGGGGTGGCGTGGTTCTGTTTCGCCACAGCCAAGTCCATGCAAAAAATATTGGAAGCAAACGCAAGGTACGCCATCGTCCATGGAATCCTGGTACACGCTTGTTTCCTAGTCCGATCTAGTACAATTTACTTGTCACAAGCTAGGTACGATTCTAGTCTCCCAGTCTAGAAATAGTACCAATTATTTCTGATCTAGTCAGTAGAAGCATCGTTGTATCAAACTCTTAATCTAAAATATTGTTGAATCATGTATCAACGCTAATTCCTGATTTACTTGAATGCATGCAGGGATTAATCTAAAAATATTAATCAATCGCCGAGGCTGCCCTCAAGCCTCTCTCGCTTAATCAAGCCACGAGGAGGACATGAGAGTCGGTTGATACTTTACTGTGATCTCATGAAAATTAATTGGTTGAAGCCTTCACGTGAAGGAATTCAAGAGATAGCAATACAACGACGTACTCGATCGATTCAACCGTCAACGCCACCGAGACTTTACCACCACCGGACTATTTTTTCTCTCAGTTCTTATCACATAAATAGATTGATTTACTTTAATTTAATGTTATGCATGTTATTTTGATACGCATGCATCATATGGACAAATTGATCTATGGAGATGGATCGGATGATGCATCAACACCACCATCTCGACTGCGACTTCGCGGCCCCGCATTCGACCGCTTTCGATGTGGTTTGTCGACGTCGTCGAAACTTGCATGTCGGACTCGCCCACGGAGTCGGGCTCGGGACTCGCCATGCTCAAACCCTCCTAAACACGGACACGCTTAAACGCTGACTCGCTAGGCTCGGGACTCGCCTGTGGGATCGCCATCCCGACCTTGCCCTCGGGTCTGTCATCGCCGACATCGTCATAGCGCGATCACCGTCCGCGCGTCGACCCCATGTCCGCCTGGCCGACTTCGCCATATAGTGCGATCCCGTCCGCCTTGTCGACCCTCGTGTCCGCGGCCGATTTCGCCATAGTGCGATCCCGTCATTGCGTCGACCCGTGTCCGCGCGTCGACTTCGCTTATAGCGATCACCGTCCGCAGCGTCGACTCCTTGTCCGCGCGTCGATTTTTCCGTTACGCCGTGCGACCCCGTCATTCGTCGAATGCGTACGCCACGCCTACTAAGGACCTTCATCGTCCGAAGTCGCGAGAGGGTCGCATGCCATGCTGCATGGACTCACCATCGGGCTTCTTTCACCCGGAAAATCAATTCGCCTTTGTCAACCTTTGAAAGAGTGACTCGCAATGGCCAAGTAGTGCGGACGAGGACCAGAAACCGAGCCTCGGATCGTCCACAAAAACGCTAACCGAGAGCCATCATTGAGTCGCTTGCTCCGGCCTTCCGCCAAGACAAATGGTAGTGCTACACAAAGCACCATGTCCTCCTCAACCCTAGACAAAGGCGACGACCGCGGCCAATCATGGACGAGGACTCGCAAACCGAGCCTCGGATCGTGAAAAACGCCACCGAGAGCCGTCTTTGAGTCGCCATGCGATCGCCCCCGGCCAAGACAGAGACTTCGCTACACGCAATCAACATCATCGCGACTCAATCGCGAACTTCGCCATACTGGGACTTTTCCTCGCGGACTCGCCATCATCGCAGACTTCGCCACACTGGGACTTTCTCGCGGACCGCAATCATCGCGACTCGCCATACCGGGACTTTCTCGCGGACCGCAATCATCGCGACTCGCCATACTCGGGACTTTCCCTTCGCAGACTCGCCACACCGGACTTTCCCGCGGACTCGCAATCGCCAGCGGACTTCGCCACACCGGGACTCTCGCGACTCGCAATCATCGCGACTCGCCACGCTCGAGACTCTCCACGCGACTACTCGCCGACCTCACGTTCTGAGACAGCGCCACTCGCCATCTCCCAACCTCGCCACTCACCGCGCTGGGCTTGGCGCTCGCCGATCACTCGACCGCCACACGCCGTGCTCGGCACGCTATAGATAGCGTCGCCGGCCACCGACCTCGCCACACACGCCGTGCTCGGGACGCTATAGATAGCGTCGTCCGTTCTCGACCTCTCCACTCGCGGCACTCGAGAACTTCGGCGCCGCGGTCGCTCGACCTCGCCACTCGCCGTGCTCGGGGGCTCGGCGCTCGCCGGTCGCCCGACCTCGCCACTCGCCGCGCTCGGCAGCAACCACTAATATTTTCAAAATATGCATCTCTAAAGAGCCTCAAGTCGCCTCTACAAGCCAACTCGAGCCTCGGGACTACTCCTAGGCATGCAGGTGTGTATGCGTGGTCCCACGATCGCGGCTCGCCCTCGTCGACTTCGCCATCGCACTCGCCCACAGATTAACGCTGGGACTAACCGCCACTAACACTCGCCCTCGCGTAACGCTCGGGGACTCGCCGCGCGGATACTGCCTCACAGATTAACGCTCCGGGACTTCGCCGCCATGACACTCGCCTCGATACTCAACATGCTCGGGGACTCGCCGCCCGGACACTCGCCGCGTACTTAACGGAGGACTTCGCCGCCGCGACACTCGCCCTCGCATACTCAACATGCTCGGGACTTCGCCGCGACACTCGCCCTCAGATTAACGCTCGTCGACTCGCCGCCGTGGATTCGCCCTCGCGTACTCAACACGCCAGGGGACTTCCACCGTGAACTCGCTCGCGTACTCACAGGCGCCGACTCGCCATCGCTGACTCGCCCTCGCGTACTCAACACGCCGGGGACTCGGCGCTACGCAAGCAGCGCCACTCGCCGTCTCCCAACCTCGCCACTCGACATGTTCGGGGACTCGCACGCTCCATGTTCGAGACTCGCCTCAGGCGGCTTCACCGACCCCACGCCTTCTTCGCCAACTGGTCATCACCGACTGGCTCACGCCGACCGCCTCCCGCTTCACGATTCTTTTCTTTGTTCATGAGCTCGTCGCCGATTCGTCATGGCCCATCGTCAAGACTCTCCGCGCCCTGCCTCAATCCCGCGTCGAATCTACAACGCGCTCGGGGACTCTTGATGGGGAATACCAATCGGGTATACCCACGAAGCGGAGTTGAGGATGGGATCGAGCCGAAGCCAATCCCAAAGCGGTCGACTCGCTGGATATGACGATCGCGATTTGGACCCAAACGATGGCGCCGATCGGAGGCCCAAGGCAGCGACTCAATAGAAAGCCCACTAAAGCACTTGTAAACCCTAACTGGCTGCATATATAAAGCCACCAAGGGCACCCCCAAGCAGTACGTGATATTAGATCTAGTCTCCCTCCGCCTACGGCGGCTCCCATGTAAACCAATCTATACTCATACTGGATTGATAGCAGGATGTAGCGATCCTCCATCGAGGGGACGTGAACCTGAGTACATCGTGTGCCAATCTCGCTCCCGGATTCTCCTACGTCGCCTTGCTCCCTCTACGTAAGCTACCCCAAAGAGCATCAAGTGCAATACCACGACACTTCTCATAGACTATGTCTAGAGGGACATTTCGATGCCCCCGCATACGCGTCCTATAACCGGGGTTGTTCAGGATGATGTTCAGTGGCGCCTCATTGACGACCATCACCTGATGCTCCTGGAAGTAGTGGCTCACCGGACGAAAGTCATGAACACGCTTGAGGCGAAGTTTAAGTAGTGAGGGTACCTCTATTTTGTTGGCATCAATACCTCGCTGAGGTAGTATATTGGGCATTGGACTCCATGAGTCTTGCCATCTTTGGGTCGTTCGACCACGAGCATGGTGCTTACCACCAGATGTGTGTCTGCTATGTATAGCAGTAGAGGCTCGCGTTCCTTTGGCGTGACCAGGACTAGCGAGGTTGAGAGCAGCCGCTTCAGATCTTCGAATGCGTCGTCTGCTTCAGGTGTCCACTCGAATTTTTCTACTTTGCGTAGCAGCTGGTAGAAAGGCAGAGCCTTCTCACCCATGCGGCTCATGAATCTTCTCAATGCCGCGATGCGCCCAGCGAGTTGCTGGACACCTTTGAGGTTCTTCGGTTTGTCCATGGCCATTATGGCCCGGATTTTCTTCGGGTTCGCCTCAATCCCTCGCTGGGAGATTAAGTAGCCAAGCAGTTGGCCAGATGGGATGCGAAGGCGCACTTTTCTAGGTTCACCTTGATCTTATAGTGATGAAGGTTGTCAAATGTCTCGCGGAGATCGTCGATCAATGTCTTGGCCTCTCTTGTTTTGACTACTATGTCGTCGACATAGAACTGTATGTTGCTTGCCATTCGCTCTTGAGCATGCTCGCATGCACCGGGTACGTGTTGCATTCTTCAGCCCGATGGGCATTGTGTTGTAGCAGAATACTCTGACGGTGTTTTTTCCTGGTCTTCGACCTTCAGTCGAATCTAATTGTAGCCTGAGTACGCATCGAGGAAGGAGAGTTTCTCGCATCTTGCAGTCGAATCGATGATCTGATCGATCCGAGGGAGAGGTAAGTGATCCTTCGGGCAGTTCTTGTTGAGCAATGTGAAGTCCACGCACATCTGCAGGATGTCCGTGTCCTTTTTAGGGACCAGCACAGTGTTGGCCAGCCACTCACTTTCCTTGATTTCCCTAATGAAATCAGCATCGAGCAGTCTGTTGACTTCGACTCCGACGGCTTCAGCCTGTGGCTCGGACAATCGTCAGATGGGATTGTTTGACGGGATTGGCATCTGGAAACACGTTGAGTGTGTGCTCGGCGAATTCCCTGGGAACTCCTGGCATGTCCGTAGGACACCAGGCGAAGATTTCCCAGCGCTCACGGAGAAATTCGACGAGCGCACTTTCCTATGCGGGGCTAAGGTCGTTGGCGATCAGCGCCGTCTTGGAGGTATCCGTCGGGTGGACTTGCACCTTCTTCGTGTTGACTGTTGAGTCGAACGACATGTCAGGTGCGTTTTGCCTTGAAACTGGGGGTGCCCCGTTGTCCGTCACCTCTCGAAGCCTTGTGAGCTCCTCCTGCATGCCGAATGACTGGGAGATTCTGTTGAAGTCCCTGTCGCAGTGGTCAGATCGGGTGAAGCTCCCCTGGACCGTGATGACGCTCATAGGTCCTGGCATCTTGAGTAGCAGGTACGCATAGTACAGTACTGCCAGGAACCTTGTGAATGCCACACGCCCGAGGATGGCGTGGTATTGTGATGGCGATCCACCACTTCAACTCGAGCCACACCAAAAGTTGTAGGGTTTGCCAAAGATGACGTTGAGCCGTATCTTTCCCAGGGGAAATATGCCCTTCCCTGGGACTATGCCGTGGAACATTGTGTCGGATTATTCCAGGCTGCACAGCGGGATCCGCATTGCTGCTAGGGTGCTAGCGAACATCAGGTTGATGCCGCCGCCGATCCATGAAGACGCGGTTCATCTCAAACCCTCCGACCGCGCGAGCACCGTGGCAGCATGACACAGGCGAGGATCCGCGGTGATCCGAACGATCAATGTGATGCAGACTCACCGCTGAGGTACTCAGGGATGGCGGGTGAAGCGGTCACAACCAAGCTGACCTGGCGGGTGATCTTCTTTTGCACCCTGTTTGGTGGGCGCCCCTTTTGGATCATCAATGACCCTTTCGGCGCGGGGTACCTGTTTACGCCGTTGTTCTGCATGGGTGCGATTGGGTGATTCGAAGGTCCCACGGGTGGTGGTGGAGGAGCTCCGTGGTTGATGTCGCCTGGTGCAGGTGCGTGCCCGAATCCAAGGTTTGGGATCTACTGTCTCATCTGGGCCAAGCCCTCGGTGAGTTTTTGGAACTCGCGACAGTCTTTGAGCATATGGCTGGCCTTCTTTTTGCCATCCTGCTTGTCGATGTAGAATTGGATGGTGCATGGGCCCGACAACTTGTCGTATGCCGAGGGTTTGTCGTCATGTCGCTTGGCGCTGCCGCGTTATGTTGGGCGTCCTCCATCGTGGAAAGTTATTTCCACGGTATCCTCCGCCGCTGCTTGCTTTTCGTTGTGGCGGTCGGGCTAGCCGCGACCATGTAGGGTCATCACGATCGCCGTGACGCGCGATCTTTGCTTGTTAATGCATTCACGCCGGCGACCATAGTCATCTTCCTCATCCGAGTGTGCTCGATGGGCGAGTCCTCGCCATCTGCCCACTGTTGGGATGTCCATGAGGTGGTCGAGTGTCTTGGGCTTGACGCCCAAGTTCTTCCTTGAAGTCCAGCGCAGCGCCATCTTTGAAAGCATCGATCGTTCTCTCCTCGGACATGTGACGTGAGTTCTTGATGTTGACCATGTATTATGCGGCGAATGGATTCGCCATTCGCTGAGTGCAGGCTCACAGCTCTTCGATCGAGGCTGGCCTCTTGCTGGTACCCTTAAAGTTTCGGATGAAACTGTAGGCCAGTTCCTCCTAGCTTCGGATTTAAACCAAGGACAAGCATCGAGCAGATCCAGTGCGCTGTCACATTACCGATTGAAGGCTCTATAGAGCGGTGTTTTTGTTTCCGCTGTGCAGCTTGACGGACGATAGGTGGTCGCTGAGCCACGCCTTAGGGTCCTGCGTGCCGTTGAACTTTGGAGTGTCTGAATGAAGCTTGAAGTTTCTCGACATCCGTGTCCGCCAAACAAATCTGCTAAAGCATCGAGCTCCGCAGAGTTCTCCGTCATTGTCCTCTTCGGATTCGGATGAGCACACGCGTTTGGCGCATGCCTTGTCGACCTTGCGCTGAGCTAGGTTGCTTCGAGCGTCGTAGTCGCGGCTGCGATGTCGTGGGCTCTTGCGTCGTCGAGGTAGGTCGTGCTCGTCCTCGTCGGATGAGGGTGTGGGGCTGCGGTTGAATCTGACCGCAGCTCTCTTTTTCGGCTCTACAGGAGCCTCCTCGTGGAGCATAGCTCCAACGAGTCCGAGTCTAGCTAGTGCGGACTTGTGCATCGCTCTCTTCGGGCCCCCCACCGGAGGTGGATGGGACGCGAGATATGTGGTGGCTGCCATGATCGCAGCTTGCGGCGTCTTCGGTATGATGTTGCCTGTCGTGGGAATGACCACGCAGATCTAATCGGCGTAGTAGTAGAACGAGGGCATGCCAGCCATCTGCAGTGCGAGATGAGGCAAAGACACGAGGTTTTACCTGTGTTCGCCCCGAGGGTAAAGACCTACTCTGCTAGATTGTATTATGGAGGTGTTTACAATGGGCGAACTCGACTAGGCGAAGTTGCTTGGGTGTATGAGGAACGTGTCTCTACTCACCCGTAGGAGGTTTATATAGGCTCACCTCCCCTAGGGTTTACATATCTCAACCGATTTGGTTACCGCTAATCGCTTTAACCTAGACCGACCGGGCCTGTCGCCGCTGGGCCTTCAACTTTTCGCCGATACCTTCGGGCTTTGATCCACTCGCCGATTCTGCAGCCCACTCGCCAGCTTGGGCGATCGGAACGTTCACCGAGCATACCCCAAGAGGCGTATCCCCATCGAGTCCCCGAGGCCGTCGTTGATTAGGCATGAGTGGCTGCTGGCAGTCGGAGTATACGGCTTCAAGTTGGCATCCAGTCGAATCGTCGGCGGGCTCCTGTATAAAGGAAAAAATCCGGTGAACCGAGTCGCGTCTTGGGCGAATCGAGCCAACGGGACGCGGTCTCGGCGAGTGACTTAAAGAGCCGAGTGGATGGAGTTGGACCGTCCGGCGTGGGCAAACTAGCCGTTAAGGTAACTCAACGGTAACCACGGCGTAATCATCGCTGTAACGGCCTCGATTTGGCGGGCAACTCCGCTATATAAGAAGAATGGTAGGCTATTGCAAAGCCAACCGCCCACCATCTCTTCCGAGTACACATCTTCCTTCCTTTGATTCCACGATCCGATCGACCCGCAATCCTCAGACCTCCAAACAAATCCTCGGCCATGGCCCTCCACCAAACCTTGGGTAGATCCAAGTGCACCAGTATGGTGGCCTCCTTCGAGGAGGCCGGAATCTGGGCCGGCCTTTGGCGTATCCTCAGCGGAGAACGACCCCAAACCAGCGAGAGAGAGAGTTTGTCTGTTTCACCACCTCGGCGGGGTTAGGTTTCCCATCTTTGTTCTTCCGCGCGCTTACTACGGATCCAGCCTCGATCTGGGTCCCCATAGCATCGAGCAGCTCGCCATCTTATGGCTCTGCGAAAGTGCTACTGGGCCCGCCCTACTTTCCCTTGTGGCAAGATATGTTCCACAGACGGATCACCATGAGGAGGGCGGCCCAATGCTAGCCGCATGGCTTAACCTTCAACTCAAATCCAAAGCTTCCTTCTTCGACACGATGCCGCCAAAGCAGCGACCGGAAAAAGTCGTGGTTCTACGTGACCGAGTCGACCGAGGACAGGCGGCGATCCCGGTACGCCAATCGTTCCGAGCCACGCCATCTCGGTCGGCAAGCTTCCCGGCGACCAGCGGATGGTCATCGACGAGATGCTCGGCACCATCCGTGGTGCAAGAAGAAGGGCTCAGACGGTAAACTTGTACAATTGTTGGCTTGGGCGGCTCGTCCGGCCGCCTAACGCGACCATTACATGTACCAAGACATCGGGGGAGACTCGAAAGCACGCCTCGACGAGTGGAAGCTGGAGGACTACCTCTCAGTGAAGAAGATCACCCAAGCGACATAGCGGATGCGCAGTGGGGTCCTCCTACACCGCTAAGCGTCCGCCCGACGGTAATCCTTTATCTTGTTCGCGCCATGGCGGTTGCAATGCGGTAACTCTAACTCGCTTCGTGTTTAACACATGTTCCAAGTGGTGGAAGGGTGGTTACCACCCGCCGACGACGAGCCCCGCCATCCGCCCAGATACAAGCGAATCGCCACCCGCCAAGGGTAACGAGGACGACGAGGACGAGTCCGATGAGAGATTGCCCCACTGGTCCGAAAGACCCGGCAACGCCGCCGAGATCGGCAAGCAGAGCCTCGGCGCCATGGCGATGACGAACTCCCAGAGACCACCTCGCGCCGTCAGGCCACTCCCGCGAAGAAGAAGGAGAAGGAGAAGGAGGCGAGGGCCCCCCCGAGAAGGAAGACGAAGCCGCCGAAGGCGGCCTCACCGCCGCACTCACCGAGTAGCTCTGATGCTCATACGGCGTGACGGCGCAGTCCCGGCGACAACCGCGCTAGATGCGCCATCTACAGAAGCGTCGCTGGCCTCAATGCCTCCGCCATTCGCGCCGGTTTCTGGGCTAGGGAAGGCTCCGGTTGTGGCGACTTCTCCTCGCAAGGAGGTCCCGAGCGTGGTGGCCTCGCCCCGCAAGGAGGTTCCGCCGTAGCCCCAATTCGAGGAGGCCTCCGCCAAGGCTCCGGGCGCCAACCGCTACCTCAACGTCAAAGAAGCCGTCAGTATCCCGGGCGCCGACGCCCTGAACTGGGGCTTAGTCGCCGATTAGGCCCCTGGAAAAACCGGCGGCCTTCAGACAGGCTGCGTTTCATTCCGTCGCCAAGTGAGCGATTCGCCTTCTCTACTTTTTAGTACTTTGATTGTCTTTATTGATTTGATTCGATGTGCAGGACCTCAGTGAAAAAGATGGGCCACCCGACCGTGGCCAAGGTATCCTCCGCCGCCGGCGAGGAAGACCCTTCCCGCAAGAGGAAAAGTGAGAGGTCGCCGCCTCGGAAGGCAGCAAGAAGGCCAAGGGCGATTTACATCGTTGCCGTCTCGACGACGCGACGGCGGCCAGCTGGACCAGCAGTGGAAGCAACCGCGTCACGAAGGAGCGTTTGCCTAGACCGGAGGAAGCGACTTCCTTTGGGGCGGCGCCGATTGCTACCTTCCCTGCTTATGACCAAGGCGGCCACGGCGAGTGGGCGACCCGAGCCCCGCCCAGGACCACCGACGCTGAAATCGACCAACGTCGCGGGCACACGCCGGCCGCTGCTGTGGACGCGGTACAACTTCACGGCATGCTTAGGTGCGGCCATCCAGGTACCTCCACCCCGAGGATCGTCGGTGCTTAGCGGCTTGATTCTTATAATTACTTGTTTTGTACTTTCGAATCCAGGTGCCCCGAGTGCGCTTAAATTTTAAGGGTATGCACCGAGAATTTTCGTCGCTACCCTCGTGCGCACCGCTAAATTTTAGCGGTGGGCACGAGGAATTCGTGGTCGCCAGCCTCAGTGCGCACTCCGCTAAATTTTAGCGGTGGGCACTAAGAATTTTCGTGATCGGTCCTCGAGTGCGCACCCGCTAAATTTTAGCGGGTGGGCACCGAGTAATTTTCATGTGTCGACCTTGAAGATGTCGGTCTGCCGGAGTCGGCAGAGCGATTGCACGCGGGCTTGAGAAGGAGCCTGGCCGCTATCCAAGAAGCAAACAAGGAGCTTCAGCCGTTGTCGAGCGGAGGTGGCTCGCCAGAGCTTGTCCCGCTGGTGAGCTGGTATGCAAGGTTGATGCTGCAAACCGCTGAGCGAGATCGCCGACCTCGAGCACGAATCGCGGAGGCAAAGAAGAAGCAAGCTCGGCGGGCCAGGCGAAGACCGCCATTGCGCCGCGAGGAAGACCGAAGGCGTCGGAAGCCCTCATTGTTGGGCTTCGTGGCGATCATACATCGCTTGAGTTTCATCACGGGACTCGCCATTGCTTGGTGAGTGCGTCTTTCGCCTTTTGGTTGTTTGTGGTTTCCATGGTACTCATAATTGTCTCCTTCGCAGGTCATGTTATTGGTAGCCAAGAAGAAGCGAGCTCTTGACGCAGGGAGTGCGTAAGCATGCTTGTCGACTCGGCGACACCGTCGGCGACGTGCATCCACGCCTACCTTCAAGAGATGTCGCCCACGAGGTTATTCGATGACCTCGTTGAGGTGTGGGAGTATTGGAGAAGGCGCCGCGGTCGAGAGTTCATGACGCGGTCGGCGTTTGGTCGGAGCGCCGACACTGAGCCTTGACTCGCCCACTTCCCGAGGACTTGACCTCGGCGATGTGACGTGGGTATCCTTCGTCGTGGGCGCGTGGATCCGTCCGAGGTTCTCAAGCTGCGAGGAACGCCGCCGCTCGGAACGCTGGCGGGCGACCTCCTTCCCTACCGAAACGGTCATCGCGCCAAACGACGCCGCCGATCGTGACTTCAAGGTTGAGCAACCTTTCCTTCGGCGATGGCGGGTACTGACGACGATCCGTCAAACCCGTACACCGCGTTCATCCGTAGGCGCCGGGATGCTGGCGCGTCGTCGAAGCCTGCAGAATAGGGTAGTTTGCCTAGATGTGTTAGCAGCAGTTCTGCCAAGCGGGCATATTTTGTAATGTAAGACAATGCGATATGCGATTGAATGGAACGTTGTGTTCATTTTGCTATTTGTTTGTGTGTTTTGGATTGATTTTGGATGAGTCCCCGAGCGCGTCCGCCCTTTTGTGGGGTTCACCTCATATATGATGTTTTGTTGTTATCATGTGTGTTGTTAGTTTAGTCGACTCGCCCGAGCTCGGAGAGCCAGTCGCAAGGCGACTCCCTTGAGTGCTCTGTACTTTACCGTTTTCCCGTATGTGACGGGCCGGGTAACCGAGTCCGAGCGTGGTACTTGGTAGTTCAAGCGCGACTCGAGGGTGGTTGAGGATCGAGCGTTGGTGTGAGCGTCACTCTACTGCCCGGTGGGGTCGATCGCGTGGCAGTCTGGGCTTTCTTACTTGGCGTTTTCCACGACCGATCGCGGGAACGGTAGATCCCCGGCGTGGTACTTAGCCGTTCGAGTCGCTACGCCGAGGATGCGGAGGACCAAGGTCGGCTGGGAAGCGAGGCGGTTGTCTTGGTTCGTAAAACCCGTCGAGCTAAGCGACTCAATGGGGCTCGGTTGGCGTTTTTGGGCGATGCAAGACCTGAAATGACTCGGTGCTCTTACATCGCCCTACTTAGCCGTGCGGTCGCTGTACCAAGGTTGACAGTATTGTAGCATGGCCGTTGTATTACGAGTGCGAGTGGCACAAGGCATGGAGAGTAGACAATTTGCGTGAACTGCTTCTTTTATTCATAGCGACCGAGAGTACATATGGGGTTCTAGGAATAGAACTTCGGAGATTTACATTCCATGGCGCTTGACGTCGAGTTCGCCGTCCCGCGACGTCGATGAGGTAGTAAGCGTCGTTGCGTCTGGCGCCCGATGTAACGGGCCTTCCACGGAGGAGAGCTTGTGCATGCCCTTCTTGTCTGGATGAGGCGTAACACCGGTCGCCTTCACGGAAGGTGCGGGTTTTCACCCGTCGGTGTAGTGGCAAGTGGAACCCTTGGCGATAAATGGCGCGCGATCGGCGGTCGCGTGCCGTCGAGTTGGTCGAGCCCATCTTGGCGGGCGGCTCGTTCGACCTCCGTATAGTGGGCGACCAGCGGTCGTGTTCGAGGTCGGTGGGCATGGCTTCAAGGCGCGTAGACCATGAAGAAGGGTGAATCCTGTCGACTGTTGAGCGGTGCGGATTCCCGGATGACGGAGGAGCTCTTGACCCAGCATCCGGTGATGCGCTCGAGTGGTCTTGAGTCGCGGCCCGTGGAGGATGCTTTGGTTGGCTCGTTCACTTTGGCCATTGGATTCGGGTGTCGTGGCGAGGTCGAGCGGATGTGGTGCTCTTCGCAAAATTCGCCATTGCTCCTTGGCGAAGTTTGTGCCGTTGTCCGTGATGATCTTTGTTGGGAACCCGTGGCGGTATATGAGCTCGCGTAGGAACTTAGTGGCGGTCTTCCCGTCGCATTTCGGACTGGCTTGGCCTCCACCCACTTTGTGAATTTGTCGTGGCGACTAGCAAGTGGGTGTAGCCAGAGGGCCTTCTTGAAGGGCCTACCATGTCCATGCCCCACGGCAAATGGCGTGTGATGGAGATTGTTTTGGCCGAACTTGGAGCGATGCGTCTGGTTGGCGTATACGGCACCGGCGCATCATCGGGCGATATCGGCAATTCGGCGTGTGCGGTGGGCGAGAGAAGCCGTGTCGCATAGCCTTGGCGACGAGGGAGCGGCGGCGGCGTGGTGGCCGATGCTGAGTGGATGTCGTGTAGGATTTTGCGTCCTTCATAGGTTGGGCAACGTTGAACACTCGGTGACGCTGCGCTTGTGTAGCTCGCCCGTCGATGATGGTGTAGGACTTACATCGGCGGCGATCATTCGGCGCTTGTCTCGTCTGGCGGTGCGGTCTCGGTGGCGATGTAGGGCTTGGTCGATCGTGCGGCTCGATGAGTGCGACCAAGGCTGCCTCTGGCTGGAGAGGGACTCGATGTCGATCTCCCTGGGAGAGCGATGGTTTGGAGATTGTCGAGGAACTGCGGCGGTGGTGCGAGTCGAGCCGACCGATGCGAGAGAGGCGTCGGCCTCTTCGTTTTCCGCCGATCGATCCACTCGGCGAGTAGCGGTGAAGTGGTCGCCAACTTGTCCACCTCTTGGCGATGCCGCCATGGTAGGGGAGATGGCGTCGCGTGCCGTGACTTGTCCCAATGAGGTCGAGTCTCCGTAGCATCAAGGCGATTGACGCCATCTCCTTGCGGCTCGCATGCCGTGGAGTAGGGCCTCGTATTCAGCCATGTTATTGGTGCGCGTGAATTCGGCGGAGGATGTAGCTGAGCTTGTCGCCTTTGGTGAAGTCGGCACTATCCGCGCTGCGCTGTCCGCGTTCTTGGACCCGTCAAGTGCAGGTTCGATAATGGAGGTGGCGGCTTCTCGGCTGCTGGGCCTCCTCCCGATGGCGATGAAGTCGGCGATGCTGACTTAATCGCCGCCTTCGTGGCTCGTATTTAATGTTGTGGACACCGATCTCGGCGGCCACTTGGCGACCCGTCGCCTCGCGATTGGATGATGTCTTGTAGTGGTCTTTGAGGAGGCGAAGCGTGATCGGGTGCTCCTGAAAGTAGTGCGGCAGCGCCATTGAGCCTGAAGACCGCGTATACAGCTTACGGTATTGTGGGTATCGTTGGCGCGACTTCGGTGAGACCTCGCTGATGTAGTATACCGCATTGGGTGGCTCCTTTCCTTCCTCGGTCGTTCGACAACCATTACAACGACGACGGCACGGACGCCGTAAACCAGCATGGGCTCTTTGTCGACGGGTGCGGCGAGTAGTGGTGCGGCGGTAGCACCTTTTGGTCGCGGGCGCGTCGTCCGCCTCCTTGTCCCACCGGAAGGTGGGATTCTGCGCATCGGTATAGGGGCATCGCCTTTTCGCCCGAGGATGAAGCGGCGAGAGCCGCTACGCCCGGCCAGCCAGACATCGCGAGCACTCGGGTTTGCCGAGCGGCGATCGTGTCGATCTTCGTTGGGTTTGCCTCGATCCTCGTTTGGAGACGACGTACCCTAGTAATTGCCCGCGGGTACGAAGGTGCACTTACTGGGTTGAGCTTTATCTTGTACCTCGCGGTTGGAAGGTCTCCGCTAGGTCGTGAGTAGGTCTCCTTGGCGGATTTCCGCGACCCGCCGTTGATGTAGCGTGGATGTTGCGGCCAATTTGGCTCGCGAGGCATTCTTGCATGCACCGCTGGTAGGTCGCCCGGCGTTCTTGAGGCCGAAGGTCATGGCGGTGTAGCGAATGCTCGAATGGCGTAATGAACGCCGTCTTCTCCTCATCCTCGTGACCATTTTGATCTGGTTGTACCGAGTAGGCGTCGAGGAAACACGACTCGAGAGCCCGCGGTTGAATCGATTATCCGATCGATCCGGGAGGACGACTCCTTTGGGCGCTGTTGTCAGTTGTGTAGTCGATACACATTCTCTAGGTCCGTTTTCTTCTCGACTGGGTTTGCTACCACTTGAGTATTTGATTGACGGATGAAGCGGCGGCGAAATGCACTTCCTCGGCGATTGCTCGTGGCGCTCTTCATTGAAGGGCCGTGGCATTGCTGAGTCGCACTTTGGGGTCGGCGTTTAGTTTGTGCTCGTGAGCTCCCTAGGGACACCGGGCATGTCGGAGGGTTTCCATGCGAAGATGTCCCTATTCTCCGCGAAGGAACTCGATGAGCGCCTTCCTATGCCGGGCTCATGCTCGCCGATCGCCACCGTCTGGTCGCTCGTACCAGCTCGGCGGCAGTGTGCATCGTGGCCTCAAAGGTTGAGGTGCTTGTGCCCTCGAGTTGGGCTTTTGAGTATTGTGGGGTCGTCGTTGTTGACCCCGCCAGATTTGGCGAGCTCGTCGGCGTGATTAGCCGCCGCGATGACGGCGTCGAAGTTCGGCCCTTTGGCCTCGCATTGGCGGCCATGTCGGGTCGCCGTTGATGGTGATGACGCCGCACGGGGAGCTTCATCGCGTTGTGCAGCGTGGTGGGCGCTGCCATGAATTTGGCGACGCTGGCGCCTGGGGCAGCGATGGTAAGCTGTCGAAGGGCACCCTCGAAGACGATCCGCTCGGTCGGAAGTTTGCGTGGAAGGTGACGGGTAGCGTGACTTTGCCGATCGGGTACGCCTTGACCGGGGCGATGCAAGTGGAACGTGGTGTGGGTTGTCTCGATCATCATTGCGGGAGCCGCAACCGGAAGGTGTCGGTAGAGGATGTTGATGGAGCTGCCGCCGTCCATCGTTGTCTTGGGAGCGATGTCGCCAACCTTGGCTTGACCACCAAGGCGACTTCACAGGTACTCGATGCGTGGCGAGTGGTCTTAGGCTCGGTGATGGGCTGTTCCGACCGGTTGAGGAACTAGGGGCGTGTTTGGGCCACCGCGTTGGCGGCGGCGCTGGAGATGACCTTCTTCTCGCTTCGTGTTGAAGCTGTGAAGGTGTGGAGCGAGTCGGCTACTTTGCGAATTTTCCGCCACTTGGCGTCGTTGTCGGTGTCTTCCCTGCGTTAGTGCCTTCTCGATTTCCACGAGGGTGTGGCGATCGGCGGTGGTGTGCGTGGCGGGTTTCCTTCCTCTTTGAAACGCACATGGTTGGTTAAGGAGGGCGCGGGATCGAACCTTGGCTTGTTCTTGTAGTTCCCGCCATCGCGTCGTTGCCCTCCGTCGGCGGTAGCTCTTGGGCTCGCGTTAGCGTGCCAGCGTTGGCGAAGTCGACTTCGCCCGTCGTTCGGCGCTTGCTCAGGCGGCGGTGCCGCTAGCGAGGTCGGTTCGGCGTCCGTCGTTGCCGCCCGTCTGGCGTTGCCCTCCGGACTACGTCGATGTCTTGGTTGGGATCCTCCTCGGCGTCGTTTGGCGATCTCGAGGACGTCGGGGATGTTGTCGAGTGTCGGGCGTGTCGCTTGAGCTTGGCGACTAGAGGCTCGTGGCGGCACGGTCTTGAAGCAATGGATCGCGGTGTCCGGGTGGATGCCGACGCGTTGTACGAGCTCTTGCCACCGTTGGACCCGATTCTTGGTCGACTCGCGGTCCCTGGACGATCGTTCAGGTCCTCGATGGTGGTGGCGCGGTGTAGGAGCACTCGAAGTGCGACGGCGTCTCGCATTTCCTCGTGAGTCGACATTGTCACGGGGGCGTGTTGATCCATTGCTCGCGTCCCTCCATCATCGATTGGGAGGTAACGGCGGCGAGTAGATCAGTTTGACCGCGATCCCCATTGCCATGAGGTATGTGTCAAGCCGGTTGCGGGGTCGACGAGGAGTCATATTTTCTATCTCCTTTGGCGCCTTGAAGTTTGGCGGGTAATTTTCGCCTCGGATCATTGGTCCGAAGCACTTGGGCCCTAGTCATTGGCGACCCATAGGCTCGCCATCGCGGCGAGTAGTTAGGGTGTCAAGAAGTCGCCGGGTCGTCGCGCCGATTTTGGTTGTTGATGATATGAGTGCGCGCCGATGGGTTCTCCGTTAAGCGGCGGCGGTTGGTCGCCCACAGGATCGTTGGTGGAAGTGCCGCGTTAGCGGCGTTGGAGCTGCAGTGGCTCGTGGCGGAAATTGAGGTGTTTAGCCGTGGCGGCGCCGCTGAGGCGCCGCTTCCCGGAGAGCGAGTATACCGCTTGCGAGTCGGCCGCTCTTTGCTGCTCCACGGCTTTGCGGCAGGGCCTTGACGTCTTTGGATCTGTAAGGCGGTCGCCGTGGCCGCGATGTTATCGGCCGCCGCTTTCGGCCACGAGGTTGTCCATCGGGGTGGAGAAACGATGGAGGCCGTTCGTCTCGCTCCGTGAGGAGACGACTATCCGGCTGGTCTCTCAGGAGGGTGCGGTTGGGTGGTGGTGGGGCACCCATCGCCATTGATCTGGCGGGCCAAGCGCTTCCTCCGGTGGCGCGTTCGCAGATCGCGCCGGCTATCTGGCGCGGGTCGTTCGTCGTCGGTTCGAGCGCGCCTGAGCGGTAGGGTTCGGCGTGACTGATCCGGCTGGTGGTAGCGTGGCGGTTCCTCTGTTGTCACTTGCTCGAGGCGAAATTTCGCGCCGGCATGCTCTTTGCGTCGCCTCCGCCAATTTCAAAGTGAGTTCCTCGACCTCCGTTGCCGTGGCGTTAGGAGGATTGGGTGGAGAAAGGATCCTCCCGGATCGGCGCGGTGGCCATGTAGGTCGCGGCATGGCGGCCGGTTCCGTCGTGGAAGTCGGCGGAGTTTTCCGACCGGTCGAACTCGAAGATCCAGGGATGGAGGGTCCTCAAATCTCCCGTTGGAGACCTGGCGATGGAGCATGGACGGGTCAGCGGTGATGGATCCGGCGTGTGGCCGGAAGTCGGCGTCGTCGGTGAGCCGCATCTTCGCGGCCGAGTTCCGAACCCGCGTTCTTTGTGGGCGAGTTGTACTTTCGGGCGGTGGATCGTGCGAACCTGGCTCTCGGAGAGCCGATCGCGTGGTGGCGACTTCGCGGATGCAGCCGAGTCCTCGGTGATGACGTCGGTGAGGCCGACAAAGAGGATCGTGCGTCGGCAAGATCACGCCGTGTGTGACGGTCGCCACGGACGTAGCGCTTGGCAAGATCTGGAGCATCTCGCGATCGCTATCATACGGCGGTGGCGGCCGTCTCGTTGATGGGCAGATTGGATCTCGCCGCAGAACACCGGCCAGACCGGCCAGGCCCGGTGGGCGCCACTGCAGGAATGACCACGGCAGATCTCTGTCGGCGAGTAGTAGAAACGAGGGCAAGGCGGCCACCATCTGCGGTGCGAGATGAGGGCAAAGACACGGTTTTACCGGGTTCGGCCCTGAGGGTAAAGACCTACTCCTGCTAGATTGTATTATGGAGGTGTTTACAATGGGCGAACTTCGGCGACTAGGCGGAGTTGCTTGGGTGTATGAGGAACGTGTCTCTACTCACCCGTAGGGAGGTTTATATAGGCTCACCTCCCTAGGGTTTACATATCTCAACCGATTTGGTTACCTTGTGTCGTTTAACCTAGACCGTGGGCCTATCTGCCGCTGGGCCTTCAACTTCGATCGCTGATACCTTCGGGCTTTGATCCACTCGCCGTTCTGGGCCCTCGCCACTCTTGGGCGGTCGGAAGCGTTCGTGAAGCATACCCGATGGCGTATCCCCATCATTGCCGTTGGCGTCCATTTCCATGAAGGACGTGTTGAGGGTTCGAGTCACCTCGCGACGTGTAGCGGGATCCATGTTATCCACGCGAGAGCAATGCTTGTTGTCTTGATTGTCGTGCGAGCTGGAGCCGCCAGGGGCGGAGAGCGTAGCTCGCCGTGCGCTAGACTCCGAGGCCGCTTGCGTTTATTGAGCACCTCTTGCATCTTCACCTGCTTTTTGTGCTCTTCAATGAGGAGCAGGTGGTATGCCATTGGTCCGTGAGGCACCCAGAGGCAGGATCTTGTTGCCGGCCACGGCTTCGCGTGCCTAGTTCCATCCTTCCTTGCTGAGGTGGATTATTCGATTGGCGTCGGGGTTGTCCTCGTTGGGCGGGGGGATGGTTGCCTCCTGTTTTCGCTGTTTCTACCCTGTGGGTTGGGTGGCGGTACGTGTGCACCCGAACCTGGTGGTTGTTGCTCCACATCGCTTTTGATGACCACGACACATTGGTAGTGTTCGCGGATTGGATCGCTGCTGCCGCAGCTTTCGGATCCGGAACCGTAGGTCCCTTCATCCGACGGGGGATCGCACAGATCTGAGTTGCAGCAGTTGCTGTCGTATGACTCATCTATCGATGTTGACGTGCGTAGCATGCTGGGATGTGGGGCCCACGAGGAGGGCCTGATTGATGGCAGTGGCACCCGCTCTGGGAGGCGGAGAGTGCCGGTCTGTCCCACCTGGAAGCAGAAGCTCCTGAACAGGATCTCAAGCCCGTTGCCTACGGGCTCGATGTCCTTCATGGTGGCTGGCGAGTAGGCGGTGAAGTTGAAAGCGCCGAAGAGGAGATGGCTCTCTGTCCCGAGGAGTTGTAGATCGCTTTGGTCGGGACCGGCACGATCGCACAATCAGCGCCCCCGATTCCCACAAACGGCGCCAAGACGAGGTTTCGACTCGTCAATGCCCATTGTTATGAGCTTGGGTTTTGTAGAAGATGGGGGTGCTAGAGATTGCGGAACGGTTAACATACAAGCAACTAGGAGACACGAGATTTACATAGGTTTAGGCCCCCAAAGGGAAAACCCTACTCCTGCTTGTTTGCTCTTGATTACGGCAGAACTGAAGGTTACAGAGGTGCGCAGATGCAATCTGGCGTGGAGGTGTGTATGCGGTGGAAAAGATTGGCCCTCCTCGTCGTGCCCTCCTAGCCTTTATATAGAGTTAGGCAGGTCTCGGGCACAGATCGAGTCGGTTACAAGCTTAGGGTTTTTTCCCCTTTGAATATTCTATCTGTTCTAGTATTGCTCTCCAAGGATCCGAAGATTTCATGGGCTTAGGCCACCCAAAAATCTTCACGGGACGCATATATTCTTGTGGGCCTTCCTTGGGCTGGACCAGGTATGCTAATGTTGTGTACCCACAGGGTATAACCATGTCACCGCTCACCGCTGAAACTAGATCCACCTTTTCCCCTTCCCCTTCCCCGGTAAAATCCGGCCACCGGCGGCGACAACGATGATGCCCCCGGATGGACAAAACCGGCAGGGCAGCGGCCATGCCAAGCTAGGATGACGGCAACAGCTATTCCCAATCATGTCTAGGGGTAAGTCCACTTTCCCCCAATTCTTTCATAGGGCTAGGGTTCGGTTGCGAGTTATGAATCCTCGATTTAGAGTCATATGAAACCGATTAGGTGTGCTAGAACTTCATGGACATGGACTATACTCCTGACTCATTCGAAGATCCTAGTTTCTGCGGCATAGCAAAAGATTTTCCCGAGCTCTGTCGCGTCCACAAACTTGAGCCTGTCAGGCATGTTGCATTTGAAGGAACCAACATAGGCCGCAGATTATACCTCTAGCAAGTGCAGAACGTAAGTGCTTAGCTCCTTGTATCACCATTCACTTTTCTGGCAAGCAGTAGGTTTATGCCAACGAATTTGTGACCCACAGGAGGTCGAAAACTATGGGTTTATGGCTTGGGTAGACAATAAATGGCCAGATGCTACGAAGAATTCACTTGCGAAGCTACGTGGGATGTACGATGATACAAGTAGTGCAAGAATCGACGAGAAGGTTCAGAATGCGCAGCTGGTGAAGCAACTGTTTGATGAAAAATAACAAGCATAGAAAACAAAAAATTTCCTACGATGTGAACTATGTACCAAGATCTATCTAATAGATACAAACAACGGGCGGATGTATATCCGTAGAGAACATACCCTTGAAGACCGACAAAGCTTAACGAGTTTGACTCATGGTTGATATAGACGATCTCTTGCCGATCTCAAGATCGAGAGGAAGTCCTAGCACTTAAATCGAAATCAGCATCCGTGCTCGCACACACGTTCGAGGCACCGAGCAACCTCCGCCTCCTCGCTCCAGCAATGCAGCGGAAGCACAACTCTTTCTTTCCGAATAGCCACTGGGAATATGTATTTCGCTAGTCCGAGACCATGGGGAATAAATTCTAGATGGGGAGAGAGATCCTTCACGAGGAGGTGTCAGTGAGAGAGAGCACAGGGGGTGCCTTTTATAGGAGGAAGAGGGCACCCAAGGGGGTGGCCGCCGGCCATGGGGGCTGCCCCCTCCCCTCCTTCATTCATTTGGTATGACACTCCACTCACAAAAATCCATTCAAATCCCTCCACTCAAAATCCCACTCAAACTTGCCATTAAATTTCCACCAAATTTAATGCAAACTCTCATTAAATAAAACTCTTTTATTGTATTCAGAATTTTGTCAATTACTTTAATGACAAACATTCACAAATAACCCCTTGCTAGAATTCTATTTCACATGCATAACCACTTTATGCAATTTCACCCGAAAACCTGTTTCGGTATCTAGTGAAATAAATTCATGCGCTTGTTTATTCTTTCGGCATGAAACTTTTGCTCCAATTGGATGTCGGTGTCTCTTAAGTATGTCACCCAACGGTTCGTGAATAATGCGTACATGATCGATACCCCTCTCGGATCAATAATCAGAAGCGGGATCTGGAGACCCATACTGACTCCCACACATTCAACGATGACTTTCTTGTGATCGTCGGAACCTTTTACGCTAGTATCTTAATCCCTTTGTTTCGCGATATATTACATGTCCGAGATTCGATCATCGGTATATCCATACCTAGTTTGATCCCGCCACCACAGGTTGTTTGGAGCTCCTCCAACTAACCGCTCCATCATTCATCAGAAATACGTATCTGGATTGAGACTTAGAGTCATCCGGATCGGTGTCAAATCTAGCGTCAACATAACACTTAGCGACGAGCTCTTCTTCACCTCCGTATACAAGAAACATATCCTTAGTTCTTCGTAAGTACTTAAGGATATTCTTGACCGCTATCTAGTGTTAGAACTCGGATCCGATTGGTACCTACTAGTCAAACTAATAGCATGTGCCACATCCGGTCTTGTACATAGCATGGCGTACATTATAGAGCCTTTGGCTTAGCATAGGGGACTTTGTCCATTATCTCTCTTTCTTCCGCCGTAGCCGGACTTTGAGTCTTACTCAATGTCTTGCCTTGCAACATAGCTAAGAACCCCTTCTTACCGTCCATTTTAAACTTCTTTAAAATCTTATCAAGGTATGTACTTTGATAGCCCTATTAGGCGCCTAGATCTATCTCTATAGATATGTATGCCTAATATGTATGACGCTTCACCTAGGTCCTTCATTGAAAATTTCTTTGTTTAGATAACTTTTAACCTGTTTAAAGATCTATATCATTCCGATCAATAATATGTCATCCACATATAATATAAAATGCCAAATTGCTCCCACTCACTTTCTTGTAAATACAAGCTTCTCCATAAGTTTGGACAAATCCAAACTCTTTGATCACTTCATCAAAGCGGAGATTCCAACTTCGTGATGCTTGCTTCAATCCATAGATGGATCGCTGAAGCTTGCACACCTTGTTAGCATCCTTAGGATCGACAAAACCCTTTGGTTGTATCATATACAACTCTTCTTCAATATTACCATTGAGAAACGCGGTTTTGACATCCATCTGCCATATCTCATAATCTAAATATGCAACAATTGCTAACATAATCCTAACTGATTTTAGCATCGCTACGGGAGAGAATGTCTCATCGTAGTCAACTCCTTGAATTTGTCGAAATCCCTTTGCGACAAGTCAAGCTTTATATACGGTCACATTACCATCAACATCAGTTTTCCTTTTGAAAATCCATTTGTTCTCCACGGCCTTTCGGTCGTGAGGTAATTCTACCAAGTTCCAAACTTGATTTTCATACATGGATTCCATCTCGGATTTCATGGCTTCTAACCATTTGTTGGAATCCGGGCTCATCATCGCTTCTTCATATCGCAGGTCATCATTTTCATCAACCATGAAATTCATGACAGATTTCCGTCTGTTCGGGGAGCGTCTGCTAGACTGCGATGTTTGGTAGTATTCTCTTTGAGTTTCATGATCATTATCATTAGTTCCCTCTTCAACTGGTGGAGCTAACTCGAACGACTTCCGGCTGCGTACTTTCGCCATACTTTGAAGAGAAGGTTCAATAACCTCTTCGAGTTCTACCTTCCGACTACTCACACCTTTCATGAAACTCTTTCTCTAGAAAGGATCCATTCTTAACAACAAAAACTCGCCCTCGGATCGTGATAGAAGGAATACCCAATAGTTTCCATAGGGTATCCTATGAAGACGCATTTTTCCGCTTTGGGTTCGAATTTATCCGGTTGAAGTTTCTTCACATAAACATCGCATCCCCAAACTTTAAGAAATGATAGCTTAGATTTTTTTCCAAACCACAATTCATACGGTGTCTTTTCAACAGATTTAGATGGTGCCTGATTTAAAGTGAATGCAGGAGTTTCTAGTGCATAACCCCAAAATTACAATGGCAAATCCGTTAGAGACATCATAGATCGAACCATATCTAATAAAGTACGATTACGACGTTCCGACACACCATTTCCCTGTGGTGTTCCGGTAGGTGTGAGTTGTGAAACAATTCCACACTCTTTCATGTGAGTGCTAAACTCGTAACTTAGATACTCACCTCCACGGTCGGATCGTAGAAATTTGATCTTTCTATTACGATGATTTTCAACTTCATTCTAAAATTCCTTGAAATTTTCAAAGGTTTCAGACTTGTGTTTCATCAAGTAGATATAACCGTATCTACTCAAATCATCCGTGAAAGTAACAAAATAACGATATCCACCTCGCGCCGACACACTCATTGGACCACATACATTAGAATGTATGATTTTTAATAAATCTGTCGCCCGTTCCATTGAACCGGAAAACGTCGTTCTAGTCATCTTGCCCATAAGGCATGGCTCACATGTATCAAATGATTCAAAATCAAGTGATTCCAAAATTCCATCCGAATGGAGCTTCTTCATGCGTTTAACGCCAATATGACCTAGACGGCAGTGCCACATATATGCAGATATATCATCATTAAGTTTAATCCTTTTAGGATCTGCATTATGAATATGTGTAACATTATCATCAAGATCTAATAAAAATAAACCATTCACATCGATGCATGACCATAAAAGATTTCATTCATATAAATAGAACAACCATTGTTCTCGGATTTAAATGAATAACCACTTCGCATCAAACACGATCCAGATACAATGTTCATGCTCAGTCCAGGCACCAGATAACAAATATTCAAGTTTATAACTAATCCCGACGGCAAATGGAGAGGTAGCGTTCCGACGGCGATCACATCAACACTTGATCCATTGCCGACACGCATCTTGACCTCACCCCTTGCTAGCGATCGCTTGTTCCGCAGCCCCTGATTCGAGTTACAAATATTAGCAACTAAACTGGTATCAAATACCCAGGTGCTACTGAGAGCACTAGTCAAGTACACATCAATAACATGTATATCATATATACCTTTGTTTGCCTTGCCGGACTTCTTGTCTGCCAAATACTTGGGGCAATTGCGCTTCCAGTGGCCAGTCCCCTTGCAATAGTAGCACTTTCAGATCGACTTAGGTCCAACTCGGGTTTCTTTTCAGCACGGCAACCGGCTTGCCCTTACTTCCTTCCGTTTTCCTTCTTGTCTTTCTTGAAACCAGTGTTCCTATTGATCATCAACACTTGATGTTCCTTTTTGATCTCCACTTCAGCTTTAAGCATTGTGAGCTCGGGGAGACTTCTTCATGCCTTGCATATTATAGTTCATCACGAATCTCTTATAGCTAGGTGGCAGAGACTGCAGAACACGATGGATGCCTAAGTCAATGGGAATCGTTACTCCCAAGGACACAAGCTTATCGGCGTAACCCTACATCTTGAGTACATGCTCACTAACGGAGTTGTGCTCTTCCATCATGCAGCTAAAGAACTTTTCTGAAGCATTGTATCTCTCTACAGCAGCATGTGTGTCAAAAATCATTTTCAACTCGCCCATTGTATCAAATACATTGTCGTTTTCGAAACGCTTTTGAAGTTCCGGATCTAGCCAATACAATATGCCGCAATGAACTAAGTCATGGTCCTCCTGAAAAGTCTGATAGACATTCTTCTCCTCGTCAGGGGCATCCTCAAAGGGTGGGGGGCCTAACGGCGCTTCTAGCACATATTGCTTTTGTGCAGCAGAGAGGAGAATCCTCAAATTCATGGACCATTCGGTAAAGTTGCTACCGTTCGTTGCAAGTTTCTCTTTCTCCATGAACACATTGAAATTAAAAGCAGGTGGTGCCATCTACAACATAATTTGTAAAGTTTAGACTAAGTTTATGATAGATTGAGTGCAACTAATCCATATTACGAATGAACTCCCACTCAAAAACGACATCCCTCATGCCTTTTTGGTGATTACATGAACCAAATCCATGATACCAAGTTCGATCATCACGTGAGTCGGTATAACTTCAAAGGCGAGCATCAAATGGGCATAATATCTACTATATGACTCATGCTTAACATTTTGGTCCGTGTTCCGAGGCCATGTCTGTACATGCTAAGCTCGCCAAGTAAGAACCTTAGTATTCGCGTGTGTAACTGTCTTACACCCAAAATATGGTCGTGGATCCAAGAACACCCGATCATCACGTGATGTCTTGGAGCGACGAAAACATAATCGGTGCATACTAAAGGAAGAACACATTCTTATCTTGATATTTAAATGAGGGATCATCTTATTATGCTAACAAAGCGCTAAACAAGCAATATAAGATGCTATCAAACATCACATGTTTATTAGTGGAATGATATGGTTCCCGCATATGATCTCTATCATGTGCACCGTGGTATGATCACTATCATACCTATATGTGTAAGTCCAAGGTCTATGGAGATTACACGTTATGTATGTTGTAAGAGTATCATCTCATACTTCTACTTACAACATCACCATATCATAACACTAGCCCAGCAACAATCTAAACTAGATGCCTCTAATTTATCCATTGCAAATTTTACGTGGCTTAGGGCTTTCGAGATAGAACCGTTCATACCTACGAACATGAACCACAACGAGGATAACCAAATTGTTGACAACTCGTTGCAAAATAGATATTGACTATAGTAGGGGAGACAGACACCCGCTAGCCACTTATGCAAACTAGTTGCATGTCAAGCGTGGAACAGGTCTCATGTGGGAGGACATGTAAAGTTTGTCCGGGCCGCTTCATCCCACTATGCCACCAATATCCAAAATTACAACTAAGGAGCAACAACATGATCATCATCGCCCACATACTCATATGTGGCCTACCCATGTAAAGCATCTACGCATAGATCCGACTCTGATACCACTGTAGGGTTCGCAGCATAGAAAACAAAAAAAATCCTACGATGTGAACTATGTACCAAGATCTATCTACTAGATACAAACAATGGGCGGATGTATATCCGTAGATAACATACCCTTGAAGACCGACAAATCTTAACGAGTTCGACTCGTGGTTGATGTAGACGATCTCTTGCCGATCTCAAGATCGAGAGGAAGTCCTAGCGCCGCAAATCAGCAGCGCATCCGTGCTCGCACAGAAGTTCGAGGCACCGAGCAACCTCTGCCTCCTCGCTCCAGTGATGCAGCGGAAACACAACTCTTTCTTGCCGAATAGCCACCGGGAACATGTATCTCGCTAGTCCGAGACCATGGGGAATAAATTCTAGAGGGGGAGAGAGATCCTTCACGAGGAGGTGTGAGTGAGAGAGAGGAGAGGGGGTGCCTTTTATAGGAGGAGGGGGCACCCAAGGGGTGGCCTTGGCCATGGGGCTGCCCCCTCCTTCATTCATTTGGGTGGACACTCCACTCACAAAAATCCATTCAAATCCCTCCACTCAAAATCCCACTCAAACTTGCCATTAAATTTCCACCAAATTTAATGCAAACTCTCATTAAATAAAACTCTTTTATTTTATTCAGAATTTTGTCAATTACTTTAATGACAAAAATTCACAAATAACCCCTTGCTAGAATTCTATTTCACATGCATAACCACTTTATGCAATTTCACCCGAAACCCTGTTTCGGTATCTAGTGAAATAAATTCCTGCACTTGTTTATTCTTTCAGCATGAAACTTTTGCTCCAATTGGATGTCGGTGTCTCTTAAGTGTGTCACCCTACGGTTCTTGAATAATACGGACATGATCGAGACCCCTCTCGGATCAATAATCAGAAGCGGGATCTGGAGACCCATACTGACTCCCACACATTCAACGATGACTTTCATGTGATCGAACCTTTTACGCTTGTATCTTAATCCCTTTGTTTCACGATATATTACATGTCCGAGATTCGATCATCGGTATCTCCATACCTAGTTTGATCTCGTTATTGACATGCACTCTTTTATCGTTCCCGTGATATAACATTCTAGTGATCAAATCACTTGCTTGCAAGCTAACCAATGTGATATCACCGAGAGGGCCCAGAGTATATCTATCCTTCATCGGGATGAACAAATTCCACTCTCGATCCATGGGCCTAAACATAATACTTTATTAGTTTTGAATCCATCTTTATAATCACCCTGTTACGGTGTGACGTTTGATGTTATCAAGAAACTCTTCCGGTGTTAGTGATTGACATGATCTCATGGTCTAAGGATTATGATCACTTCGTAAGTTGTTATAGCAATATAAACTCAATGACTTTGATCGTAATGCTATACTTCGGATGAATGTTTATCACACCATTACACTAATGTTGTGATCCCGTTATTAACAACATCCAATGTCTATGATCAGGAAACCTTGATCATCTTGTTAATCAACGAGCTAGTTTATGAGAGGGGCATAACTAGGAACTTTTTGTTTGTTTATTAAACACACATGTATTAACGTTTCCGTATTTATACAATTATAGCATGCAAAATAAACATCTATCATATATTTGGAATACACATAATAAACACTTTATTATTGCCTCTCAGGCATATTCCCTTCAACAAGCTAGACAAAAAGTAATCAAGTCCGCTGATTGATGTGAAGAAGTTCATCAAAAAAATAGAGAAGGCGTTGGAGGAGAAGTTGTCTAGGATGAATGACAACAATGAAGCATTGAGGAATGAGGTTGAGATGCTGAAGAATATGCAGAAATCCCATGCTGAAGTTATTAAAGAGAAATAGAAGCAATGGGATGAGGACCGGACGATCTTGAAGGAGGAAAATAGGAAACTAGAGTACACGCTCAATAAATTGTTCAAAGCCAATAATGCTAACAAGGATAAACTGAAAAAGATAAAGAAAATTTGTGATGGTTTACTATCCAGGTGCACCTTCTTGTACTACAGACGGTGAACTGCTGCTGGTGGTGGTAGGATGACATCCACTTTTGATATGGTGCTAGGTTAACATCATGGTGTTATGTCAAAATGTGATCTCCTTTTGGTGACGGTCATGCTTGTTAAGACTAATTCGTACTTGTGTTGTTTCTGCCAAGCTTATTCATTTGGTTGGTCATGTTCTACCGTGATCACCTTTTGTGTGTGTTGTTCATGCTTCTGGTGATCAGACTTGTGTTACTGTTGTTTTCGAATTGTGTTGTTCATGCTTGTGGTGGGATCAGTCTTGTGATTCTGTTGTTCCGAATTGTGTTGTCCGTGCTTGTGGTGGGATTAGTCTTGTGTTTCTGTTGTTCTGAGTTGTTTTGTTCGTGCTTGTGGTGTTCATGCTTGTGGGGGTCAGGCTTGTGATTCTATTGTTCCGAGATTATGTTGTTCTTGCCACTTTAGCTTGTGTTCTTCTTGCGGTCTTCCTCCTTGTCAATTCAGGCATGGTAAGGTCACCATAAGGAAGTACAAGTGACCATATCTTGGTTTCTATGTCAACCAATAAGGGGAAAGTACATAACATGCGTCAAAAGCCCTACGTACAGAAAACCAAACAATATGGTCCTATTTTCTCAATCCGTACTCTGACCAGGGTCGGCTCTGACCCATGACCAACATGGACAGCGCCCTAGGACCCACGCTTTTGAGGGGCCCACAATTGCATCCTCCCCCGTACACACACGTATTTATGTTGGGCTAAAAGAACTAGAAGCACGCCGGCAAACTAGCATAGGACCAGTAATCGTGAGCATAAAACATGTTGAAACGCTAGGCCTGTGAAACCTGAGCAATCGAGTTGATCTGTTCGTAAGCAAATTTTGTAGACCTGATGTAGGCCTCGTCCGTCTCGGTCGCTCGCGGAATTCAGTGATTAGCACGTCACCCGTTAGTTTAGAACGAATCAGACGAAGGCAAACTGCTCTGCCTATTGCAAATGTGATTTTCGACAATGAAAATAGTAAACACGGTGCTACTTAACAATATCTCCTTCCGACCAAAATAAGTGATTTAGGTTTATCTAGATTCACATGTATTTATATACTAAAGTATGTCTAACTATTCGAAAAAACATGAATAACTACTCTTTCTGTCTTAAAATATATGTCGCAGATTTGTCAAAATTTAGTTAAATCTAGATACTATTTAATATATAAATTCATTTAAATTTTGACAAACTCGCGACATCTATTTTCAAACAGAGGGAGTATCAGAATTTGATTTATTATTATGATAAATTGCCAATTATCATTTTTACTTAGGAAAATTTCTACAATATATATTATAGTTAGTACGAGCTAAAAATTGTTGGGTCCACACCTAGCGACATGTATTACCTTTAGGGGCCCACTCATCAACTTTGCGCCCCACAAAGTATAGAGCCGGAAGTGGTCAAACTTGTCCTCCTCTTGTTGTCTCGCAGGTAAGCGAAGCAAGTGGAGGTAGGCGTCTGCAACCAAATCTGCAGTCAGTTCAAGACGCGTCTTGGCCGTAGACGTGTCTTGGTGTCTTGCCAAGACGCAGACGTCGGCTTAACGCCGTGACGAGTGAAACATGCCAGCCTGTGCTGTTTTCCGCCGGCCCGTTGAATTTATCCTTCAATATTCATAGAATCTGTTCTTTTTCGGCTAACTATCGGTGGTCAGTTGATAAGGTGGAGTGCGGGCGACCCACAGGTCGCGAGTTTGACCCCAGGACCACCCCTTTTTTACTTGTATTTCGATTATGCTCTGGAACAAACGTTAAACGGGTCGTGCCGGGCCGAACCGCGGCCCAGACACGGCCCCGGTGTTTCACGGACCGGCACGGGCCCTGCACGCGGCGGGCCGTGTCGGGCTTTTTACGCGGGCTGCGGGCCGGCCCGCAAAAGCTCGGACGGATGGCCAGGTTTTTCTGCAACCCAACCCATGCCTAGTGCGACGATCTACTATTCAAAGCTGTATTGCAGCGCCAACCAACCAAAAATCTTAGTAACATTAACGGCGCCCAGCTACTCCAAATCTGAGAAACACCTTCCTCCATCCTGATTCCTGATCATGCCTGCGCTTCTTCGATCTTATCGTACTGCAACTCCGCTCCCCTTAAAAAAAAAGAGTCCAACTCTAGCGTCTACTCTTAAATTTGGAAAATGGAGACGAACTCCCCGCTCACCGTCCAAGCAGACGACAACCCAGCAGCGGCGGGCATTTCCTCCTCCTCGCATTCCCGGGGGCGCAGGGGCCACCTCAACCCGATGCTGCAGTTCGGCCGCCGCCTGGCCTACCACGGCCTCCGCCCCACGCTTGTCACCACCCATCACCTCCTCGCCACCCTCCCGCCCCCCGCTGCTCCCTTCCGAGTCGCCGCCACCTCCGACGGCATGGCCACGTGTGCCGACTTCGAGGACTACTTGCGCCGGCTGGCCGCCGCGGGGTCCGACTCCTTGGAGGCGCTCTTCCGGTCGGAGGCGGCGGCTGGAAGGCCGGTGCGCGTGCTGGTTTACGACCCGCACCTCCCGTGGGCGGGGCGCGTTGCTCGCGCCGCCGGCGTGCCCACGGCCGCGCTCTTCTCGCAGCCGTGCGCGGTGGACCTCATCTATGGCGAGGTGTACGCGGGGGCCGGGGCGCGTCGGGCTGCCGGTCGTGGACGGGGACGCGCTTAGGGGTTGCTCACCGTCGATCTGGGCCCCGAGGATGTGCCGTCGTTCGTGGCTGCGCCGGACTCGTACCGGATGCTCCTGGATGTGGTGGTGGACTGGTGGGGCAGTTCGAGGGATTGGAGGACGCAGACGACGTCTTCGTCAACTCATTCCACGAACTCGAGCGGAAGGTGAGGTTCCTTTCGTGCCCCCAACCTGTTCGGTGTTTTGCTCAACTGAAAAGCTAGCGCAATCAAAACCGAACTGGAGAGATGTGGATTCAGTTCGGTGTATGTCTTAGTATTTTCTTCTTGATCTAAGCAGGAGGCGGACTACTTGGCATCGACGTGGCAGGTTCAACCTCTTCGACCAGTGGCGGGCTCAGGAATTTCATAATGGGTATTCATAGTAAAAAATTGAAGGAAAAAACAGCAAAAAATCAAACAGAAGTAGCATTTGATCAATTGACTTGTAACCATTTGACCTAACCAACTACTCCTATGCCTACTCATGATAGAATTTTAATCAGTTTTTTATACAAGCAGACTAAAATATAAGGCACTATTATATAATTCAAAACTTTTGGCAAAACTTTTGGGTATTCAACTGAATACCCTTGATACAAGATGGGCCCGCCCGTGTCTTCGACAGCACAGCACTGTGCATGGCATGGCTAGATTGCCAGCCCCCTTGCTCAGTGGTCTATGCCTCATATGGAACTGTCGCTGACCTTGAGCCGACCCAGTTAGAGGAGATCAGCAATGGGTTGTGCAATTCCGGGAAACAGTTCCTTTGGGTTGTCAGATCCGTTAACGAGCACAAGTTATCGGAAGAACTGCGTGACAAGTGCAAGGAGAGGGGCCTAATTGTTTCATGGTGCCCGCAGCTTGAGGTCTTATCTCACAAGGCCACAGGTATGGTAGTCCATATCTGTTTTACTTACCACTCCTTTGTGCGATTGTTTGAGAAAAAATAGATACTCCATGTAATAATCTTACAAATCCATATATAAAAACTAAGCTGAATGCGCGAACAAAATGATTAAGGTAAGAGGATCAATTTTTGTGTTGCATGTTAGTATGTTCACTAATGGTCCTTTTTAGATTATGAAATGAAGAAAATGTGCTTTTGTAGTCCCTCCCCGGCCACACCACCCTGTCATTTCACATTGGTAGCAACTACAAATTTGTGAACAAAGGTGCTTGCTTTCAGTTGCAGCACTACAAAACAATGTCAACTGTTTTGAGGCCATACAAAATTAATGTGAAAAGGCAAGATTCATAATAGGAACTATAATTCCTGAGAATCACGCAAGCCATGCAGAATGTTTAGAGACTGCCTATATCTATTTCTCACCAGTATAATGGAGAAATATGAGTGCAAAAGATATAGACACAAACATATTAACTGTAGCCTTGTCACAATTTACTGCAGATTCTTCCTAGACTGTCTTCACTTAGTTTACTGTTGACCTTGGAGTAATGGTTCATAATAGTTTAATCATAGATAGAATGTTTAAAACTGCACCTATATATTTTTACCGGTACTAGGGAAACCTGCATGGGAAAAATATAGAAACATGAGCAGATCAACTGTAACTTTTGCTACTGCTAATCCTTCCATAGACTGTGACTTCACTTAATTTAGTGTTGGCCGTGGAGTAATGGTTTATAATAATTGTATTACAAGGGGTATATGTATAGATGGAAGTGGGTCACAATTAGGGTACCCTTTACCCTATTTAGTTCAAAAAATGAACTAACCTTTTCAAAATGATGATGTCATCACAAAAGTTTGTTCATTTTGTTGAACTAAAGAGGGTAGAGGGTACCCTATTGTTGACCCACTCCCATCACTAGGTATATGTGTACCATGGAGTAATACCGTCTCTTTAACTTTCAAAGAAGTATTTTTTTTGCATCCAATTCTGACATGGTATATGTATTATGCTACTTATGACTTTCTGTGATCATATATCAGATCTGTAGTATCCTCTCTGCCCAATATGTGAATTGATTTGGTATTTTTTTTTAAATATCGTTCAGTATTAATATGTATTTAATTGACTCTTGCATTTCTGTTGCACTAATGCAAGTTCTCTAGTTTGTCAGATCACTGAGAAAACAAAGGTTATTAAGATAGATGCGCGAACTTGTGAACTATCCACCTCCACAAGACATGTGCACAAATGTAGTGGAAAGAAGAAGCAGGAGACCAGGTTAGCATTTTTCCATCTATTTTTCTTGCATTCTGTATTTATTTTTATATTCATTTGTTCATGTAAAAAATAAAGAATGAATTCACGTTGTAGAATTATATAATAAAATAGTCAAAAACATGGGACATCGCTTGTAGTTATATGTTGGTTGGTTTCCTGGGCAGGCCAAAAGAATGCATCAATTTCACACCCGAGCTCCATGGAGTTTGTTTTTTAAAACTTTCAAAATTCGAATTTAAAGGGTCCAAAAAATTCAAAAATTACCAGAATGTAGTTCATGATTTATTCTGCCAGCGTGTAAATTTCAATGCGAAATATCTTATATTATATCCTCTGCAAAAATGAAAAAAATGCAGATCTGGAAGCATGTACAATGCAACTTTCAAATCTTCTAGGGTGCGTTTGCTAGGACGAATCCTCTCTTCTCGCATCCAGCGGGAAGAAATAAGCCCGTTTGTCTTTCCCGGTTGCATGTGTTTCTTGCATGGAGCGAGATTTAAAGCAGCCCAAAACTTGGCCCGCTAGAAACGCCAAAATCGAGCTTTTCCACCGGGACAGGCCCTGGCGAGCGCAAGGAGAGGAACGGCGTACACGGGGAGGATGGCGGGAGCTGGAAAATTGCAGCATCGTATGGCACGAAAAGTAGGCTCACCCCCCTCTTACACCGTCACCACTCGCTGGGAGACAAATCCATCCTCATTTTCGTCTTGGGTGGTGGCTTTGGCGGCGGCCCGGAAAATTGCAGCACTGTATGGCACGAAAAGTAGGCTCACCTCCCTCTTACACCGTCACCACTCGCTGGGAGACAAATCCATCCCCATTTTCGTCTTGGGTGGCGGCTTTGGCGGTGGCGGCAACGATTTAGATCTCCGGCAGCAGCTCCTATGACCACTCCGGCATCGGCTGCTACGTCTTCTCCGGCTCCGGCGTCTGAGGCCTCGCAGATATGTGGCACCGGCTTCTCCCTCGCCTTCTTCTCCGCTTGCGGCAGGTCGTTGATGTCTGCAACCATGGAGGTAAGAACCTTGTCCTTGCCTCCTCCCCTACGCTGGTACCTAGGTAGTTAGCTCGACATTAGGGTAGTACCTAAAGTGCTTATGTAATGCCGCTCTGTTTAGGACCAACTATTCAAGGTTACCGTCCAGGCAGCTTCCCTGGTCGCTGTGATTCAGGCATGGATGCTCTTGATCCACGGAAGAGCGGCCTGTAGGACTAACAGGGTGGCAGTGACATATGGTCTCATGATGCAGGGTGACGAAGAGAAGATGGCAAATCTGAACTACATCTACAACAACAATGCTATAGAGGCTATCGCCATGCTCAAGATGA
Source organism: Avena longiglumis (assembly GCA_030063025.1). NCBI lineage: Eukaryota > Viridiplantae > Streptophyta > Magnoliopsida > Poales > Poaceae > Avena > Avena longiglumis. Next base: position 22,674,685 of record CP125974.1, read on the forward strand.
GAAGAGCCCCTTTTAACCATCTTGTGCAAACAGTGCTAGGGGTTTTCTTAAGGACAGCATCAACACCTCTATCGAAGAGCAGGTGGCTCTGTTTCTTCATGTTCTAGGACATAACCAGAGATTCCGAGTGATTCATAGCACATGGAGGAGATCTACCGAGACAATTTCCCGGTATTACCACCAGGTGCTCTATGCTATTGGAGAGATCGGAGGAGAGATGATCAAGCCACCTAGTGGTCAAACCCCCATGAAGATACAAGGAACCGCTCGATGGTTCCCATTTTTCAAGGTGAGCAACTCTAGCTTATACTTCATGACATGATTATATTACACTGCCGCCTAAGATTCTTGTAATGCCAGGATTGTATTGGAGCAATTGATGGTACTCATGTGATGGATACAATGCCGAAAGCCGAACAAGATGCATACAGGGGAGAAAGCACTACCCCAGCCAGAATGTGCTTGCCATTGTTGATTTCGACATGAAATTCACATATGTGCTTGCTGGCTGGGAAGGGTCACAATTCTGAATGATAGCCTTGAGAGAGCTGATGGACTCAAGGTCCCTGAAGGCAACTTCTACTAGCAGATTCCAGGTATGCTTGTCGGCCTGGAATTCTTACACCCTTTAGGTCAATAAGGTACCATCTCAATGAGTTCTCTGCTAGAAACTATCCTAGGACTCTGGAGGAACTTTTCAATCTCAGGCACTCTAGCCTTAGAATCACGGTCGATGGGTTTTCGCTGCTCTGAAGAACAAGTTTATTCCTTGATCAAAAGCCTTTCCATTCTTTCCCTACCCAAATTAAACTTGTTCTGGCATGTTGCATTTTGCACAACTGGATCTTGCAATTTGGCACAGATGAATACTTCCTGGAAGAGGAACATGTAGTTCCTAACGACAATGACACTGATGGTGGCCATGGTGTTGCGCATAACGATTGTGCTGCTTGGAGGAACATGAGAATGCAGTGGGCCCTGGACATGTGGGCGACGAGAGGAAACTACAGGATCTGAAGATGAAGTGAAGGAGTGATGAAGTGGTGCCCTTATGTTCTAGAACAACCCCTAATGTGGGTGTAAAATAATCATTCGTAGTAGCTAGGTAATATTGTGCTAAACTGTCATTTGCTAGTAGCTAGGTAACATTGTCGTGAACTGATATTTGCTAGTAGCTAGGGTTCTAATTTGCTGCATATTTGCTCCTGCATGTTAACATCACCACACCTGTAAGAAGTGGTGACCACAACATTACTACAGGTACAACCAAACATGCATGTTTTTGCATCGAACGAGCCATAATCAGGGTTGTTGGCAAGCAAACAACTAGCCAAAAATTCCAGGAAAACTAGAACGTGGGCTACCAAATAAAGTGCCAAACTTGACCCAAGCCAAATCTGGCCGCATGGAGCATCCAGCCGGCCAAGTAGGAAAAATGGGAAATTTGGCCCCGAGCAAACAAACACGCCCCTAAAATTTATCTTTTTTGTTGGACCTGAAATACAAGTATTTCATGTTAAAAAATCTGCATACATAGTTGACTACATCCAGATATTATTTTTTGGAGTTTTTGGAACTTTGAAATCAAGTTTTCATTTTTTAAAGGGCTCCATGGAGCTCGGGTGCCAAAATCATTTTTTCGCAAAATCTACTCAGTAATAAATCCCTTTTCTATACTCACTAGCATGGTGAAACATATTTAATTTACATTTTAGACATGACAAACTTTTAATGACATCAATGTTTCCTTTCCAGATGGCTTTCAACATACTTTTTTCGAGAAAACACAGAGCTTCCTTTCATTGAAATGATAGAGTTTAGTTTACATCCTCCTAAGAGGCTTTCAACATACTAACATAGACACTATCATAATTGATTATTACAGAATAAAACGGCAATCCAAGACTTGCGTGTAGAATTCATGATTAACATAAGAAAACAATTCGGGTAACAATCATTACAAGAAAATACTTAGCTAGTATTTTTATGCCCAGTATATGTATAAATTATTTTGATCGTTGCTCAGCTCACTCGTTTTCTCTATGTTGGTCATGATTCCACATATTGTCAGTGTGGTGGTGTCGATAGTAGAGCAAGGCCCCCTTTGTTTGTAATGTTCAGCCAAGATTATTTTATCCATTAACACCTCTCAACGTACTGCAGGATTCATTAGTGAATAGCCAACGCCTGCTTTTTCACGTCCCAGAAGTTGTAGAGGTAATTTTCTGATGACATGGCTGCACCAAGTGAGATGTTACCAACTGGACCTAGAATACTAGCTGATTTGTTGACGGCATGTAGAATAAGTCCTACAGCATATGCGTGGGCACTAGGCAGACATAACACTTCCCTTACCAATCAGCATTTCCTGTATCAAGTGAAATTGAAGTCTCATAGCCCTATTAGAACAGCCCATCACAACAGATTAGCAAGTGACTGATTATTGGCTTGTTGCTCTGCATAACGAACACTGGAATGCTCGTACGTTTGGTACAATATGCTCTACTGAACATAATTCATAGACCAACTAAACCACAGACATACAGAAGATTGTCTTCTCGGCTTCAACAACTGATTTGTAGTCCTGTGCACAAGTTTCCTTTTAATTTATTAGTAACCCGTAATAATGTTACCCTTTTTTAGTGCAGCTGTAGACCGAACTGTCTGAAGTATGTCCTTCCAAAAGTACCAACCAAGAAGGTATGTTTTGTCATATCTTCAGATTTCCGATGAGAGGTAAGTAGTTGCACTAACCAGGCATGAATGTTTCTCAATTGAAGCGATAATAGTCTCTGTAATTTATATTTCCATGTTATTCTTCATTTAGAAATATCAGACGCCCATATACAAGATTTTTTAATGATCATCTCAACGGTCAGACTATGTGATTAAGAATTATAGATTCACATTTAAAAATAGAAAAACCCATATATTGTTGAACTATCTTGAAAAGCATGAGCACCTTACATTATTAAATTAAACATAGAGATTACCATAGTACATATGGTAGTTACCATGAAGAAACTGTAGCAAGTGCAAAAGCCTGCTAGTAGCGCCCGCCAACAGATTAAAGCTGCTCATGGCCATTTTAATCATAAGCATGAACTCAAAGTAACAGCGCTACTGCCAACGGAAATGCATTATGCTGACAAGGAGAGAGGTTTTTATATCTTACTGAAAATGGCAAGGGCTGCAGTGATCATGTAAACTAGTAGTACTATGTTTTAGGGGATCTGGGATTGCTCCCTTTAAGCAAATTCCTTGTATTTATGAACCTCTTCTTTTTCCTCTTAATGAAAAGGCACTGCTCCTACCGAAAACGCTCAATTGAAAACGCCCACATATGCTTCCTGTATTCACTGCTGTATTGACGTTCTCCTTGGGTGCCCATAGAGCAGGGCCAAATGTTCTGTATTCACGCCAAATTGACTGATTCACGCATAGGCATCCATCTCGTCTAATCATCACCTCCGAGAAAAACATGAACTCGTCAAATCTAGCTTGCTCCACCATGAACTTTTATCAGTATCGGTTTGTGGGTTTTCCTAATTGGATGTGGTGGCAAACATGCTCTGTCTAGTGTCTACCTGTACGGAGCTGGAGGCAGGCACAGGCTCGGACCTGACCTTGCTATTAGAGTAGTTCGTTTAATATTTTTCTCTGTACTGAGTTGGAAGCGCCATCAGGTTGTTCTAGTTTCTGGATTGCTAGTTTCCTTTCTGTTGTTTACCCGGATTGCTGGGACATCAACGACTTCCTAAAACCAACTGCTGAGCGACTTGTTCTCGTAGCAAAGCGCAACAACGCTATAGGGTGAACCAGTCCTGCCATCTTAAAGAAACAGACCTGTTGTTCTAGTTAGCGCATCTAACTGGCGCCCCTCAACTCATACCGTTCTCCCTATGGAACAACACATGGGGTAGGATTTCACATGTTCATAGATGTAATAATTCCGATTTTGCTTGAGTATGGCCTCGAATATGCTGCCACCAAAATACTCAGTTCGCTGTAAGATAATTTCAGTGTAAATATATTCATAAGAATAAAAAAACGAATATGATCAAAATATGTTTTGTAGATATCTCTTTATGCAAATTAGAGAGGTTTTACATTACTAAAACATCTTAAATAATACTCCAGAATATCACAATTCCTGCTTTAAAGATTTCACCACCTAACTGAAATCACCTTTGACAGTTATGTTTTCTCCTTAGTCTACTTTAACCAAACTTCCTGCCATGCTGCAAAATTACCCGAAAAAGTGGGACATGAATATAATAATATCCATCTGAATTACATCAGCGCGTTGAATTTAGAATGCATCCTTACATATTTCCAGACTAATTTTGAACGGTCCGCAATACTAATTTATTTTGCACCCCATTGTAGATGTAAAAAGATTTTTCTAGAAAATTACGTAGTTGGACCGGTAATATATGCTTACCCCACTAAAGATTGCCTCACCTAGGTGGAGAATCCACAAGCTAAAGTGCCACTGCGCATTGTCAGATGGAAATCAAGATATAAAAAAAACTGAGATACTCCATGGTTTGTACAGATCAGTTGTTTCTCCCTCTCTGCCTATAAATACAACACATCACCAGCTCTTGAGTGCAGACAGAAAACAAAAGCCAGAAGTAAACTACTTTAACTATTAAGGTTTCTCTTCCATCTCGTAATGAAGCTCCTTCCTCTCGTTATTTTTTCCATGGTAATGCTTAACGGTTGCGCCATGGCTTCTCGCATGACACCAAGAGGTGAGCTAGTACATGCAGTAATGAAGACGGTGGCGAAGGTGGAGGGGACAGCGATCAACAACCATCATGCAATACCGAGGCCGAATCGACAGCTGGAGCAGCCGGAAACATGCCGGGGAATGGATATGACATTGGGAGTGAAGAAGCCAATCCTTGAGGAGATTGATATGTATTCCTTTATACATACAATCTTTGCATCCATGCATGTTCTGCATATTGGTACGTATACACAATGCATGTAGCCTGTATGGTATGGGACATGTTGTGCACGTCTGATTGTGCTACATATATGTAAATTAAGGTTGAACCGATCACATATATGTTTCAGATATTCCCTTCATATATAGAATAAAGCAAGGCAATGTATTCACTGATATCCATGTACCATAGAAAACAGTGTGAGCTTTAAAGTTGATTTATCTGGACTACTGGATCTTGAATTAAATATAAATATTTACTGACATCAAGCAAATGAATTAAATATAAATATTTAATTTACCTGTTAGTAGAACCAAAAGAATATTAGCGATGTGAATCAAATATGTACCTTGTTATGAATAAACATAAACCATCCTCAAAGTTTAATTGATGGTGATATTGCTCAGTTCCAATTTGTAGAGACGTTAAAACTGTATTTGCAAAAAAAAAAGAATAGGCTATACTTTGTTCCAGAACATATTTTATAATTCACAGTTCAATATACACCCCTTTAATTTATTGCATCAACTACTAGCATAGATATATAGTGGAAAATTGACCACCATATGTGTACATGTATAGCTAAATCTATGTATATTCTTTATAAATCCACAACAATATGCAGAAGTGATGTTACCATGTACTTCTGCATAAATTAGAAAACTGATTGTCTAGCTACATGCAGAAACATACATCTTATTAAACATATTTATTATCCTCGTATGAATGACTTTCATGAATATTCAGGACAGATTGTATATTCATAAAAGTAGATAAATAGTGACACATTGTTCCTGAAAATACACGAACTTATATTGTGGATTTCTGTTTATGGATCAACCTTTCAGTTCATGAATTAAATGACTGATGTGAGAAAGAAAATAAAAATACATACAAATTGCTAGCACATGGTCTAATATATTGTGTCCTGCAAAGTGTGTAACTAACTAGTGTTATGATGTGAGAAAAAATATAGAATCCCAAACTTTCTCTAAACATGAAGGAAACATGTAGAATATGATAATTCTTAACTAAGTATTGTCTTATCTGTTGGCAGATACAATTTACACTTCTCAAGTTAATTAAGAATTTAAGATCTTGTTTGAAATGACAGATCTCGTAGAATATTTCACTGCTGTGTCAGCCATGAAAATAGTATTTTCTCTCCGTCCCTAAACAAGTAGGTTTGGTTTCAGAAAAGTCAAACAAGTAGCTACATTTTGCCAAAAATAATCTTAAGCTTACAGGTGCATGGCCCCTGGGAGATATTATAGCATAAGATATGGTACTTCCATTGGGTATTTAAAATAATACGCACTAGTTATTCAATGACAGAGAAATTTTGAAAAAAATGATTAAGCACGCTGCACTTCCAGTTAAAAGCCCCCTAAGATAACTAACTAAAGTAATCCAACCTTTATCTCACATATTCTGCTAACTATTTATTTGAACCCTCTTGCTTGCAATAGAACTTCATTAATTTGCAGGGGACAAAATGACAGGCAAAATGGTCAAGGGATTCTGAGTAGTATTGTCGTACAGTTATAAATGGAGAAATAAACTGTGTTTAAGAGTTACGCCACTAACATTTTATCCTTTACTGATATGCTTACACAGATATATTATGACACTTTTAGTGGTCAATTCAAGCTGTCGGGTTAAAGTTTAGGCAGGGTTATTCTCCACCTCTCAATAAAATATCAAGTCGTGTCATTGCAAAAAAAAAAGGCATAAACCACTATCTTGGTGGGAAATACTGTTGGTATTGTTTGATGATTTATGCATAGTTTATGATTTCATCGACAACGATTGGGCGAAGTAGTCTGCATAATATTCAAAATATGGACTATATGGAACTAATTTATATATGTCATTGCACACTAAAAGGCAGGTTCTAATTAACCTGGCTGTCATTTTTCACTACAAGATTTTACTGGTCCTAAAGGCATGATTGACATGGGAACCTTTTACATCCCACACGAAAGATTTTTTATTCTTGTGTACCATTCGATTGTACTTTTAGTTGTTAGGTTTCCACCGTGCAAGAATGTTACACTAGGGAAAAACTAGCCTTTTCTGACTATATAAAGGGTGCCTGACCTGATCAAACCATAGCCTTCAAGACACAGTACGTACGTAGAATCTAAAGTTGGATCGTATCACGGAGGAGATTAGGCTCCAGGTTTGACTCTTCGTTCTTGTCCCTTCTTTCTCATTATCATCTTCCATAGTATCTTGATCGTATAAATTATGGTATTTATTTATGCTGTTCCTATGTCTCTCTCTTGCCCTCTCTGAAGTTAATTCAGTCACCATGAAAGAGCAAGTGAAAGCAAGCATGCTCAAGATCTTAGCTATCATGCTTGTTTTAGCCATGGCTACTCAAGGTTTGGCGATTCACGACGCTGGGACAGTGAAGAAGTATGACAATGCTGGTGTGGCCGTCAGCACGAAACCCACCCTTGGCGTCGGCGGCACCACCGTGGACAACCACCATGCCATCCCACGGGGCCAGTATAGCAGCCATGGAGGAGAGGAAGGATCAGGTGGTGGCAGTGCTGGTGACCCAACGAACAACTAGTGCCTTCGTTGTATAAATCCTGTGTGGCTATTTCGTTAGCCAAAGATCTATATTCTGGTCTCTGATGTTATACTTTACAGATGCTTTGCATGCCAGCAGCCCTAATCATGATTCATGTCTACATGAAAATGAGCTGCTGTGAAGGGAAGAGTAATGTCCAAGCTATATATCTATGTTATTTACATCCCCGTGAAGAAGCATATGAAGTTATGAATGTCAAATCCTCCTGTAAGAAAATCTCGTGGTAATCTAAAAAAAAAAGCTCTCGTGGTGTGTTACCAGGCAGAGGCAGCCATCAATAAAATCCACATCTGCAATATTTTATTTAGGAAAACCCCAAATTTAACTGCATGCTTACAGAGTAACAGTTGAGTACTGAATCATGGTCTTATGTAATATTCAGAGTGAGCGAACGTATAAAAAAAACCAGAGTAGTTCATGTGAGCGTCCAGAGGGACGATGATGACCTACTGGTCTGGTGTTGGCACTGTGGTGCAAGCCTGACACCCTGTTTGTATTCTCTTGCTATCTTTTGAAATTCTTCTCATGCTGTGTGCCAAGATATTTCAGTTTGAATTGGGAGGTCCGGTGTGTTCCAAGGAATATTTTGAATAATACAGGCAAGTATTTTAAAATAGTCTTTGACCAAGAACTGATTGGAGTATATAAATATTACTACTTGTTATCAAATTGGTATCATTAGAAAATATTTTTAATACGAAAGTAATAATATCAATTCTGTGCTATATGATAAAGATATTGTTGCTCAATTCATTCACTCAAAGTTTGTCTTAAAATGTGGGCACGACTTATTCATAGAAACGGAGGTAGTATGTATTATCATGTTTCTATGTATAAGCACAGACTTTTGTCTCCTGGGGTTCATGTAGCCCGGGATGTGTACATGCAGATAGCGTTATACATACATGTAAAATTTCATTAGTAATTATGTCCACACAAAACAATTCTACAAAACCAAATTTATGGATATCTATAGTAGAAAATAATATATCCATTGTGACTACAAATAATCATTTTTCTTTTGTGATGGTTGTGTGCATTCGAGAATGCAAAGGCTGAGAGATTTAATCATCTTTTTGCAAAGGTCACTTTTATTTATATCACAAATTAAAATATATTTCATGACATTTTACAAGTCCATAATTAGCATCTACATATACATGCAAGACACTCAGACTTCATAAAACAATATTTAACTTGAGGACAATAAATTTAACTCCACACGATTGCAAAAACTAGTACAATGGAATTATTTAGGAAGAAGTCCTTAGCAAGGAAAGTAAAATTTAAGGAATTGATGTGCAAATTTTTTGTCTAGCTTCACAATTGTCTATGAATGGTTCAGTCGGAATTGGGAAGTGTATTTTTTCCCTTCTGCAGAATATGGAAAAATACACCAATGCACCAACATGTACTTGGGAAATTTCGAAACGTTAAAACATATGTTTGTTGGTAGGGGCGTCCCATATCGTGGCCTCAAAATGCATCGCCAAATCGAGACCTAATCTACGCGTCATCCACGCGACAAGAGAGACCACCGCCTTAGAAGATCCAGAGCCACCGTCTCAAGTGCCATACTCCTGCGACGCCAACAGGTGATGTCACAGGGAGAAACTCACGGGCAGACATAATCAATCACACAATTAAGTACATGTTGTGAAACCCGATCTCGACTAAGTCAGATATATAGCCACTTCACATTTTGCGAGTTGAGCTAGGGAGTCAGAGTGCATGTATTTGTCCCTTGTTTTCATGCTTCAAATATTGTAAGAGGTACAACTCGTTATTTGCAACGTTGCCATGTTGGACTAAATTTATGCACCTTAATGCAACCAAAATGGATATTTGAGAATGTTCTAAGGTATTATAATTTAATGGTCTTAAGCCCATAAGAATATCACATTTAATAGGTATACACATATATTTTATAGAAGGCGCTCCCTGCAATCTACTTACAAAACAACCAGAAGAAATCTTATGCTACCATACATATTAGCTCTCAAGTTGGGATTTTTCTAAAAGTAGAATTAATAGAATTTTTTTTAACATGATGAATAACAATTTCATGACGATGAAAAAATGAAAGCATAAATAAAAATTGTGACACTCTAAAACCAAGATAAAATTCTTAAAACTATAAAAAATAAAATAGAAATGCATAAAAATAAATACAAAAGGTAGTCATCTGCAGATGTACAACCGAAAGTATATTTACCAGAAATTGTCTCATAGTATTTGTTAGAGATCCTTGAACATGTAATGAGAAACGATCGAGATATTTAGTGTTGTTGTGGTGTTGGATGTTTTACTGATTAAATCTATGGTCTTGTGGTGTTGGATGGAGACTCTCGTGGAATTGATATGACATATATGATTAATATATAGTTTGTTGAGTTAATGGGATCCAACCTTATTTCAGCAAACTATAAAGCTTGCTTTTTACCACAGGCCCAGTAATTCCATATCATTTACAGTATTTATGAAGATGTGGTAGTCTCAAGTGCCTACTTGCATACAGGGGCGGACCCAGAGCAAAATCGACCCAGGGTCACTCTATAAGTCACACATATATTTCAGCTAGATTTGGGGGTGTCATACACTACAAATGACTAAAAATTAGCAAAGAAATGGGATTTTACCGGATGTCCTGTGACACCTGCTAACATAAGGTAGGTACGCCCCTGCCTGCATAGCCGACTTGTTGCACGCTAATGGTTGATTGTACAAAAATCATCAAGCACCTGAAATAGTTCATCCCACTTATCTAGTGGTTCCACTTTGCGGGAAATGAGTTAACCTTTTTATTGACGATCAGGTGGGGAGAATTATTACTCAGTAGGCACACATACATGCCACTACAAATATCATAGTTGATCTACCTATAGGCATATGCATAGCTAGGTGAAATCCAATCTTTAGCCTTAGTGCCTGGCATAGTAAGATTCATGTCACGGAAAATTAGGTAATGTGGACAATGAGATATACATGCGACTGAATTAGGTGAAGAAGATTCCCACATAAATTTCTAATTAGCAATGACCCACACAAAAGTCTATAAAAATCTGCATTATCCTTTGTCTAGTAAAGGTTGGGTAGTAATATAATATAGGTGTTTCGGTCAGGCAGTGTACAAAGTTTCAAGAATTTCAAATATACATCCATAGACACACATATCTATTTTTTTGTCTTGTAGCTTTTGTCTTTCTTTAGTGGGCGCACATAGAAGAGGGAACCAAGAGCCCTTCTAAATATGGCAAGATCAATTTGCCTGGAAACCAACGTCATGCAACAGTACGAATATATATGTTCCCTACAGGGTTTATATATATATTTATCCTATGATGAAAGTGGGGATTGTAGTGGAATGCATGCGCCTTTCCGACCACGGGATTAATAAATCTAGAGGCCAATTGGTCTAGTATGGCTTGGACAAATCTTGCTTTCGCCTATAATCAGATAAAAGTAGAGTGCAAGATCTACTTTTCACCTGTCATCGAATAAAGTAATCCGATAAAAGTAAACAACAACAGATAACTTCCGCACTTGACTCCATGTTGACTTGGGTGGATTTCACCTAGATCTCCAACAAGATTACCTCTTTGAACATTTCTTTCACCCTTTTAGTATTTCATATACAATTTCAGAGTATACACCTACAAAATGATTATTTTTTGTATACCAATCGGTGGCAAGACCCACAAACGATGTGATAGAATGACCTAGGCTATAATTTTAGAATTTATAGATTATCCGATGATACTGCAACACTATCTTAGATGGTGAAACTTCTATTGATTGGTACTATTTAGCTAGTTTAGTTTAGAAAATCAAGAGGTTAGTTGAAGATTTCCTAAAGTAAGAATTATCACCATAGGGAATGACCTCCCCACGCTAATCCTAGTTACATAGAGGTCAGATGCAGCTCTATGCATGTATCATTTTTTTGCAAATAGGACCTGACATTAAAAGAAACATCAAACAATACAAAACATTTTAAGAAAAACGAAAATTACAATGATATCCTTGAGAATCCCTTCATCTTCAACCTCCAGACTGTCGACGGCTTTGCCACCGACGAGGGTTCGACCCGTCAATGCCCATTGTTATGGACTTGTGTTTGGAGAAGATGGGGATGCTGGAAGTCGCGGAATGGTTAACAAACAAGCAACATAGGGACACGAGATTTACCCAGGTTCAGGCCCCCAGAGGGAAAACCCTACTCCTGCTTGTCTGCTCTTGATTACGATTTAAACGGAAGGTTACAGGTGTGTGCGGATGCAATCAAGGCGTGGAGGTGTGTATGAGGTGAGTTGAGGATCCTTCTTGTTATACCCTCCCGGCCTTTATATAGATAGGCCAGGTCTCGGATATAGGTCGAGTTACAAATTAGGGTTGATACCCTTTAAAATTCTATCTAATCTAGACTTGTCCTCCAAGGAGTCGAATTCGCCACGGCTTGGGCCACCAAATCTTCCTGAGCTGCAAGTCCTTGCGTGCCTTCCTTGGGTTGGACCGGTATACCAATTCATGCACCCATAGGGTATACCCATGTCACCATCGCCGCCTCCTCGGAGTCGGTCTAACATTGTTGATTGCATACTAGAAGTCATTTGAACGGGTCAAGAAGACCACATCCGTCTTGGAGACAAATAAGAAGACCACAACGGACTGACGTTGTTTTTAGTGATATGGAGATCATGTGGTAGAGTGTACCTTGGTGCTATCTCCTTCTCCTTTGGGAAGTGTTCTATATACTTTTTGTGTGGAAACTAAAACTTTATATTTCCTTCTTTTGAATCAATGATTACTCCTGTAGTTCTAAAAAATGGTCTTCCCAATATTATAGGACTAGAGGTTTTACTCCCCATATCCATGATAACAAAATCAATAGGAACAAAAGTCATATGTAACTCAACCATGACATCATTTACTTTTCATAAAGCATGTTTAGTTGAATCATCAGCAATTAAAAGGTCTATTGAGAAATTTTTCCATAGTTTTAAGTTCTAGCAATTCATATAGTTCTTTTGAGAAAACTGAGACACTAGATCCTAGATCTAATATAGCATGATGGGTCTCTTTGCCAATAGTGATTAATATCTTGGGGAGCCAAGTATCCCCAAGATTTGGTGGTATCATAGCTTCATTATTGTATCTTTCTATATTTTCTTTTATGTCATAGTTTGCAATATATGAGCCAACTCATGATTGATGACCATCCATGGATGGATCATTAGAATTTTTGGCAATATATTAATAAGTTCATGCAAGCTATATTTATCAAGATCATGTAGAGGTTATTTTGTTTCACTAATCATTTTAACTTCCTCTAGTTTCTTTTCATTTATAGTAATAGGTGGCTCTTTGTTTTTATTAAACATAGTAGATTCTTTCTCTTTTCTTATGGGTTCTTTGATTGGTGTTCCAACAAATTGCAACAAGAGTGGTTCAAGAAGATCAGTGTAGTTCATCAATTCATTATATGTGTTTCTTGAAATTTTGCAGGTATACTTTTAGTAAGGGTAATAGAGTTCATACCAATAGCAGGTGGTCCTTATGGTTTTCATGTATACATGCTTAATATTGTTGCTTGGTTATCAGCCAGTTTAGAAAGATCTTTGTTTAAACATGTTGCTTGGTGTTTCAAACCTTTTATATCATAACTTATGGATGAAATAGACTTGTTTAATTCCTCTATCATGGTATCATGGCTAGCTACTTGTTCAATGAGGTTCTTATTTGGCTCTTGTTTTTTTCCAAGTTCTCACTAGTTTGTGGAATAATGGTGGGTTTCCATTTGTTTTCATTAGCATTATGATATGGAATTAAAGGACGGTTACTATAGTTGTTTGGAGCATAAGGTGGCCTACCATAAGAATTGCTATAGTTGTTCCCATAACCATTGTTACCAAAGTTTCTTATGTAGTTGACATCTATATTTTCGTTGTTGTTTCCAAGTAAATCTTGTAGCAGAACATTATCAACATTTTGTTTAGATACGTGAGCAAGTATGTCATATATTTTACTAGAGAAAGATTCTACTTCTTCAATAGAATTAACTTTTCTAGATGATGGTGAAAGAACATTTCATGATCTCTAGTGTTTTGTGTGTTAGATAACAATACCAAGGGATATTTAATATGTGTTGAAGTGCTACAGTTATTGATCCATTCAAAAGCAGCAAAACAGTGTGTTGGGGGGCGGATTATCCGCCCCTGCCAAGGGCCGGATAATCCGGCCCACCCAATCCTCAAGATAAACCAGGGCGCATCGCACTGTGTGGGGGCGGATTTTCCCTCGGATAATCCGGCCAGGGCTGGAGTTTTTGCCTGGGCCGGATAATCCACCCCTCAGGGGGGCCGGATAATCCGCTCCAAGGAGATTTGCAAAGGGAGCAATGGCGCGACGCTCGGCACGGGGGCGGAATTTCCCCTGGAAATTCTGATTCCGGGGCGGAGTTTTCCCTGGGACGGATAAATCTGGCCCCCAAAGTCTCCATCAGACGAGTTTTGGCAAGGGGTATTTATTCCCCATCAGCCCCCTGCCAGAACTTTTGATTCATTCGAAATAGCTCAGTACTGCTCTTCAAGTTCCAAGCGATATCTTGATGCGATCGATGACGGCTGAAGTAGATTCCTCCAACGCGCGAGAAAACTTGTTGATGCGCTGGGAGAACCGTTGGGAACCCCAAGAGCAAGGTGTGAAGCAGCAAGCAGCAAGTCTTCCCTTAGTACAGACCGAGGATATCGAACCAGAAGGAGGAAGGAAACGTCACACAGGTGCTGAGAGCAACGTGGAGACCTGCACAACATAAACTCAAGACTTTGCCCCAATGAATCAGTGAGGTTGTCAAGCTCACCGGTTTGCTGTAACAAAGGATTAAACGTATGTTGTGGAAGGTAATGGTTAGCAGCAAGTAAAAATACAACAGTGGAAGATGTATCAATGGTAAAGAATGGACCGGGGTCCATAGTTCACTAGAGGTGCTCTCCTTAGATAAACAACATGTCATGAAGGGTAAACAAATTACAGTTGGGCAATTGACAGGAACTGAGCAAGGCATAACAATGCAATTACTAGCCATAAAGATCCTATGAGGTTGATTGGTCAATACAACAATATACATAAACCGTCATCCAACTTCATCTATAACTAGAAGTCCACCTTCAGGTTATCATCCGAACCCCCTCCAGTATTAAGTTGCAAGCAACAGACAATTGCTTTAAGAAAAGTGTGTAAGGTAAACAGTCCACATGTTCCATGAACAAGAGACCGTTGTTTTCTCCCTAGTAGCAACAGCACATCTACAACTGAAGAGATTATTGTCACTTCCCTTGGAAACTAGAGGCATGAACCCACTATCGAGCATAAATACTCCCTCTTGGAGTCACTAGCAACTACTTGGCCAAGATAACCACTAGTAACGGAGAGCATGCAAGATCACAAACAACATAGACATGATAGAATCATAAAGATAAAACCATTAATCAAACCAACATAATAATCTCAATATCCATCGGATCCCCGCAAACACAACATGCATGATTACAAATAGATTAGATCTTGATCATGAACGGAGCTCATAAGATCTATACATGAAAGCACAAATGAGGAGATACAACCATCTAGCTACTACATGGACCCATAGTCCAAGGTAGAACTACTCACGAATCATACCGAGAGAAGGCCTCGGATGATCTCTCCCAGGTGCCAGAAGAGCTTGATCCCGATCTAGGGACGATGGTGGCGGTTATGCATTTGCTTCGTGGATTTGATCGTACTCAGGATTTCAGACGGGGCTTCTAAAGGCGAAGGGCGAGACCGGAGGCGCTGTGGTGCCCAAACCCTAGCCAGGCGCGGGGATGGGCCCACCCACGCCTAGGGTGGGTCTGGCCCCCCTGGCTGGCCTTCCGGGCTCCCCTTTGGACTTCTTGTTCCCCATGGAAAGTTATTGACTTTGTCCTTCGTCACGTCCAATTCCGAGAATATTTCTTTACTAACTTTTCTAAAACCAAAAACAACAGAAAACAGGCATCTGGCACTATTGCAACTTGTTAATAGGTTAGTACAGAAAACATGTAAAAAGCACCTCAAAGTGTGGACAACTAAACCAAAGTAGATACTAAACAAGCATGGAGCATAAAAAATTATAGATACGTTTCCAACGTATCAGCATCCCCAAGCTTAACTCCTGCTCGTCCTCGAGTAGGTAAGTGATAAAAGAATAATTTTTGACTTGACATGCACCCTCACAGTAAAGATCCGACCATTTGCAAGTATTGAAAGCTGGGATCAAAGAACTCTAAACATGTGGATGAAAGATGGAGTTCTAACAATAGGACATAGTAATTATGCATGCAACATGGCAAAGCTACAAACAAAGATCATGAATAATATGTATTGACAAAGTTTGTTTGTTTCACATGCAGAAAACATAGCATAGTGGTAATCAGCTTGTCCCTCAGAGAGTAGCAATATAATGCATAGGACACCTGCAAAGTTCACAAGGGTGACTAGAAACAAATATCACAAGAGCAAGTAATAACACAATATGCATCAATTAATAAGCTTTGGAACACTGCACACAGAATGACAACTATGCTCTCTTAATGGTGCCTAAAGGTAGAAAGTGGAGACTCAAATAATGGTGGAAGAAAGGCCTTTTTGTAAAGGAAGCAGGGATTACAAGTTTCAAAAAGAGCTTCCAAAAATTATGGTACTAGTTAGCTTTCAGCCCTCATTGCCCCTATCATAAGCATATTGAAGTGGTTAATGTTAAAGTGGCAAAGCTGGAGTATATGCTTGACTAAGTATAAGTTGGAAATCTCATGCCCCTTGAATACGAGGGCCACACCTCATGCATACTCAACTTTGGGTCTAGGTAAGTTCTTGTCACTGTAAGTATTTGCATATCATTAAGAACCGCCAACTGGTACCCTTGCACATGGTACAAGCTTTCCCATAACCAAAATGACAAGGCAAGCAGACAATGAGCATCTCAGCAATTCTTCTTATGTACCATGGGAATATGGTGCTTTTTTTCTCTCTTTCCTCTTTTCTCAATGTGTCTCTTTTTTTATAAGAAGAATGCTTCATAGATGTCACTATGGTGATGCTGCTAGTTTCCACCATGATTAGGCATGGCTTAGGCTAGCGGCTCAGGCGTTTCTCTAACACAGGATACAAACTCCATGGACTTACAATTTCCCTCTTTATTTCACACCGGTGACATCCATAGACAAAAGAACATGATATCAACTGAGTACAACAAAGGTACAAGTGCAATGTTGAAAACGTTTCCCGTGATAGCACGGTTCTGCTAATTCCAACTTATAAGTGCAAGCATATACAAAAAAGTTTCACAATTGTTCAAGTTTATTAGGGGCAAAGAATAAAGTGTGCCATCAAGTTCGTGAGGGCTTTAATCACTAAGTTTTCACATAACAAAATAGTTTTTAATTGGAAGATAGATGAAAACAAGAATATACTTGGAATGGTGTAACACACCATGCATAGGAGTTTATAGTGGACACTTTGGAATAACTTGGTTTCCTGGGAGTTGGAAGCATGAGTAGAACTTACTCATACAAGTGGAGGCTAGTAAAAGACTGGGAGCAACCAACTAAGAGAGCAATAATGGCCAAAATCATGCAATGCAACAAAGCAAACTAATCAAAGCAAAGAGTGCTACTACAAGTCAAGGACTAAATGATCATAGAGGCTAATGGTGACTTTTCATGGTCATAACATGGTGTGAGCATGTGCCAAGTCAACCCAAGCAAAACATCAAAGGAGAATACCACAATACTATGCTTTTGCATGCTAAAACAACGCATAATTTCTTCAAGGCACACTAAGCAATCCCAATTGTTTGGAACAAGACATGCTACAGCAATAATCACTAAGCATAATTCTAAAACAACACCTAGCATGTCATGCTAAAGTCTAAGTCACAGTCAATGCAAGCTCCTCTTGCACTTCAAGCAAGAACTTACTACTCCTTTCCAAACACCAAGAAAACTTATTTGAAAAACAACACAGCGAGAGCGGGGGTCCAAACTACTAAAGCAAACTAAACAAACTAAGCAAATCAAACAAAAACTAAGACGCAACAAGAACAACACAACTGTGCATGAAACAATAAAAACAAAGTGTCTAGACAGACCTGAGCTTTTTATTGATGAAGAAGGGGATGCCTTGGGCATCTGTTGGAGATATGCCCTAGAGGCAATAATAAATATAGTTATTATTATATCTTTGTGTTTATGATAAATGTTTACATTCATGCTATAACAGTATTAACCAGGAAACATTAATACTTGTGTGATTTGTAAACTAAATTAGAGTCCCTAGTAAAGCCTCTTCATAATACTAGCTTGTTGGTTAATAGATGATTGTGGTTTCCCTATCATGAACATTGAGATGTTGTTAACAACAAGATCATATCATTAGGAGAATGGTATGGTGGACATACTCCTATAGATAAGCGTAGCATAAAGATCAAGTCATTTTAATAGTTCAATTGCTATAAGCTTTCTGATACATAGTAACCTAATTCCTTCGACCATGAGATCATGCTTATCACCATCACGAAGGATGCTTGATGACATCAAACACCACACCGAATCGGGTGGCTATAAAGGTGGCATTGAGTGTTCGGAAAGTATGGGTTGAGACACATGGATCAAGAGGATTTGTCCATCCATATGATGATAGATATACCGGGCCCTCTCGGTGGAATGTCATCTAATTAGCTTACAAGCATGTGACTCACAAGGGATCACATACCACGGAACGAGAAAAGAGTACTTATCAAGAATGAGGTTGAACTAGGTATGAGAGATACCGACGATCAAAACGTCGGATAAGTAAACTATCGTGAGACAAAGGAAATTGGTATCGTATGTAAGTGGTTCATTCGATCGCAAAGTAATCGAGAGAAATATGTGGAGCCATATGAATTTCCGATTCCTCTATTGGTTATTGTTCGGAGAAGTGTCTCGATCATGTCCGCATAATTCACGAACCGTAGGGACACACTTAAGGATTCGATGTTGTTGAGTATTTATGGAATGATGAGTAAGAGATGAATGTTGTTCGAGTCTGATGTGATCCGGATATCAAGAGAAGATCCAAATGGTCCGGAGAATAAGATTCATATAAGGAAAGTCCTGCTTTGAGTTGGGGAATGATTCCGATGTTTTCATCGGGAATGTTCTAGAAGGTTCCGGAAGGTCCGGCACTCCGGAGGGGAAAGGTACATGAATGTGTCATGACAATGTGGAATGGTTGCATCATGTACTAGGTATCATGGCTGAGCAAAATAAAGGGATAAATCAAATCCTAGTTTGAAAAGTGAAACGCCAATTTGAAAAAGTCAAACGACAGTTTTGCTTGGTGGAGGGAGAGTAGGAAACCTACTTGGGGAGGAGTTCCTCTCCCTCCACCCGCCGGCCAAGGAGGCTGACTTGGGGGAGGACTCCCTCCCCTTGGCCGGCTCCCTCTCACCTACAAAAGAAGGGGCAGGGGTGCCCCCTCTTCCCTACACCCAACACCACCAAAACCCTAGCCCTAAGCCGACGACGCCACCACCCCCTGCTGCCGCCGCCTAGGGCACCACCAACTCGCCGAGTTGGGGTGAACCCTAACCCTAGCCGCCGGCTAGACTCCTCCCGTGGTGACTCTAAACCCTAGATCACCAAGGCCTCTCTCATAGTCCACCATACTCGCTCCGGCTTAAGGCGAAGCCCTGCGAGATCTCCCCTCTACTTCCGGTACCACGTCGTTGTGCTGCCGGAATCGCGAGGAGAGTGCTACAACCTCCGCTGCCTGCTGGAACAAGGGAGAGGAAGGTCTTCATCGAAAATTAACGTGACCGATCATGAAGCGCCGAACGCAGTCACCGAAAGGATCGTCTACACGATCTTGAGATCGGCAAGAGTACGACTACATCACCCACGAGAATCTGCTCTCGTTAACCGCTTTGGAATCTTCGAGGGTGAGTTCCTCTATCGAATCGTTGCTACAATCTAGTAGATAGATCTTGGCTTGTTTGTTTGCATGAAGTAGAAATTTTTGTTTTCCATGCTACGAACCCCTACAGAATCCCCAAGCTTTGACGCTTGTACCTCTTGGATATTTCTTGGGGTGACACCATGGTGGCATCCCCAAGCTTGAGTTTTTGTCCATCCTTCATCTCATTGCATCATTCTCTCTCTACACCTGAAAATTTTCCTTCATGCAAAACTTCACACAATCTTCATTAGCAACATTAGCTTATTCAAAAGATATTAGACCCCTGGAAAATCTTTGGAATAACAAGGCTTTTCACTAAAAACACAAGCTTCTATATTAACTCCTTCAAAGAAACTCAATTTACCTGAAGAGAGCTAAAAAAGGAATCAATAAGAAGCAAATGCAAATAATGGCGTAAATCACAAAACAGCATCCAGGTAGAAACAAATTTTTTCGAACATCTTATGTTGCTCAAATCAAAAAGTGTTGAACTAACAAAAGTTATCCAACATACTGTGGGATTTATTCGTATATTTTGATCTCAATCCGAGTTACCGAGCCTTCTCATGAATATTTTTGGTGGAGGAGAGAAATCTGTTTCGGGACAGCAACTTCCCAAATCTTATTTCCCTCTCATTAGAGGTCATTCTTGGCACAAAAAGCAAACAAAAAGGATAAGGAGAGGTCACTACAGAAGTAATAACTTCCAAGACTCAAGGAAACTGTCACATCCCAAGATTTTCCAAATCTTGTAATGTGAAAAAATAAATGAATAAAATAAAATTTTGTTTGATTTTTAGGGCCAGAAGAAACTTTTTGAATTTAATTGGAACTTCAAACCAATTTGAATCAAATAAAATCCTAAAGGGATTTATAAAGATAAACATTTATTAAAGGAAATTAAAATGTTTTAAAATTACTATTTTGGATCTTTAAATAAAAGGATTTGGTTTTCAAAGGAAAAGATAGATTTATGAATAAAGATTATTTTATAAAGCCAAATTAAACCTTGGCCAAGCTTTGGAATTAAAAACATTTTGTTTTGAATAAAAATAGTAAAGGTTTATTTAAATAAAATAATAAGGAATTAATATCCAAATTTTATCTAAATAAAAGGTTTTACCATTTTAAATGGAACATCAAAATTTATTAAATTATTTTAAATAAATTTTCCAAATATTTTATATTTTCAAATAAAACCTACTGAATGGTTTAGTACTATTTTAGTTTTCAAAATAAAGTTTTAATAAAACAAAACCTATTTGATAACTAAAACCCATTTTAAATTAATTATTAAAGGACCTTATAACAAAAATGTTATTTTATTTTGAACAAGCTTTCCAAGTATTCTTTACTTTCAATTAATACCTACAGATTTGGTTTTGAAAGTATTTAGAATTCAAATAAAGATTTTATTAAATAAATCAAAACCCTATTTGATAAATAAACCATGGCCCATTTTATTTAATTAAGGAATGGAACCTAAAAAGATTAAAGTATTATTTTATTTTATTTTGGATTTTGATTCATGTTACTGAACAGAACTAATTTCAATATTACAAAGTTTGGTGTTGTTTGAATTGATTTGGTTGATGTTTGTTTGTTTGAGATTCTAAATAATATAGAAATAGAAAAGAAAAGAATCGTAAATGTAAAAATAAGAAAGAATCGACCCAATCCAATGTACCAACAACAGCAATTGCTCCCACGCCTCAATCGCTTTTCCTCACTCAGAACTTAACTGCGGTAGACCGACCAAAGGACCTCACTCTCATTTCTTTTCCCACCGATCGTGGACCCCACTCATCGCTCATCGCCCACACCGCTGACCCCTCACCCCGAAACTCGCCGCTGCTGCCATTCAAAGCCGCTCAATTCTCAAGAATGCGCGTTAATCTCGCAGCCGATCGTGACTCTATAAGTCGCCAGCGTCCCTTCTTCATTTCTCCTCCGACTCTCCTCAATCACGCCACCAGCCGCCAATTCCTCCTCGAGCTCCTCTGTTCACCACCGCCTCCGCCAATTCAGCCACACGCCACCCCGCCTTTCCGAGCACACGAGCACGTTCACCACTCCCAGACGCATCCCCCTGGACCCGCCGTTCAACCACGGGCTCCCCAGAGCGTCGGCTTTGACAAGCTCTGACAGCGCCGCCGTCTGTCCCTTCTCCGACGACGCCCTGGTAAACCAGTCGCCTCTTCTTCTCGATCACGCACAGCACCTCCGTGATCTCCTCGTATAACCCTACCCTCGGTTGTTCTTCTCGTGACTCAGAAGCGACGACCACCACGCATCGAGACCACCCGACATTCTATACTCCGGCGAGCAATCGCAGGAGTACCGAGCACCCCGCCACGACAAGCACACGCCGAGCATCACCCCGCCTCGCGACCTCGGTAAGCCTACTCTCTTCCTCTCTCGCTTCCTAGAACCACCGCAGAGCCACCGTTGGCGCGCCGCTAGCCACCGCCGCCACTTTTGGTCAAACTCGCCAAGACCGTTGGATCCGGATCGGACGCACTAGATAAATCATTTAACGTCAAGGGTACGCCTGCAACCATACGATCTAATTTGATCCAACGCTCTGTAGAGCGATCCGCCAAGGTTGCACTGGCCCAATGAAATCACGCGTGTCACCTATTCTGTTTAAAAACAGATTTGAAAACAGAATTATTTGCAAACTTCAAACCCTTGTATCTTTGGATCCACACGTCCAAAAATTGAAAATGTTATGTCGTTGGATTCAGGAGAACAAGACCTAGCCAACCATGCCCTTAGTTTAGCAAATAGTATTTGTTAGTTTGCTTGTTTTTGCAGATTCTTTTGTGAGCTTGTTTAGAGTACAAAAATTGTTTAAATTGATTTTAGGGTTAAAACTTTTGCAAAATGGTTTGTTGTGACCTTACTGACCTTAGGAACCAACCCATGGTTTTGAAAATAGATTTGGAAAAGTTTAGGATGGAATATTAGATTTGGTCCATTTCTAGCCAAATAAAAATAATGGATTTGTTATGGAAATGATTTTGGAACAAAAACTTTGGGAAAATATTTTGATTCAAAGCTACTGACCCCAAAACACCAAGTCTTGAGAGTTAGAAACTTTGGGTGAAGACTTAAAGGTTTTAGATTTGATAAAACTAATTTCCACCACATAAAATGATGAATGGATTTAAAAATGGTTTTTGGACAAAACCCCTTGCTAATGACTTTGCCACTTCGGTAAATGACCAATTTGGATCATACAAAGTTTAGAAATCCAATAGAAACCCTCTTTGCAAAAAAATAAAACTATCTTGTGCATGCTCCCAAGCATGAATTAGTTTCCATTGTCTTGTGTGTATGAATTTGTTTGAGTGATTATTGGTTTGGAATGTTAGTTGATTTTGTGTTTGCTTGATTGACTTGTAGAGAAGTTAGAGAAGTCTGAGACTAGCAAGATCAAGGAGTGAACCACCATGCTCTACCAAAAAGGCAAGTGATGCTTCATACTTTTGTCCCATTACTTTTACTATGCATTAGTGATTTTTCTCTAAGTAAAACTTGCATGGATTTTGCTAAGTATAAACCTTTCTATAGGAAAACCTAGTAGATGAATCCTTAGTAGGATTTTCCTAAGTTAAGATTCCTATTACTATCAAGCTTAGCCTAGCTAATAGAAAACATGGGTGGAATATATATTCACACTATGGAAAAATATTCTAAGTCTGAGGACTTGTGATTTTGTATAATAAAAAAACTAAGTTAATGAATCACCTGGGTGGAATGGGATTGCTTGGTGGTTTTTGGTTGAGTGGTTCACAAGGCCATGGACTTGGCTTGTGTATCTCACTTGTGGATGGCCACCCAGGCCCAAAGAGATTTGAGATGTCAAATGTTGAGAAGCTTCAAGTGCAACCACTTGGCAATATGGGCTCTGCCATGATCATATAGGTTGCAAGAACTTAGCCATATGGACAGTGGGTGGTAGTGTTTGATAGGTTGGAACGCGTCCATTATGGTCTAAGGGAAGGCTTTTGAAAGATCTTGTCTTGGGAAACCAAGTCTTGTGGGGAAAGTGCACCACCTCTGCAGAGTGTAAAATCTAAGTACTTAGCCATGTCCCTGGTAAAGGACAATTTGAGCATCAAGACATGGAAGCAATCAAGAATCTCATCTTTCAATTTTCTAAGTTAAAATCTTGTGGATTGAACAAGGGTTGTTTGAAATCTTCAACCTTTGATTGAGAGATGCCTTGTAAAGGATCTTCAATCTTTGATTGAGAAAAATGATTTTGTCAAAGCAAAAACTTGGTATTTTCAAATGTTAAGGAAAAATCTATTTTGAGCAATGCAAGCCTCAACTCCACTTAGCCAAATGCATATAGATGATAGACTCCACTATACTAATATAGTATCACTTGCCAATACAATTCAAATGTATTGACCCTTTGTGGCTGTAACTTGTATGTTGCAGGTTTGATTGTTTTTAGTGAAGATTGATTGATTAGGATTACAAAGTCTACAACAACATCGCTCGTGGCACTTTGAAGATGAAGGGCCCATACTTATAGTTATTCCGCTGCAATGTAATGTAATAGCCAAATGAGCTATGTAATGACGTAATAAAACTATGTTATTCCTGGTTATAAAGTTATATTATGACCTTTGTATCTTGATATTACATCTTAACTGTGGATGCTAGCTATTGATCCAGGGACTAGCATTGTAAAACACAGGAGGAATCTACCTTATTAGGTTGAGACCTCTAAAGATGGTATCAGAGCATTGTGTTGCCTGTAGGATTTGTAAACCTAGGATTGGACAAAAACCCTTAGAAAAATAGGAGTTGTATTTTGATCCAAAACTTATATACAAAAACACTTGTAAACTCTTCCCTCAACCATTTTGGTTTAACTCTACTTCTCTTCTATCTCAACTTGATGGAAAAACCTACCCATGGCCAAAGACTTCACCATGTGCAAAGGACTTCTTCAACATCTTCAACTCTAATGACTTCAACATCTTCAGCATATTCACCAAAGACTTCCAACTTGGATGCCACTAAGGACTACAAGTGAGACAAGGAAGTCTTGATCAAAAATTAGAGACTGAGGGAATGCAAAAGTTAGAAAGAGCTTACATCACTTGAAGTTTTGTGACCAAGGAGTTTTCCCAAAGAAACCATGATTCCATGTGGGAAGAGGCAACCAAGAAGGATGGAAAGATCACAAGTGAACCATATAGATGGACCCCCATATTTAGATAAGTCAAAACACACCAACTTATGTGGTATAACAAAAATAATTTGTTGCCTAAGTATGTGCCTGAACTTTGTTTGAGTGAAATGTTTGGTTTGTGATTGCATGCACATTGTTTGTGTGAATTGTGATGTGTGTGATTAGAAATATTTCCTTAGAAATATCTTGCCTATTCTAATTTTCCTTCAACCCAAACAGATGACTACCCCAAAAGACTACAAGGTTGATGACACCAACACCAACCAAGCTGACAGCATGAAAGAGCTCATAGCAACCCAACACCAGTTGAACCAACTGACAGCTCAGTTCATAGCCAGCAATAGTGATAAAGATCTAGCACTACAAAAGTTTTTGGAAGAACAATCCCAACTGATGCTTAAGGTGACTAATCAAATGATCAGCATGGAAGAAAACTATCCCAAAAGAGTGTATGATAACAAGGATGAAAAGAATGTTATTCTAGATGAAGCCCCAGCTTGCATTATTTGTGAAGACAAGGACCATACTTCCAAGGAGCATGAAGATCAATGTCCTAACTGTGAAGAGAAACATCCTATTGGACAATGTCCTACCTCTCAAGCTACTTGCTACCTATGTGAAGGAAGCAATCATACCCCTATCCAATGCCCCATCTACTCCATGGTGGAACAAAGGAAACAAGAAGGATCCAAGTATGCCAAGAATGTTGATGGCAAAGGAAAAGGACCACTTATACCTCCAAACAAGACAACCCAATTCAAAGGATCAAAGAAACCCAAGAAACCAAGACCAGGCATGAACCTTGTGCAATGTCGTAAATGTAAGGAAATGGGACACTACTCCAGTGAGTGCCCAGAGAACAAGAAGAATAAAGAGATTGACCAAGTGTGGTGCAACAACTGCAAAGAGTTAGGCCACTATGTAGCAACTTGTCCACAAGAGCCACGTAAAGAACTCAAGGACATCCATTGTTTTAACTGCAAGAACCTAGGACATTATTCAAGCAACTGTCCAGAAAAGATGAAGAACAAGTTGAACAAGCCTATGGAGAAACTCAACCTTGGCCCGTGAGACAAGAATGGAAACCAAGGACACCATGCAAAGGATTACTTAGAGAAGTCTCCCCAGGATCCCAAGAAGGACAATATGTAATTTTGTTTGAAAATTTTTAAGGGTGGTAGTACCCTAGTTGTTTTGAGCCTGCTTGTAACCCTAACCTTCCCAAATCTCGGGACGAGATTTATTTTAAGGGTGGTAGCCTGTCACATCCCAAGATTTTCCAAATCTTGTAATGTGAAAAAATAAATGAATAAAATAAAATTTTGTTTGATTTTTAGGGCCAGAAGAAACTTTTTGAATTTAATTGGAACTTCAAACCAATTTGAATCAAATAAAATCCTAAAGGGATTTATAAAGATAAACAATTATTAAAGGAAATTAAAATGTTTTAAAATTACTATTTTGGATCTTTAAATAAAAGGATTTGGTTTTCAAAGGAAAAGATAGATTTATGAATAAAGATTATTTTATAAAGCCAAATTAAACCTTGGCCAAGCTTTGGAATTAAAAACATTTTGTTTTGAATAAAAATAGTAAAGGTTTATTTAAATAAAATAATAAGGAATTAATATCCAAATTTTATCTAAATAAAAGGTTTTACCATTTTAAATGGAACATCAAAATTTATTAAATTATTTTAAATAAGTTTTCCAAATATTTTATATTTTCAAATAAAACCTACTGAATGGTTTAGTACTATTTTAGTTTTCAAAATAAAGTTTTAATAAAACAAAACCTATTTGATAACTAAAACCCATTTTAAATTAATTATTAAAGGTCCTTATAACAAAAATGTTATTTTATTTTGAACAAGCTTTCCAAGTATTCTTTACTTTCAATTAATACCTACAGATTTGGTTTTGAAAGTATTTAGAATTCAAATAAAGATTTTATTAAATAAATCAAAACCCTATTTGATAAATAAACCATGGCCCATTTTATTTAATTAAGGAATGGAACCTAAAAGATTAAAGTATTATTTTATTTTATTTTGGATTTTGATTCATGTTACGAATGTAACTAATTTCAATATTACAAAGTTTGGTGTTGTTTGAATTGATTTGGTTGATGTTTGTTTGTTTGAGATTCTAAAGAATATAGAAATAGAAAAGAAAAAGAATCGAAATGTAAAAAATAAGAAAGAATCGACCCAATCCAATGCCCAACAAAGCTTTCACCTAGCCCAATTCCCCACGCCCGAATCGCTTTTTCCTCACTCAGAACTTAACTGCAGACCCACCAGTGGACCTCACTCTCATTTCTTTTCCCAATCGACCGTGGACCCCACCTCATCGCTCATCGTCCACACCCCCTCACCCCGAAACTTCGCTGCGTTCGCCATTCAAAGCTGCTCAATTCTCAGTAATGCCGCGTTAATCTCGCCTTGATCGCACTCTATAAGTCGCCAGTCCCTTCTTCATTTCTCCTCCGACTCTCCTCAATCACGCCACGGCCGCCCCAATTCCTCCTCGAGCTCCTCTGTTCGACCACCGCTCGGCACCAGGCCATTACACGCCACCCCTACCTTTCCGAGCACACGAGCACGTTCACCACTCCAGACGCATCCCCCATGCACTGCTCAACCACGGGCGCCCAGGCGTCGGCTTTGACAAGCTCCGACAGCCATTGCCCCGTCCTTCTCCGACGCCTCCCAGGTAAACCAGGTCGCCCCTCTTCTTCTCGATCACGCACACATCACCTCCATGATCTCCTGCGTATAACCCTACCCTCGGTTGTTCTTCTCGTGACCTGTAGCGACGACTCCGACCACGACTGAGACCACCCGACGTCGTTCTATACTCCGGCGAGCAATCGCAGGAGTACCTGAGCACCCCCTGCCACGAAAAGCACACGTCGAGCATCACCCCGTCCTCGCGACCTCGGTAAGCCTACTCTCTTCCTCTCTCGCTTCCTAGAACCACCGCAGAGCCACCGCCTGGCCGTGCGCCGCCGCTAGCCACCGTCAGCGCCGCCCCCTTTTGGTCAAACTCGCCATGACCGTTGGATCCGGATCGGACGCACTAGATAGATCATTTAACGTCAAGGGGTACGCTTCAACCATACGATCTAATTTGATCCAACGCTTACAGAGCGATCCGCCAAGCACTGATGCCGTCAATGAAATCACGCCAGCGTGTCACCTATTCCGCTTTAAAACAGATTTGAAATGTAATTATTTGCAAACTTCAACCCCTTGTATCTTTGGATCCACACGTCCAAAAATTGAAAATTTTATGTCGTTGGATTCAGGAGAACAAGACCTATCCAACCATGCCCTTAGTTTAGCAAATAGTATTTGTTAGTTTGCTTGTTTTTGCAGATTCTTTTGTGAGCTTGTTTAGAGTATAAAAATTGTTTAAAATTGATTTTAGGGTTAAAACTTTTGCAAAATGGTTTGTTGTGACCTTACTGACCTTAGGAACCAACCCATGGTTTTGAAAATAGATTTGGAAAAGTTTAGGTTGGAATATTAGATTTGGTCCATTTCTAGCCAAATAAAAATAATGGATTTGTTATGGAAATGATTTTGGAACAAAAACTTTGGGAAAATATTTTGATTCAAAGCTACTGACCCCAAAACACCAAGTCTTGAGAGTTAGAAACTTTGGGTGAAGACTTAAAGGTTTTAGATTTGATAAAACTAATTTCCACCACATAAAATGATGAATGGATTTAAAAATGGTTTTTGGACAAAACCCCTTGCTAATGACTTTGCCACTTTGGTAAATGACCAATTTGGATCATACAAAGTTTAGAAATCCAATAGAAACCCTCTTTGCAAAAAAATAAAACTATCTTGTGCATGCTCCCAAGCATGAATTAGTTTCCATTGTCTTGTGTGTATGAATTTGTTTGAGTGATTATTGGTTTGGAATGTTAGTTGATTTTGTGTTTGCTTGATTGACTTGTAGAGAAGTTAGAGAAGTGTGAGACTAGCAAGATCAAGGAGTGAACCACCATGCTCTACCAAAAAGGCAAGTGATGCTTCATACTTTTGTCCCATTACTTTTACTATGCATTAGTGATTTTTCTCTAAGTAAAACTTGCATGGATTTTGCTAAGTATAAACCTTGCTAAAGGAAAACCTAGTAGATGAATCCTTAGTAGGATTTTCCTAAGTTAAGATTCCTATTACTATCAAGCTTAGCCTAGCTAATAGAAAACATGGGTGGAATATATATTCACACTATGGAAAAATATTCTAAGTCTGAGGACTTGTGATTTTGTCTAATAAAACAACTAAGTTAATGAATCACCTGGGTGGAATGGGATTGCTTGGTGGTTTTTGGTTGAGTGGTTCACAAGGCCATGGACTTGGCTTGTGTATCTCACTTGTGGATGGCCACCCAGGCCCAAAGAGATTTGAGATGTCAAATGTTGAGAAGCTTCAAGTGCAACCACTTGGCAATATGGGCTCTGCCATGATCATATAGGTTGCAAGAACTTAGCCATATGGACAGTGGGTGGTAGTGTTTGATAGGTTGGAACGCTTCCATTTTGGTCTAAGGGAAGGCTTCTGAAAGATCTTGTCTTGGGAAACCAAGTCTTGTGGGGAAAGTGCACCACCTGTGCAGAGTGTAAAATCTAAGTACTTAGCCATGTCCCTAGTAAAGGACAATTTGAGCATCAAGACATGGAAGCAATCAAGAATCTCATCATTCAAATTTCTAAGTTAAAATCTTGTGGATTGAACAAGGGTTGTTTGAAATCTTCAAGCTTTGATTGAGAGATGCCTTGTAAAGGATCTTCAATCTTTGATTGAGAAAAATGATTTTGTCAAAGCAAAAACTTGGTATTTTCAAATGTTAAGGAAAAATCTATTTTGAGCAATGCAAGCCTCAACTCCACTTAGCCAAATGCATATAGATGATAGACTCCACTATACTAATATAGTATCACTTGCCAATACAATTCAAATGTATTGACCCTTTGTGGCTGTAAATTGTATGTTGCAGGTTTGATTGTTTTTAGTGAAGATTGATTGATTAGGATTACAAAGTCTACAACCAACATCTGCCTGTGGCACTTTGAAGATGAAGGGCCCATACTTATAGTTATTCCGCTGCAATGTAATGTAATAGCCAAATGAGCTATGTAATGACGTAATAAAACTATGTTATTCCTGGTTATAAAGTTATATTATGACCTTTGTATCTTGATATTACATCTTAACTGTGGATGATAGCTATTGATCCAGGGACTAGCATTGTAAAACACAGGAGGAATCTACCTTATTAGGTTGATACCTATACAGATGGTATCAGAGCATTGTGTTTCCTGTAGGATTTGTAAACCTAGGATTGGACAAAAACCCTTAGAAAAATAGGAGTTGTATTTTGATCCAAAACTTATATACAAAAACACTTGTAAACTCTTCCCTCAACCATTTTGGTTTAACTCTACGTTTCTTCTATCTCAACTTGATGGAAAAACCTACCCATGGCCAAAGACTTCACCATGTGCAAAGGACTTCTTCAACATCTTCAACTCTAATGACTTCAACATCTTCAGCATATTCACCAAAGACTTCCAACTTGGATGCCACTAAGGACTACAAGTGATGTCGTGGGAATGGTCACGGCAGACGCTGCAATCGGCAGCGAGTAGTAGAACGAGGGGCAAGGGCGGCCAGCCATCTGCGGTGCGAGATGAGGGCAAAGACACAGGGTTTACCCAGGTTCGGCCCCCCGAAGGGTAAAGACCTACTCCTGCTAGATTGTATTAGGGAGGTGTTTACAATGGGCGAGCTCGGCGGCTAGGCGGCGAGTCGCTTAGGTGTATGAGGGAACGTGTCTCTACTCCCCCCATAGGGAGGTTTATATAGGCTCACCTTCCCTAGGGTTTACATATCCCAACCGATTCGGTTACAGCTTCAGTAGTCGTTTAAACCAATCCGACTGGGCCTATCTACTCGCCTGGGCCTTCAACTTCCTGGCCGCTTACCTTGTCGGGCTTCAATCCACTCAGCTGCAGGCCCACTCGCCAGCCACAGGGCCGGAACGCCCCACCGAGCATACCCCAGAGGCGATCCCCATCGTAGTCCCCGAGGCCGCCGTCGATTGGGAGTGGTGGCCGGCTTTGGAGTATACGGCCGGAGTAGGCTTCCAATGAATCGTCGGCGGGCTCGTATGAAGAAGAAAACGGTGAACCAAGTCGCTTTAGGCGAGTCGAGCGAACGCGGTCGTGGTGATTGACCTAGCGAGCCGAATGACTGGAGTTGGACCGTCAGGCGTGGTCAAACTAGCCGTTGGGGTAATCCAACGGTAACTTTTGGCGTAATCATCGCGCGGTAACGGCCCCCTGATTTGGCGGGTAACTCCCGCTATATAAGAGGAATGGTAGGCAATCGCAGAGCCAATCCGCCCACCACTTCTTCCGAGTGCGCGCATTTTCCTTCCTTTGCTCCGCGATCCAATCGACCCGAAATCCTCCGATCTCCAACCAACCTCTCGGCCATGGCCCTTTCCACCGAACCATGGGGCAGGTCCAAGTGCACAAGGGCGCAACTGGCCTCTTTCGAGGAGGCTGGAATCCTGCGAGCCGGCTGTTGGCGTATCCCCGCAGCCGGAGAAACGACCCCAAACCCGCGAGAGAGGGAATTCGTCTGTTCACCACCATCTCGAGCGGGGCTAGGGTTTCCCACGCCTTTGTTCTTCCGGCGTTACTTACCACGGATCCAGCCTTCAGATCCGGGTCCCCACAAAGATTGAGCAGCTCGCCATCTTCGTATGCTCATGAGTGCTACTTGGGCTGCCGGCCCTACTTTCCCTTGTGGCAGGATCTGTTCCATGGACGGATCAGCCGCGAGGAGGCAGGCGGCCCAATGCTAGCCGCGGGCGGCTTGACATTCCAGCTCAAGTCCAAGTCCTCTTTCTTCGATCTGATGCTACCTGCCAAGGCAGCGAGCGACTGGAAGAAGTCATGGTTCTACGTGGCCGAGGCGACCCCAGAGGACGAGGTGGCGATCCCGCGATACTCGGCCAATCGTTCCGAGCCACGCCATCTCCAAGTCGGCAAGCTCCCCGGCGACCAGCGGATGGTCGTCGACGAGATGCTCCAGGCCATCCGTGGTCTGAAAAAGAAGGGCCTTCAGACGATAAACCTGTACAATTGCTGGTCAGCGACGGCTGCTCCACTCGCCCAACGCGACCACTACATGTATCAAGACATCGGTCATGGAGACTCGACGAAGGCCTGCCTCGACGAGTGGAAGCTGGAAGATTATCTCTCAGCGTTGAAGAAGATCACCCAGGCGGTGTACCTAGATGCACAGGCCGGGGTCGCGCCCTACACCGCGAAGCGTCCGGCTCCAACGGTAATTTCTTTACTTTGTTCGCAATGCAGCGTGCAACATGTGTAATCGATTCTGTTTTGTATTCATTGCAGCTATTCCAAGTGGTGGAAGGGTGGCTCCCACCTTCTGATGATGATAGCCCAGGGCCATCCGCCCAAGACGTAGGCGAATCACCTCCCGCGAGGGGCAATGAAGACGACGAGGTCGAGTCCGAAGAGGAAATCGCCCCGCTGGTCCGAAAAACCCGCGGGCAACGTCAACGCGAAATCGAAGCGAGCAGAAGCCTCGAACGCCATGAGGACGACGACGAGCTCCCAGAAACCACCTCGCGCCGCCAGGCCACTCCTTCGAAGAAGAAGAAGAAGGAAAAGGAAGCGAGGGCCCCCCCGAAGAGGAGAACGAAGCCGTCAAGGATGGCCTCTCCGCCGCACTCGACGAGCAGCTCCGATGCTCTCAGCCGGTGACGGCGCCTCAGACAACCGCTTAGACACGCCGACCGTGGAAGTACTGGCCTCGATGCCTCCGCCATTCGCGCCGGTCTACAGGCTAGGAAGGCTCATTGTGGCGACTTCGCCTGCAAGGAGGTCCCGCGTGGCGGTCTCGCCGCAAGGAGGCTCCGGCCGCAGCGCTCCACGCGAGAGGCCTCGCCGAGGTGTCCTGAGGCGCCACCCAGCCTCAACGACGAAGAAGCCGTCCGTGTCTTGGGCCCACGACGTCCTAGAACTGGCTCACGCCAACTGGGCCCCGAATCGAAAACCGGCCGCCTTCAGGCTACGTTTCATTCCAGTCGCCAAGTGAGTGCGTTCACCCTTCCCTACCTTTCATAACTACTTCGATTGCCTTTTATTGACTCGATCGATATGCAGGACCGGAGTGAAAAAGATGGGCCACCCGACCGTGGCTCAGGTACCCTCCGCCACTAGCGAGGAGGATCCTTCCCGTAAGAGGAAAGCGGGCGAGGTCGCCGCCTCAGCGGAGGGCAGAAAGAAGGCCAAGGGCGACGACATCGTCACTGTCTCTGACGACACGGCGGTCGCACCAGCCGGACCCGCGGTGGAAGCAACCGCGTCTACGAAGGAGGGCGTTTCCTTGCCTAGACCAGAGGAAGCGACTTCCTTCGGAGCGGGTGCCTCGATCGCTACCTTCCCCGCCAGGACCAAGGTGGCCACGGCGCGGGCTGCGCCCGCTCGCTCGGGGCCGCCGATGTTGAAGTCGACCAGCGTGGCAGCACGCCGGCGCCGCTGCGTCCGTGGATGCAATACAGCTCCATGGCATGCTTGGTGCGGCCATCCGGTACCTCCACCCCCGAGGATCGTCGGTGCTTAGCAGCGCTTGATTCTGATAATTTCTCATCTTTTACTTTCGCATCCAGTCCCCGAGTGCGCACGCGCTAAATTTTAGCGGGTGGGCACTGAGGAATTTTCTTGATCGCCAGTCCCCGAGTGCGCACGCGCTAAATTTAGCGTGTGGGCACTTAGGAATTTTCTTTGTTACTGACTTTTTTGATGATATGCAGGGTCTGCAGCTGGAGTCGGCGGACCGATTAGTCGTGAAACAGCGTGCTGAGAAGGAGCTGGCCACCATCCAAGAAGCGAACAAGGAGCTTCAGGCTATTGCTGCGAAGGCAGAGGGAGCTCGTCAGGAGCTTGTCCCTGCTGGTGAGTTGGTGGCGGTGCGACCGCTGGGTGCTGGCAATGGGTCGCCGACCTCGAGCGCGAATCGCGGAGGCGAGAAGAAGCAAGCTCGGCGGACGGGCGAGCTAAGGCCGCCATTGCGCCGCGAGGAAGACCGCAAGGTGTCGGAAGTCCTTATTGTGGGCTTCGTGACGACCATACGCCGCTTGCTTCATCACGGACTCGCCACCGTTGCTTGGTGAGTGCGTCTTCCCTTTCTGTTAGTTGTAATGTTTGTGGTGTCCGTGGTACTCATCATTGTCTCCTTCTCGCAGGTCGCGTTATTGGTAGCCAAGAAGAAGAGAGCTCGCTTGACGCGAGGGAGTGCGTAAGCATGCTTGTCGACTCGGCGACACTATCGGCGACGTGCATCCGCGCCTACCTTCAAGAAATATCGCCCACAGAGGTTATTCCCAGCGACCTTGTTGAGGTGTGGGAATATTTGGAGAAGGCGCCGCCGTCCGAGTTCATGACGCGTCGGCGTTCGCGTGGAGCGTCTACAGATCGAGTCTCGGACTCGCCATTTCAAGACTTCGACGTTGACGATGTGACGAGCGGGTATCCGTCGTCGACTGGCGCGGTGGATCTATCCGAGGTTCTCAAGTTGCAGGAGCGTGCTGCCAAGTACTCGGAACGTGTCTGGGCGATGGGCGATCTCCTTCCTTATCAGGAGACGGTCGTCGCGAACGACCCCGAGCCGCGATCGTGACTTCAAGGTCGAGCAGCCTTTTCGCAGCGGCGATGGGGAATCGACGATGTATCCATCGAACCCGCATACACCGCGTTCATCCGTAATTCGTGATGCGGGCGATCGCCATCCAAGCTCGCAGAGTAGGGTAGTTTGCCTTTGAAGTGTTAGCAGCGATTACGCCATGCGGCATATTTTGTAACATAAGACAATGCATTGTGCAATTAAATGGGACGTCGATCCATTTTGCTATTCGTTGTGTGATTTGATTGATTTTGAACGAGTCCCCGAGCGTCCGCCTTTTGTGGGGTTTACCTCGTATATGGTGTGTGTTGTTATCGTGTTCTGTTGATTTGGTCGACTACGGGCTCGAGAGCCAGCCGAAGGCGACTTTGAGTGCTCAGATTTTACCGTTTTCCCGTACGCGGACGGGGTCGGGTAGCCGAGTCCCCGAGCGTGGTACTTGGTAGTTCTAGGCGCGACTCGAGGGTGGTTGAGGACTTAGCGCGTTGTCGTGAGCGCGTCACTCCTGCCTGGCCCGTGGGGTCAGTCGCGTGGCGAGTCCTGGGCATGCTCTCTTACTTGGCGTTTTCCCTGACCGATCGCGACGAACTGGTATTCAGTCCCCGAGCGTGGTACTTAGCCGTTCGAGTCGCTAAGCCGAGGATGCGGAGGACCAAGGTCGCTGTGAGGAGCGAGGGCAGTTGTCTTGGCTCGTAAAGCCAGTCGAGCTAGGCGACTCCAATGGGGCTCCGGGTTGGCGTTTTTCGTGGACGATGCAAGACCTGAAGTGATTCAGTGCTCTTACACCGCACTACTTAGCCGTGCCGATCGCTGTACCAAAGGTTGACTTCTGCATTTTAGCGTACCGCTGTTATTACGAGTGCGAGTGGCACAAGTCATGGAGAGTGGGCGCAATTTGCGGTACGCTTTTTTATTTCATAGCGACCGGAGAGTACATGTGGGGTTCTAGGAGTAGAACTTCCGAGGAGGTTTACATTCCATGGTCGCTGACGTCGAGCTCGCCGCCCCGCGGACGTCGATGAGGTAGTAGGCGCGTGGCTGAGTACGCCCGATAGCGAATGGGCCTCCCATGGGGAGAGCTTGTGCATGCCCTTCTTGTCCCGGATGAGGCGTAACACCGTGTCGCCTTCCGGAAGGTGCGGGTTTTCACCCGTCGGCTATGGTAGCGGCGGAGTCCTTGTTGATAGATGGCGTGCGTGATCGAGCGAGGTCGCGTTTCGCCGAGCTGGTCGAGCCCATCTTGGCGGGCCAGCTTTGCGGCTCAGATAATGGACGACCACCCGCGAGTCGTGTTCGAGGTCGGTGGGCATGACTACTTCGGCGCCATAGACCATGAAGAAGGGGGTGAATCTCGTCGATCTGTTAACCGAGGTGCGGATTCCCCAGATAACGGAGGGCAACTCTTTGACCCAGCACCCAGCAAGCGCTCGAGCGGTATTTGAGTCGCGGCTTCAGCCGTGGAGGATGCTTTGGTTGGCTCGTTCCGCTGGCCGTTGATTCGGGGCGATCGACGCGAGATCGAGCCGGATGTGCTCTTCACGAATTCGCCATTGCTCCTTGGCAAAGTTTGTGCCGTTGTCCGTGATGATACTATTTGGGAACCCGTAGCGATATGAGCTCGCCAGAGAACTTAGTGGCGCCTTCCGCCGCATTTCGGACTGGCTTGGCCTCCACCCACTTGGTGAATTTGTCGACGGCGACTAGCAAGTGGGTGTAGCCGAGGGGCTTTCTTGAAGGGCCCACCATGTCCATGCCCCACACGGCGAATGGCCAAGTGATGGGGATTTTTTGAGCGCCGAGCTCGATGCGTGCGTTGATTGGCGTGCCGGCACCCGCATCGCTGGACGATGTCGACGGCTGGCAGCGCGGCCAAGAGAAGCCGTGTCGCATAGCCTTGGCGACCAGGGAGCGGCGGCGTGGTGGCAGGCGATCACCGAGTGAATGTCGTGGAGGATTTTGTCCTTCACCGTTGGACGCAACGTTGGAACACGCCGGTGACGCCGCGCTTGTGTAGCTCGCCGTCGATGATGGTGTAAGACTTGCATCGGCGAGCGATCATTCGAGCGTCTGTCTCGCTGGCGTGGTGCCGCTTGGTAGGCTATGTAGGGCTTGGTCCACCGTGCTGCTCGGCGATGAGTGCGACCAAGGCTGCCTCTGTTGAGTGGGACTCGATGTCGATCTCCTCGGGAGAGGCGATGGTTTGGAGATTGTGTCGAGGAACACGCCGGCGGGTGCGAGTCGAGCCGACGGCGCGGAGAGGGCGTCGGCCTCCTTTTTCGCTGTCGATCCACTCGACAGAGTAGCCGTGAAGTGGTCGCCAACTTGTCCACCTCTTGGCGGCCGCCATGGGGGAGACGGCGCAGTGCGGCGACTTGCCCCATGACGAGGTCGGAATCTCCGTAGCATCGAAGGCGATTGACGTTCATCTCTTTGGCGGATCGCATGCCGTGTAGTAGGGCCTCGTATTCAGCCATGTTGTTGGTGCAGGGCGTGAATTCGAGGCGGAGGATGTAGCGGAGCTTGTCGCCCTTTGGTGAAGTCAACACTATCCCCGCCTCGCACTGTCCGCGTTCTTGGAGCCATCGGCGCAGGCTCGATAATGGAGGTACGGCAGCTTCTCTCGCCGGGCCTCCTCCCGATCGGCGATGAAGTCTGCGCTGCGATTTAATCGCCCTTCTTGGCTCGTATTTAATGTTGTGGACGCCAATCTCGACGGCCCACTTGGCGACCCGTCCGGTCGCCTCGCGGTTGCGGATGATATCTTGCAGTGGCGCTGAGGAGACGACCGTGACCGGGTGCTCCTGGAAGTAGTGCAGCGCCACTGAGCCTCAAGACCGCGTATACTAGCTTTTGGTATCAGGTATACCGGGCGCGCCTCGGTGAGGACCTCGCTGATGTAGTACACCGGACGCTGAAACGGGCGCTCCTTTCCTGCCTCGGGTCGTTCGACGACCATCACAGCACTGACGACACGCTCGGATGCCGCGACGTAAACCAACATAGGTTCTTTGTCGGTGGGAGCGGCGAGTAATGGTGCGGCGAGTAGCACTTTTTTGAGGTCGCGGAGCGCTTGGTCCGCCTTGTCCCACCGGAAGGTGGGGTTCTTGCGCATCAGCGTATAGGGCATCGCCTTTCGCCAGGGGATGAAGCGATCGAGAGCCGCTACGCCGCCAGCTTCGACGCCGCCAGCAGCACTCGGGTTTGCCGAACCGGGCGATCGTGTCGATCTTTGTTGGGTTCGCCGATCCTCGCTTGGATACGACGTACCCAAGTAGTTGTCCGCGGTACACCAAGGTGCACTTCTGGTTGAGCTTTATCTGTACCTTCGCAGATTGGCGAAGGTTTCTCGCCAGTCGGCGAGTAGGTCGCCTTGGCGGCGGATTTCCACCACGCCGTCGATGTAGACGTGGATGTTGCGCCAATTTGGCTCGCGAGGCATTCTTGCATGCACCGCTGGTAGGTTGCCCCGGCGTTCTTGAGGCCGAAGGTCATGGCGTGTAGCGAAGGCTCGAATGGCGTGATGAACGCCGTCTTCTCCTCGTCTCGACAGCCATTTTGATCTGGTACCCGAGTATGCGTCGAGGAAGCATAGCGACTCGAACCCGCGTTGAATCAATTATCCGATCGATCCATGGAGGACGAATCGCCTTTGGGCGGCTGCTCAGTTTGTAGTCGATACACATTCTCCGTGTCCAGTTTTTCTTCTCGACCAGACTGGGTTTGCCAGCCACTTGAGTACTTGATTGGCGGATGAAGCCGGGCGAGTAGACGCTGCACTTCCTCGGCGATTGCTCGACGGCGTTCTTCATTGAAGGGCCGTAGCGATCGCTGATGTGTCGCACTTTGGGGTCGGCGTTTAATTTGTGCTCAGCGAGGCCCTCCTAGGGACACCGGGCATGTCGAGGGTTTCCATGCGAAGATGTCCCTGTTCACGGAGGAACTCGGCGAGCGCGCTTCCTATGCCGGGCTCATGCCTGTCCCGATCGCCACCGTCTGGCTGGAGTCACCGGGACCAGCTCCACGGTGCGAAAAGGCCGTGTGGCCTCAAAGGTTGAGGTGTTTGCGCCCTCCGAGTTGGGATTCTTTAGTATTGTGGGTCGCTATTGTTGACCCCGCCGCATTTGGCAAGCTCGTCGGCGTGATTAGTCTCGCGATGACGGCGTCGGGCGAGTTCGCCTTTGGCCTCGTGATTCGCGGCCATGTCGGGTCGCCATTGAAGGTGATGACGCCGCACCCGGAGCTTCATCGCGTTACGCGTAGTGGGCGCGCCATGAATTTAGCGAACGCTGGCGCCCAGTGACGCATGGTAAGGGCTGTCGGGCACCACAAGACGATCCGCTCGGTGCGGAAGTTTGCCGGAGTACCGAAAGTGACGGGCAGCGTGACTTTGCCGATCGGGTACGCCTTTCGACTGGGGACGATGCCGTGGAACGTGGTGTGGGCTGTCTCGATCATCGACTGCGGTAGCCGCAACCGCCTGAAGGTGTCCAGGTAGAGGATGTTGATGGAGCTGCCGCCGTCCATCAGTGTCTTGGGGAGCCAGTCGCCAACCTTGGGCTTGACCACCAAGGCGACGCCCCGGTACTGGCGCGTGGCGAGTGGTCTTGGCTCCGGTGATGGTTGTTCCGACCAGTTCAGAACCGGGGACGTCTGTTGGGCCACCGTATGGACGGCGACGGCGCGGCGATGACCTTCTTCGCGCTTCGTGTTGAAGCTCGTGAAGGTGTGGAGCGAGCCGCTACTTTGAATTTTCCGCCATTTGGCGGTCGTTATCTGTGTCCTCCGCGCTTGCCGTGCCTTCTCGATTTCCCTGAGGGTATGGCAGTCGGCGGTGGTGTTTGTTGCGGGCTTCCCTTCCCTGCTATGGAATGCACATGGTTGGTTAAGGAGGGCCGCGGGAGCGAACCTTGGCTTGTTCTTGTAATTTCCGCCATCGCGCTGCCCTCCGTCGCGCGGTAGTTTGGCTCGCACATGCGTGCCCAGCGTTGGCGACGGTCGACCGTCTGCCGCGCGCTTGCCGTGAGGCGGTGCGTCAGAAGCGTAGGTCGGCGGCGTCCGCCGTCGCCTGCCGGCTTGGCGTTGCCTCCCGACTCGCCGCCGCTTTCCTGGTTTGGATCTTCCTCGGCGATCGTTT
Organism: Avena longiglumis; assembly: GCA_030063025.1. Lineage (NCBI taxonomy): Eukaryota > Viridiplantae > Streptophyta > Magnoliopsida > Poales > Poaceae > Avena > Avena longiglumis. The sequence continues at coordinate 22,714,345 of CP125974.1, forward strand.
GGCGATCTCGAGGAGGTCGGGATGTTGTCGAGTGTGCGGAGTGTCGCTTGAGCTTGGCGAATAGAGGTTCAGAACGGCACGATGTCTTGAAGCAATGGATCGCGTGTCCGGTGGATGCCGACCGTTGTACCAAAGCTCTTGCCACCGTTGGACCCAGCTATGGTCGACTCATGGGTCCCCGGACGATCGCCTGTGTCCTCAATGGTGGTGGCGCGGTGTAGGAGCACTCAAGTGCGGCCGAAGGCGTCGCGCATTTCCTCCCGTGAGTCGACATCGCCCGGGGAAAGTGTTGATCCACGCCGCACGCCCCTCCATCAGTGGGAGGTAGCGGGCGGCGAGTAGGTCGGTGTGACCCGCGATCCCCATTGCCATGAGGTATGTGTCGAGCCAGACTGCGGGGTCGTACGAGGAGTCGTATTTCTCTATCTCCTTTGGCACTTTGAAGTTTGGCGGGTACTTCTCGCCTCGGATCATTGGTCTGAAGCACTTAGGCCCAAGTCGACTGAGCGACCCCATAGGTTCGCCATTGCGGCGATTAGTTAGGGTGCCGCAAGTCGCCGGCTGGCGCGGCGCCAGCTTTTGGTTGTTGATGATGTGGTGCGGGCGCCGATTGGTTGTCCGTTAGCGGCACGGTTGGTCGCCGCCGGGATCCAGTTGGAGAGTGCCGCTGGTCGGTGGTCGGAGTTGCAGTGGCTCGTGGCGGCGTTGAGGGTGTTTGCCGCCGGGCGGCCGCTAGAGGCCGCTCGCTTCCCGAGGAACGCGAGTATACTCGACCTGCGAAGTCGGCGCCGCTTTTGCTGCTCCATCGCTTCGCAGGTGGCCTTGACGATCGGATCTGCAAGGCGCCGCCGTGGCCGTGATGCTATCGGCTGCCGCCGGCCTGCCACGAGGTTGTCCATCGGTGGAGAATGGGGGAGGCCGCTTATGCCTCGCCGTGAGGAGACGACTATCCGCGCTGGTCCACAGGAGGTGCGGTTGGGTGGTGGGGCACCCATCGCCGTCGATCTGGCGGGGCCGGGCGCTTCTCCCGGTGGCGCATTCGCAGATCGCCGCTATGCGCGAGCCGGGTCGTTGTTGCCGGTTCGTGGCACGCCTTGAACGGTGGGGTTCAAACGTGACCGATCCGGCTGGTGGTAGCGTGATGCCTCGCGCCACACCGCCGAGGAATTTTTCGCGCTCGCCCGCCTTGCATCGCCTCCGCCCGATTTCAGCGGAGTTCCTCGACCTCGCTGCCGTGGCGTTAGGAGGATTGGGTGGAGAAAGGGTCCTCCGGCGGATCGGTGCGGTGGCCATGTAAGCTGGCGGCGTGACTGGCTCCTCAGCGGAGGTCGGCGGAGTTCTCGACCCGAGTCGAATTCAAGATTCCGAGGATGGAGGGTCTCGAAGTCTCCGCTGGAGACTGGGCGATGGAGCCCGGATGAAGCCGCGATGGATCCGTGAGCGACGCCGGGTCGCCGAGCGTCGTCGGTGAGGGCCGCATCTTGCGGCTGTTGAATTCGCCACGTTGCTGGGCCGAGTTGTACTCGGAGGCAAGGCGGTGGATTGTGCGAACCGGCTCGGAGAGCCGATCGGCGTGGCGGTGACTTCGCGGATGCGAGCCGAGTCCTCCGAGACGATGACGCCGGTGAGGCCGACGAAGAGGCCGATCGCCGATTGGCGTGATCACGCCAGGCGTGACGGGTCGCGTCGCCGGACGTAGCTGCTCGGCAGATCCGGAGCATCTCGCCGATCGCTATCATGCGCCGGTGGCACTGCCTCGTTGATGGGCAGATTGGATCTCGCCGAGAACACCGCCAGACCGCCAGGCCCCACGGGCGCCACTGCCGTGGAATGGTCACGAGACGCCGCAATCGGCAGCAGTAGTAGAACGAGGGGCAGGGCGGCCAGCCATCTGCGGTGCGAGATGAGGGCAAAGACAGGTTTTACCTGTGTTCGCCTCAAGGGTAAAGACCTACTCGCTAGATTGTATTAGGGAGGTGTTTACAATGGGCGAGCTCGGCTAGGGCGAAGTCGCTTAGGTGTATGAGGAACGTGTCTCTACCTCCCCATAGGGAGGTTTATATAGGCTCACCTTCCTAGGGTTTACATATCCCAACCGATTCGTTTACGCCTTTAGTAGTCGTTAAACCAATCCGACCGGGCCTATCTACTACTTTGGGCCTTCAACTTCCTGGCCGCGGCACCTTGCGGGCTTCAATCCACTGCTCTCAGGCCCACTCGCCAGCCTGGGGCACTGAACGTCTCCCGAGCATACCCCAGTAGGCGTATCCCCATCAAGTGAGACAAGGAAGTCTTGCTAAAAAATTAGAGACTGAGGGAATGCAAAAGTTAGAAAGAGCTTACATCACTTGAAGTTTTGTGACCAAGGAGTTTTCCCAAAGAAACCATGATTCCATGTAGGAAGAGGCAACCAAGAAGGATGGAAAGATCACAAGTGAACCATATAGATGGACCCCCATATTTAGATAAGTCAAAACACACCAACTTATGTGGTATAACAAAAATAATTTGTTGCCTAAGTATGTGCTTGAACTTTGTTTGAGTGAAATGTTTGGTTTGTGATTGCATGCACATTGTTTGTGTGAATTGTGATGTGTGTGATTAGAAATATTTCCTTAGAAATATCTTGCCTATTCTAATTTTCCTTAAACCCAAACAGATGACTACCCCAAAAGACTACAAGGTTGATGACACCAACACCAACCAAGCCGACAAAGATGAAAGAGCTCATAGCAACCCAACACCGGTTGAACCAACTCGACAGTGGATTCATAGCCAGCAATAGTGATAAAGATCTAGCACTACAAAAGTTTTTGGAAGAACAATCCCAACTGATGATTAAGGTGACTAATCAAATGATCAGCATGGAAGAAAACTATCCCAAAAGAGTGTATGATAACAAGGATGAAAAGAATGTTATTCTAGATGGAGCCCCAGCTTGCATTATTTGTGGAGACAAGGACCATACTTCCAAGGAGCATGAAGATCAATGTCCTAACTGTGAAGAGAAACATCCTATTGGACAATGTCCTACCTCTCAAGCTACTTGCTACCTATGTGAAGGAAGCAATCACACCCCTATCCAATGCCCCATCTACTCCATGGTGGAACAAAGGAAACAAGAAGGATCCAAGTATGCCAAGAATGTTGATGGCAAAGGAAAAGGACCACTTATACCTCCAAACAAGACAACCCAATTCAAAGGATCAAAGAAACCCAAGAAACCAAGACCAGACATGAACCTTGTGCAATGTCGTAAATGTAAGGAAATGGGACACTACTCCAGTGAGTGCCCAGAGAACAAGAAGAATAAAGAGATTGACCAAGTGTGGTGCAACAACTGCAAAGAGTTAGGCCACTATGTAGCAACTTGTCCACAAGAGCCACGTAAAGAACTCAAGGACATCCATTGTTTCAACTGCAAGAACCCAGGACATTATGCAAGCAACTGTCCAGAAAAGATGAAGAACAAGTTGAACAAGCCTATGGAGAAACTCAACCTTGGCCCATGAGACAAGAATGGAAACCAAGGACACCATGCAAAGGATTACTTAGAGAAGTCTCCCCAGGATCCCAAGAAGGACAATATGTAATTTTGTTTGAAAATTTTTAAGGGTGGTAGTACCCTAGTTGTTTTGAGCCTCCTTGTAACCCTAACCTTCCCAAATCTCGGGACGAGATTTATTTTAAGGGTGGTAGCCTGTCACATCCCAAGATTTTCCAAATCTTGTAATGTGAAAAAATAAATGAATAAAATAAAATTTTGTTTGATTTTTAGGGCCAGAAGAAACTTTTTGAATTTAATTGGAACTTCAAACCAATTTGAATCAAATAAAATCCTGAAGGGATTTATAAAGATAAACATTTATTAAAGGAAATTAAAATGTTTTAAAATTACTATTTTGGATCTTTAAATAAAAGGATTTGGTTTTCAAAGGAAAAGATAGATTTATGAATAAAGATTATTTTATAAAGCCAAATTAAACCTTGGCCAAGCTTTGGAATTAAAAACATTTTGTTTTGAATAAAAATAGTAAAGGTTTATTTAAATAAAATAATAAGGAATTAATATCCAAATTTTATCTAAATAAAAGGTTTTACCATTTTAAATGGAACATCAAAATTTATTAAATTATTTTAAATAAGTTTTCCAAATATTTTATATTTTCAAATAAAACCTCTTGAATGGTTTAGTACTATTTTAGTTTTCAAAATAAAGTTTTAATAAAACAAAACCTATTTGATAACTAAAACCCATTTTAAATTAATTATTAAAGGTCCTTATAACAAAAATGTTATTTTATTTTGAACAAGCTTTCCAAGTATTCTTTACTTTCAATTAATACCTCTGATTTGGTTTTGAAAGTATTTAGAATTCAAATAAAGATTTTATTAAATAAATCAAAACCCTATTTGATAAATAAACCATGGCCCATTTTATTTAATTAAGGAATGGAACCTAAAAAGATTAAAGTATTATTTTATTTTATTTTGGATTTTGATTCATGTTATTCTTTGAACTAATTTCAATATTACAAAGTTTGGTGTTGTTTGAATTGATTTGGTTGATGTTTGTTTGTTTGAGATTCTAAGCGAATAGAAATAGAAAAGAAAAAGAATCAAACAGAAAAAAGAAAAGAATCGACCAATCCAACAAAGCAGCCCACCTAGCCCACTGTTCCCACGCCTCAATCGTTTTCCTCACTCAGAACTTAACTGCCAGAGACCGGTGGACCTCACTCTCATTTCTTTTCCCACCGACCGTGGACCCCACCTCTCTCGCTCATCGTCCACCCGCGACCCCTCACCCGAAACTTCAAACTTGCCGTTCGCCATTCAAAGCCGCGTTCAATTCTCAGTAATGCCGCGTGTTAATCTCGCCGCGACTGCACTCTATAAGTCGCCAGCGCCCCTTCTTCATTTCTCCTCCGACTCCTCCCTCAATCACGCCACCAGGCCGCCCCAATTCCTCCTCGAGCTCCTCTGTTCCGACCACCATCTCCGGCCAATTCAGGCCAGTACACGCCACCCCCTGCCTTTCCGAGCGCACGAGCACGTTCACCACTCCCAGACGCATCCCCGCAGCCGCGATCAACCACAGGCGCCCAGGCGTCGGCTTTGAAGCTCAGCTGGCGCCCGTCATCCCTTCTCCGACGACGCCTCCCAGGTAAACCAGGTCGCCCCTCTTCTTCTCGATCACGCACACAACACCTCCGTGATCTCCTGCGTATAACCCTACCCTCGGTTGTTCTTCTCGTGACCTGTAGCGATGACTCCGACCACGACTGAGACCACCCGACGTCGTTCTATACTCCGGCGAGCAATTGCAGGAGTACCTGAGCACCCCCTGCCACGACAAGCACACGTCGAGCATCACCCCGTCCTCGCGACCTCGGTAAGCCTACTCTCTTCCTCTCTCGCTTCCTAGAACCACCGCAGAGCCTCCGTGCGTAGTGCGCCGCTAGCCACCGTCCGCCCTTTGGTCAAACTCGCAAGACTGTTGGATCGGATCGGACGCACTAGATAGATCATTTAACACCGAAGGGGTACGCTTCCAGAACCATACGATCTAATTTGATCCAACGCTCTACAGAGCGCGATCCGCATGCGGTACGATCAATGAAATCACGCGTGTCACCTATTACGCTTAAAAAGCATTTGAAAAGTAATTATTTGCAAACTTCAAACCCTTGTATCTTTGGATCCACACGTCCAAAAATTGAAAATTTTATGTCGTTGGATTCAGGAGAACAAGACCTAGCCAACCATGCCCTTAGTTTAGCAAATAGTATTTGTTAGTTTGCTTGTTTTTGCAGATTCTTTTGTGAGCTTGTTTAGAGTATAAAAATTGTTTAAAATTGATTTTAGGGTTAAAACTTTTGCAAAATGGTTTGTTGTGACCTTACTGACCTTAGGAACCAACCCATGGTTTTGAAAATAGATTTGGAAAAGTTTAGGATGGAATATTAGATTTGGTCCATTTCTAGCCAAATAAAAATAATGGATTTGTTATGGAAATGATTTTGGAACAAAACTTTGGGAAAATATTTTGATTCAAAGCTTGACCCAAAACACCAAGTCTTGAGAGTTAGAAACTTTGGGTGAAGACTTAAAGGTTTTAGATTTGATAAAACTAATTTCCACCACATAAAATGATGAATGGATTTAAAAATGGTTTTTGGACAAAACCCCTTGCTAATGACTTTGCCACTTTGGTAAATGACCAATTTGGATCATACAAAGTTTAGAAATCCAATATAAGCCCTCTTTGCAAAAAAATAAAACTATCTTGTGCATGCTCCCAAGCATGAATTAGTTTCCATTGTCTTGTGTGTATGAATTTGTTTGAGTGATTATTGGTTTGGAATGTTAGTTGATTTTGTGTTTGCTTGATTGACTTGTAGAGAAGTTAGAGAAGTGTGAGACTAGCAAGATCAAGGAGTGAACCACCATGCTCTACCAAAAAGGCAAGTGATGCTTCATACTTTTGTCCCATTACTTTTACTATGCATTAGTGATTTTTCTCTAAGTAAAACTTGCATGGATTTTGCTAAGTATAAACCTTGCTATAGGAAAACCTAGTAGATGAATCCTTAGTAGGATTTTCCTAAGTTAAGATTCCTATTACTATCAAGCTTAGCCTAGCTAATAGAAAACATGGGTGGAATATATATTCACACTATGGAAAAATATTCTAAGTCTGAGGACTTGTGATTTTGTCTAATAAAACAACTAAGTTAATGAATCACCTGGGTGGAATGGGATTGCTTGGTGGTTTTTGGTTGAGTGGTTCACAAGGCCATGGACTTGGCTTGTGTATCTCACTTGTGGATGGCCACCCAGGCCCAAAGAGATTTGAGATGTCAAATGTTGAGAAGCTTCAAGTGCAACCACTTGGCAATATGGGCTCTGCCATGATCATATAGGTTGCAAGAACTTAGCCATATGGACAGTGGGTGGTAGTGTTTGATAGGTTGGAACGCGTCCATTTTGGTCTAAGGGAAGGATTCTGAAAGATCTTGTCTTGGGAAACCAAGTCTTGTGGGGAAAGTGCACCACCTCTGCAGAGTGTAAAATCTAAGTACTTAGCCATGTCCCTGGTAAAGGACAATTTGGGCATCAAGACATGGAAGCAATCAAGAATCTCATCATTCAAATTTCTAAGTTAAAATCTTGTGGATTGAACAAGGGTTGTTTGAAATCTTCAAGCTTTGATTGAGAGATGCCTTGTAAAGGATCTTCAATCTTTGATTGAGAAAAATGATTTTGTCAAAGCAAAAACTTGGTATTTTCAAATGTTAAGGAAAAATCTATTTTGAGCAATGCAAGCCTCAACTCCACTTAGCCAAATGCATATAGATGATAGACTCCACTATACTAATATAGTATCACTTGCCAATACAATTCAAATGTATTGACCCTTTGTGGATGTAAATTGTATGTTGCAGGTTTGATTGTTTTTAGTGAAGATTGATTGATTAGGATTACAAAGTCTACAACCAACATCTGCCTGTGGCACTTTGAAGATGAAGGGCCCATACTTATAGTTATTCCGCTGCAATGTAATGTAATAGCCAAATGAGCTATGTAATGACGTAATAAAACTATGTTATTCCTGGTTATAAAGTTATATTATGACCTTTGTATCTTGATATTACATCTTAACTGTGGATGCTAGCTATTGATCCAGGGACTAGCATTGTAAAACACAGGAGGAATCTACCTTATTAGGTTGAGACCTCTACAGAAACTCTTGGCTTATCTCCCAACAAGTACTTTTCTTTAACGCCTTTAAGTTAGGCACAAGAAGCAAGAAGAATCAAGTATTTTCAAATGAAGAAGCATTAACATTCATACTTGCAAATTATTCAACTATGAAAGGCATCTCATTCAATTGGGTTTTGGAGGATCCTTTCTCATCTCTCTTTGGTCTACTACCTTCATCAAAAAGATTTTCAGGGGCAATCCAATCGAAGTTATTTTCAAAGGCTTCATGCATTCCAACAAGCTTATAGGGTATGGGTATATTGAATTCCTATCTAGTATTAGTTTTATCAAAAATACCCACAACATCTACACTTGAACCTAGCATATTGAAACGTTCAAAAACCTTTTTGGCCTCCCTAGCAACATCATGGAATTCTTTTGATAAAGTTTCAAGGATGAATTCCCTTTTTTCAAAATTCTTCTCTTCTTTTAGTTTTAGGAATAAGAATTGTATGAAGGGGTTAAGGCTAACAAACCTAGCCTCCAACACATGAACTAAAGAAGCTACAGCTATCCCATAATTAGGAGCAAGTTCAGCTATAGATTTATCCTCAATATCCTCATGCTTGCTAACATAATTAAAGAATTATTTAATATTATCTTTCCCAATTATGGAGCCACTACCTATTGCAAGATTTTTCAAAGAGAACTGGGGGAGTAACATGATGAGCTAGAGCAAGAACTAATTTTTTTGTGTTTTTGAATAAGGCAAGCAAACCAAGCTAGACTAATTTTTTTGGGTTTTTTTGAAAAGAGGCAAACAAAACCAAGCAAAAGAAACAAAGCAAACTAAAAACAAAGTAAAGAGAAAGGAAGTGAAGGACTCCCCTTGTGAAGACATCCTTAGACTCCCCGGCAACGGCGCCAGAAAACTTGATGCTGTGCTGAGTTGACGGTTGAATTAGATTCCTCTGTCAACGGCGCCAGAAAACTTGTTGATGCGCATGTGTAAAGATATTCGTTGGGAACCCCAAGAGCAAGGTGTGAAGCAGCAAGCAGCAAGTCTTCCCTCAGAAGAGACCAAGGTTATCGAACCAGAAGGAGGAAGGAAACGTCACACAGGTGTTGGGAGCAACGTGGAGACCTGCACAACACAAACTCAAGACTTTGCCCCAATGAATCAGTGAGGTTGTCAAGCTCACCGGTTTGCTGTAACAAAGGATTAAATGTATGTTGTGGAAGGTAATGGTTTGCAGCAAGTAAACAGATAACAGTGCAAGATGTATCAATGGTAAAGAATGGACCGGGGTCCATAGTTCACTACAGGTGATCTCCTTAGATAAACAACATGTCATGAAGGGTAAAAAAATTATAGTTGGGCAATTGACAGGAACTGAGCAAGGCATAACAATGCAATTAGTAGCCAGAAAGATCCTATGAGGTTGATTGGGCAATACAACAATATACATAGACCGTCATCCAACTGCATCTATGACTAGAAGTCCACCTTCAGGTTATTATCCGAACCCCCTCCAGTATTAAGTTGCAAGCAACAGACAACTGCTTTAAGCAAAGTGTGTAAGGTAAACAGTCCACATGTTCCATGAACAAGAGACCGTTGTTTTCTCCCTAGTAGCAACAACACATCTACAACCGAAGAGATTATTGTCACTTCCCTTTGGAAACTAGAGGCATGCACCCACTATAGAGCATAAATACTCCCTCTTGGAGTCACTAGCAACTACTTGGCCAAGATAACCACTAGCAACGGAGAGCATGCAAGATCACAAACAACATAGACATGATAAAATCATAAAGATAAAACCATTAATCAAACCAACATAATAATCTCAATATCCATCGGACCCCCGCAAACACAACATGCATGATTACAAATAGATTAGATCTTGATCATGAACGGAGCTCACAAGATCTATACATGAAAGCACAAAGGAGGAGATACAACCAACTACCTACTACATGGACCCATAGTCCAAGGTAGAACTACTCAATCATCTGGGAGAAGGCCTGCAGGTGATCTCCCTTGAGGTCTTGGGAAGAACCAGATCCCCGATCTAGGGGCGATGGTGGCCAGCTCTGAAGGTTTCGTGGTTCGATCGGGTACTCGGGGTTTACGTCGGGGCTACTTATAGGCAGAGGCGACCGGGAGGCGGCAGGGTGCCCAAACCCTATCCAGCGGTGGGCCCACACGCGCCTAGGTGCTCTGGCCCCACACCTCGCTCCCTCTAGACTTCTTCTTCCCACGAGAAAGTTATTGACTTTGTCCTTCGTCCCATCAATTCCGAGAATATTTCTTTACTAACCTTTACGAAACCAAAAACAATGTAAGCATCCGCACGCGATACTTTGAAACGTATATAATTTTTGATGCTCCATGCTTGTTTAGTATCTACTTTGCTTTACTTGTCTACACTTTGAGGTGCTTTTTACATGTTTTCCGGTACTAACCTATTAACAAGTTGCAAAAGTGCGGATGCTTTTCTCATTTTGTTTAGAAAAATTAGTAAAGAAATATTCTCGAATTGGAGAGAAAGTCAATAACTTCGTGGGGAACAAGAAGAGCCGTGGAACAAGAAGTCTAGAGAGCGAGAGATTGGCTAGACCCAGGCTGTGGTGGGTAAGTGGGCCGTGCCTAGCTAGGGTTTGGCGACCTGGTCGCCTCCTGACTTTCCTTCGCCTATAATAATCCCCGACATGTAAACGCTTGATTCGATCGAAAACACAAACCGCGTCATTGGCCACATCGTCCCTAGATGGGGATCTAAAGCTCTTCGGCATCCTCTGGAGGAGATCATCCGAGGCTTTCTCCGGTATGATTCGTGAGTAGTAGTTCCACCTTGGACTATGGGTCCATGTAGTAGCTAGATGGTTGTATCTCCTCCTTTGTGCTTTCATGTATAGATCTTGTGAGCTCCGTTCATGATCAAGATCTAATCTATTTGTAATCATGCATGTTGTGTTTGCGGGGATCCGATGGATATTGAGATTATTATGTTGGTTTGATTAATGGTTTTATCTTTATGATTCTATCATGTATGTTTTGTTTGTGATATTGCATGTTCTCTGTTGCTAGTGGTTATCTTGGCCAAGTAGTTGCTAGTGACTCCAAGAGGGAGTATTTATGCTCGATAGTGGGTTCATGCCTCTAGTTTCCAAGTGAAGTGACAGAAATATCTTCGGTTATAGATGTGTTGTTGCTATTAGGGAGAAAACAACGGTCTCTTGTTCATGGAACATGTGGACTGTTTACCTTACAAACTTTGCTTAAAGCAGTTGTCTGTTGCTTGCAACTTAATACTAGAGGGGGTTCGGATGATAACCTGAAGGTGGACTTCTAGTCATAGATGCGCTTGATTACTATTTATGTATATTGTTGTATTGCCCAATCAACCTCATAGGATCTTTCTAGCTAGTAATTGCATTGTTATTCCTTGTTCGGTTCCTGTCAATTGCCCCGCTGTAATTTGTTTACCCTTCATGCTATGTTTATTTAAGGAGAGGACCTCTAGTGAACTATGGACCCCGATCCAATCTTTACCATTGACACATCTTCCATTGTTACTTGTTTATTTGCTGCAAACCATTATCTTCCACACCATACGTTTAATCCTTTTTTACAGCAAACGGTGAGCTTGACAACCTTCGATTCGATTGGGCAAAAGTCTTGAGTTTGTGTTGTGGTCTCCGCTTCCAAGAACACATGTGTGACGTTTCCTTCCTCCTACTGGTTCGATAACCTCGGTTTCATACTGAGGGAAACTTGCTGCTGTGCTGCTTCATACCTTGCTCTTGGGGTTTCCAACGAAGCGTTCCACGACAAGTATTAGGCGCCATCAAGCTAATTTCTAGCGCCTTTGCCGGGGAGGCTAAGGACGTCTTCACTAGAGGAGTCCTTCACTTCCTTTCTCTTTACTTTGTTTTTAGTTTTCTTAGTTTTTTTGTTAGGTTTTGTTTGCCTCTTTTCAAAAAACCCAAAAAAAATTAGTCTAGCTTGGTTTGCTTTCTTTATTGAAAAACAAAAAAAATAGTTCCTACTCTAGTTGTTGGTCTGTTGCCTTGCTTAATCATGCTTTCTATCAATGGATGGTTTCTTTGAAACTAGTTCTTATTGGTAAGGTGGATTCACGGAAAAACAAAAGTATTATTATAAGGAACACCGTTTGTCACAAAAAGGGAAACACTTATGGGAACAAATTGATAAGTTGAATACTATTGCTAGAGACGTGTGCTCTACTTATAATGTTACTTATTGCTTTGATAAGTCTTGTTGCTATAGGAGGTATAAACACCTGCCTTTTCAATGTGAGTATAATGATAATGTTACCATATCTTCTTATGTAAAGGGAAATTATGACTTTTATGATGTGGAACAAATTGAAAAATTTATCGCTTTCAAGGGTGCATTTGAACTTGCTAGTTTGCTTGAAAATACTGATGATGCACCTTATGAACATGACGTTTACGAGATACTTAAATTTTTCTTTGACAATTACAAGGAAGCAAATGGCTATATTCTTGAATTTTTAATAGATGCTTTCCACAAATGGAAGAGACTAATGCCTTGCAGGAGCCTATGGAAGAAGAAATTGTTGAAACTGGAAGCTCATTAGATGAAAAAGAGGGGGAGAGTGATGAACAAGAGGAGGAAGAATGGATCTACCCATGCCTACCTTATAATGAGAGTAACTCTTTACCTCTTCTATTATTTGATTGTCCCCCATACTTACCAAAGGAAGATGAATGTTATGTTCATGTGGATTCTTTTGAAATATCTACTTTGGGTAAAATCTATGAAGGTTTTAACCCCACTATTTTTTAGCTTGATAGAAATTATGTGTTTGTAGCTTATGAAAAGCCTTCTTTATGTGATAGTTATATTGTTGAGTTTATTTATGAGGCTACTGAAAATTATTATGTGAGAGGAAAATATGGTTGTAGAAGTTTTCATGGTACTAAAACACCTCTCTTTGTACTGAAAATTTTGAAGTTACTCTTGTCTTCTCTTCCTATGCATGTCACTTTATTCTTTGTGAACTTATTTGTGTACAAGATTCCTATGCATAGAAAGTGGATTAGACTTAAAGGTGTTTTGAATTTTCTTCTTGATGCTCTCTTTAACTTCAAGTCATAGTTCTTATGATAGCATCTTCTCAAAGTCCCAAGCCTAACTTAAAGGCATTAAAGAAAAGTACTTGTTGGGAGATAACCCAAGAGTTTACGTGAGTCTTAGAAGTTATTACTACTGTAATGACCTCTCCTTATCCTTTTTGTTTGCTTTTTATACCAAGAATGACCTCTAATGAGAGGGAACTAAGATTTGGGGAGTTGCTGTCTCGAAACAGATTTTGTCCTCCACCAAAAATATTCGTGAGGAGGCTCTGTAACACGGATTGAGCCCAAAATTTACGAATAAATCCCCCAGTATGTTGGATAACTTTCGTTAGTTCAACACTTTTTGATTTGAGCAACATAAGATGTTCAAAAAAATTCGTTTCTACCTGCTCGTGTGTTTTGACAGATTTCTGCCATTATTGCATTTGTTTCTTATTGATTCCTTTTTGAGCTCTCTTCAGGTAAATTGAGTTTCTTTGAAGGAGTTACTACAGTAGCTTGTGTTTTTAGTGAAAAGCCTTGCTGTTCCAATGCTTTGCCAAGCGGTCTAATATCTTTTGAATAAGCTAATGTTGCTAATGAAGATTGTGTGAAGTTTTGTATGAAGGAAAAATTTCAGGTGTAGAGAGAGAATGATGCAATGAGATGAAGAATGGACAAAAGCTCAATCTTGGGTATTCCACCATGGTGTCACCCCAAGAAATATCCAAGAGGTACAAGCGTCAAAGCTTGGGGATGCCCAAGGCATCCCCTTCTTCATCAATAAAAAGCTTAGGTCTGTCTAGACACTTTGTTTTTATTGTTTCATGCACAGTTGTGTTGTTCTTGGAGCGGCGTATTAGTTTCCGTTTGCTTTGCTTAGTTTGATTTAGTAGTTTGGAACCCCGCTCTCGCCATGTTGTTTTGCAAATAAGTTTGCTTGGTGTTTGGAAAGAAGTAGTAAGTTCTTACTTGAAGTGCAAGAGGAGCTTGCATTGACTGTGACTTAGACTTTAGCATGACATGCTAGGTGTTGTTTTTGAATTATGCTTAGTGATTATTGTTGTATCATGTCTTGTTCCAAACAATTGGGATTGCTTAGTGTGCCTTGAAAAAATTATGCGTTGTTTTAGCATGCAAAAGCATAGTATTGTGGTATTCTCCTTTGATGTTTTTCTTGGGTTGACTTGGCACATGCTTACACCATGTTATGACTATGACAAGTCACCATTAGCTTCTATGATCTTTTAGTCCTTGACTTGTAGTACCACTCTTTGCTTTGATTAGTTTTCTTTGTTGCATTGCATAATTATGGCCATTATTGCTCTCTTAGTTGGTTGCTCCCAGTCTTTTGCTAGCCTCCACTTGTATGAGTAAGTTCTACTCATGCTTCCAACTCCTAAGAAACCAAGTTATTCCAAAGTGTCCACTATAAACTCCTATGCATGGTGTGTTACACCGTTCCAAGTATATTATTGTTTTCATCTATCTTCCAATTAAAAACTATTTTGTTATGTGAAAACTTAGTGATTAATGTACGGGTTCGTAGCATGGAAAACAAAAAAATTCTACCGCATGCAAACAAACAAGCCAAGATCTATCTACTAGATTGTAGCAACGATTCGATAGAGGAACTCACCCTCGAAGATTACATAGCGTTTAACGAGAGCAGATTCTCGTGGGTGATGTAGTCGTACTCTTGCCGATCTCAAGATTGCGTGAGCGATCCTTCCAGGCCTGCTCCGAAGCGCTCCGCAGTCGATCACACATTAGATTGACGAAAACCTTCCTCTCCCTTGTTCCAAAAAATGCCAGCTCGGAGGTTGTAGCACTCTCCTCGCGATTCAAGAAGACGGCGTGGCATATGAAGTAGAGGGAGATCTCGCAGGCCGCTTTGCCGAGCGAGTATGGTGGACTATGAGAGAGGCCTTGGCGATCTAGGGTTTAGAGGCACCAAGGGAGTAAGCTTGGACGGCGGCTAGGGCTTGGGGAGAGCCCCAACTCGGCGGCTAGGAGGAAACCCTAGGGCGGCGGCGACTTGCAGGAGGCCATCGGCTAGGGCTAGGGTTTGGGTGGTGTTGGGTGTAGGGAAGAGGGGCAACCCTGCCCCTCTATTTATAGGTGGGAGGGTGCGGTCAAGGGGGAGGGAGTCCTCCCCCAAGTCGGCCTCCTTGGCCGGCGGGTGGAGGGAGAGGAACTCCTCCCCAAGTAGGTTTCCCTCCACCAAGCAAAACTGTCGTTTGACTTATCAAATTGGCGTTTGACTTTTCAAACTAGGATTTGATTTCTCCCTTTATTTTGCCCAGCCATGATACCTATTACATGATGCAACCATTCAACATTTCCATGACACATTCATGTACCCTTCCCCTCCGGAGTGCCGGACCTTCTGGAACCTTCTAGAACATTCCCGATGAAAACACCGGAATCATTCCCCAACTCCGAAATAGGACTTTCCTTATATGAATCTTATTCTCCGGACCATTCCGGATCTCCTCGTGATATCCCGGATCCCATCTGAGACTCAGTATCTTACTCATCATTCCATAACTACTCAACAACATCGAATCCTTAAGTGTGTCTCCCTACGGTTCGTGAATTATGCGGACATGATCGAAACACTTCTCCGATCAATAACCAATAGAGAAATCTAGAAATTCATATGGCTCCCACATATTTCTACGATTACTTTGCGATCGAATGAACCACTTACATACAATACCAATTTCCCTTTGTCTCATGATAGTTTACTTATCCAAGGTTTTGATCGTCGGTATCTCTACATACCTAGTTCAACCTCGTTACTGATAAGTACTCTTTTCTTGTTCCCGTCGTATGTGATCCCTTGTGAGCCAGTCACATGCTTGCAAGCTAATTGGATGACATTCCACCGAGAGGGCCCAGAGTATATCTATCCGTCATATGGATGGACAAATCCCACTCTTGATCCATGTGTCTCAACCCATACTTTCCGAACACTCAATGCCACCTTTATAGCCACCCAGTTACGGTGTCCTATTTGATGTCATCAAAGCATCCTTCCGGTGATGGTGAAAAGCATGATATCATGGTCGAAGGAATTAGGTTACTATGTATCAGAAAGCTTATAGCAATTGAACTATTAAAATGACTTGATCTTTATGCTATGCTTATCTATAGGAGTATGTCCACCATACCATTCTCCTAATGATATGATCTTGTTATTAACAACATCTCAAATGTTCATGATCAAGAAACCATGATCATCTATTAATCAACAAGATAGTATTATGAAGAGGCTTTACTAGGGACTCTAATTTAGTTTACAAATCACACAAGTATTAATGTTTATGGTTAATACTGTTATAGCATGAATGTAAACATTTATCATAAACACAAAGATATAATAATAACTACATTTATTATTGCCTCTAGGGCATATATCCAACAGTCTCCCACTTGCACTAGAGTCAACTAATCTAGATTACCTGGTAATATACCGAACACCGATGGCAGTTTGGTGTTGGTCATGTTTTGCCCTCGGGAGAGGTTTAGTCAACGGATCCGCCACATTCAGATCTGTGTGTACTTTGCAAATCTTTATGTCACCATCTTGGACATGTTCTCGAATAGCGTGAAAACGCAGCTTGATGTGCTTCAGCTTCTTTTGTGACCTTGGTTCTTGCACATTGGCTATGGTGCCCATGTTATCACAGTAGATGAATGAACCTCGGGTCCAAAGACTTGGAACCACACCGAGCTCTGTAATGAACTCCTTCATCCATATCGCTTCTTGTGAAGCCTCCGAAGTAGCTATGTATTCCGATTCAGTTGAAGATCTCGCCACAGCTCTTTGCTTTGCACTCCTCCAGCTAACTGTTGCACCATTCAAAGTAAATACGTATCCAGATTGAGATTTAGAATCATCCGGATCGGTATTCCAACTAGCATCGGTGTAACCATTAACAACGAGTTGTTCATCACCTCCATAAGAAAGAACCATACCCTTAGTTCTTCTCAAGTACTTAAGGATGTTTTATACCGCCGTCCAATGATCTACTCCTGGATCACTTTGATATATGCTAGTTAAACTAAGAGCATATGCAATGTCGGGTCTAGTATATAACATGGCATACATTAGAGATCATATGGCTGAGGCATAGGGAGTCTTACTCATTCTTTCTCTATCTTCTGTCGTTGCTGGACTTTGAGTTTTACTCAACGTCGTATTGGGAAACATGGGCAAGAACCCTTTCTTGCTATCTTCCATTCCAAACCTCTTTAGAACTTTGTCCAAATATGTACTTTGTGACAATGATATTAGGCGTCTCGATCTATCTCTATAAATCTTTATGCCTAATATGTAAGCTGCTTCGCCAAGATCTTTCATTGAAAAACTATTATTCAAATATTCCTTGACACTATTAAGAAGGTCTACATCATTCCCAATCAACAATATGTCATCTACATATAGTATTAAGAATGCTACAGAGCTCCCACTCACTTTCTTGTAAATACAAGCTTCTCCATAAGTTTGTATAAAACCAAAACTTTTGATTACCTTATCAAAACGTTGATTCTAACTTCGGGATGCTTGCTTCAACCCATATATGGAGCGTTGAAGTTTGCATACCTTGTTAGCATCTTTAGGATCGACAAAACGTTTGTGTTGCATCATATACAACTCTTCATCAATGTATCCATTGAGGAACGCCGTTCTGACATCCATCTGCCATATCTCATAATCATAATATGCAGCGATTGCTAACATAATCCTCACAGACTTTAGCTTCGCTACTGGTGAGAATGTCTCATCATAGTCAACTACTTGAATTTTCCGAAACCCTTTCGCGACAAGTCGAGCTTTATAGACAGTAACATTACCATCAGCATCTGTTTTCTTCTTGAAAATCCATTTGTTCTCGACAGCCTTCCGGCCATCTGGTAAGTCCACCAAAGTCCATACTTGGTTTTCATACATGGATCCAATTTCAGATTTCATGGCATCTTGCCATTTATTGGAATCTGGGCTCATCATCCCTTCCTCATATGTTGCAGGGTCATCGGTGTTGTCCACCAACATGACATTCATAACGGGGTCATACCAATTAGGAATGGTACGAGTTCTCGTTGACCTGCGAGGTTCTGTAGCAACTTCAACCGAAGTTTCATGATCATCATCATTAGCTTCCTCTCTTATTGGTGTAGGCACCACAGGAACTTCTTCCGGTGTTGTGCTACTCGCAAGTTCGAGAGAAGGTTCGACAACCTCGTCGAGTTCTACTTTCCTTCCAGTCACTTCTTTCGAGAGAAATTCCTTCTCTAGAAAGGATCCATTCTTGGCAACAAAGATTTTGCCTTCGGATCTATGCTAGAAGGTATACCCAATAGTTTCCTTCGGGTATCCTATGAAGACGCATTTTTTTGCTTTGGGTTCAAGCTTGTCCAGTTGTAACTTCTTTACATAGGCTTCGCAACCCCAAACTTTAAGGAACGACAATTTAGGTTTCTTCCCAAACCATAATTCATACGGTGTCGTTTCAACGTATTTAGATGGTGTCCTATTTAAATTGAATGCGGTTGTTTCTAATGCATAACCCCAAAACGATAGCGGTAAATCTGTAAGTGACATCATAGAACGAACCATATCTAAGAGAGTTCGATTACGACGTTCGGACACACCATTACGCTGTGGTGTTCCCGGCGGTGTCTATTGTGAAAGTATTCCGCATATCTTTAAATGCTTGCCAAACTCGTAACTTAGATATTCACCTCCACGATTAGAACGTAGAAATTTAATCTTCTTGTTACGTTGATTCTCCACCTCACTTTGAAATTCCTTAAACTTCTCGAAAGTTTTGGACTGATGTTTCATGAAATAGATATACCCATATCTACTCAAGTCATCCGTGAAGGTAAGAACATAATGATAACCACCGCGCGATGCTACACTCATTGGACCACACACATCGGTATGTATGATTTCCAATAAATCCGTAGCTCGCTCCATCATACCAGAAAATGGAGTCTTAGTCATTTTACCCATCAGACATGCTTCACATCTTTCAAGTGATTCGAAATCAAGTGATTCAAGAAGTCCATCGGAATGGAGTTTCTTCATACGCTTCACTCCAATGTGACCAAGACGATTACCACATATAGGTCGAGGTATCGCTCAATTTCAAACGCTTAGCTTCAATGTTATTAATATGTGTATTTCCACTATCGAGATTCAATAAGAATAGACCATCTATCAAAGGTGCATGTGCATAAAACATATTACTCATATAAATCGAACAACCATTATTCTCGGACTTAAACAAGTAACCGTCTCACAATAAACAAGATCCCGATATAATGTTCATGCTCAACGCAGCACCAAATAACAATTATTTAAGTATAAAACTAATCCCGATGGTAGATGAAGAGGTAGCGTGCGACCGCGATCACATCAACCTTTGATCCATTTCCAACGCGCATCACCTCGCTCTTCGCTAGCTTCCGCTTATTCTGCAGCACTGCTTCGAGTTACAAATATGAGCAGAACCAAAGATCAAATACCCAGGCACTACTACGAGTACTAGTGAGATACACATCAATAACATGTATATCGGATATACCTTTCTTCTTGATGTTGCCGTCCTTCAAATCCGCCAAGTACTTTGGGCAATTCCGCTTCCAGTGACCCTCTCCCTTGCAGTAAAAGCACTCAGTATCAGGCTTAGGTCCAGCCTTGGTCTTCTTCGCCGGTGCGGCAACTTTCTTACCACCCTTCTTGAAGTTTCCCTTTTGCTTAGACTTGCCTTTCTTGAATTTGGTGGTCTTATTGACCAACAACACTTGATGCTCTTTCTTGATCTCCACTTCTGCAGATTTCAACATGGATAAGAGTTCTGGCAACGTCTTGTTCATGTTTTGCATATTGTAGTTCATTACAAAGTTCTTGTAACTTGGTGGCAGTGATTGGAGGACACGGTAAATCCCCAAAGCATTAGGAATCACTATACCCAAACTTTGGAGTTTGTTTGCGTGCCCAGACATCTTAAGCATGTGCTCACTGACGGAGTTGCCCTCTTCCATCTTGCAGTTAAAGAACTTTTCAGAAGCCTCATAACTCTCAACTGCCGCGTGAGTCTCAAAAATAATTTTGAGTTCACGGACAATATCATATGGGTCTTGGTTCTCAAACCTTTTCTGAAGCTCCGATTCCAAACCATACAAGATAGCACCTTTGAACTATGGAGTCTTGATTCGTCGAGTGAGGTAAACGTTCTTTACTTCATCGGTAGCATCACCGCAGCGGGTCACCCAATGTGCATCCAAAGACATAGGTCAAATTACCAGCATTGAGGATAATCCTCAAGTTGCGGAACCAATCCGCGAAGTTGCTTCCATTGTTTTTCAACTTTTCTTTCTCTAGGAACGCATTAAAATTGATGGTAGGGACCGTCATTGATCTACAACATATTTGCAATAGTTTAGACTAAGTTTATGACAAATTGAGTTCTAATTAATAGTTAAATTAATCTAGGTGAATTCCCACTCAAAACAATATCCCTCACATTGTTTTAGTGATCACACGAACCAAATCCACCACATCAAAACCGATCATCACGAGAATTGATGTAGCTTCAATGGCGAACAATCGACATGTTCATCATATCTACTATATGACGCATGCTTTACCTTTCAGTAATCCGTGTTCCGAGACCATGTCTGTACATGCTAGGCTCGTCAAGATCAAACCTTAGCTTCCGCATGAGCAAATCTGGCTTGCTCACGTTGTATACACTTGCAGAATCTAACACACCCGATCATCACGTGGTGCTTCGAAACAACAAGCTTTAGCAACGGTGCTTACTAAGGATGAACACTTTAAAACTTGAAATTTATGTGCATGAGGGATCATCATATAATGATATTGTCGTTAACTAAGCAATACAAGATGCATAAAGGATTAACATCACATGCAATTCATAATATGTGTTATGATATGGCCTTTCTTCTTGTGCTTCCGATCTCCATCTTCAAGCACGAACATGATCTCCATCATCACTGGCATAGCGTCAAGGTCAATGGCGTCGTTTCATGGTTGTCGTCCACCAGCTCCAACTATTACAACTACTTTGAATAGACACGCGGGTCTTAACAGAAATTAAAGACAACCATATGGCTCCTGCCGGTTGCCAACTTACAATAAGGAACATTGCATACATCAAATATAATCACAATCATGGCCATATCACATCACAACACACCCCCTGCAAAACAAAGTTAGACGCCTCTAATTTTCTTTGCATATTTTATGTGGTTTGGGGCTTTCAATAAGTGTTGATCTAACTTACGAACAAGAACCACAACGTTGATGTTTGAACTATCAAGTGCCCGTTGTAAATTGGATCTATACTATAATGGGAGAGACAGACACCCGCAAAGCCACTTATGCAATACAAGTTGCATGTTGAGCGTGGAGCAAGTCTCATGAACGATGTCATGTCAGGTTCGCCCGGGCCGCTTCATCCCATCATACTGCAAGATGCAAAGTACACAAAAATCAATCGATAATAAAAACACCACCGCCCACAATGACCACTGTGTTCTACTCATGCAACATATCTACATATAGACATAACTTTGATACCAATGTAGGCGTTCGTAGCATGGAAAACAAAAAATTTCTACCGCATGCAAAAAAACAAGCCAAGATATATCTACTAGATTGTAGCAACGAGTCGATAGAGGAACTCACCCTCGAAGATTCCAAAGCGTTTAACGAGAGCAGATTCTCGTGGGTGATGTAGTCGTACTCTTGCCGATCTCAAGATCGCGTAGACGATCCTTCCCACAAGTGTTCCGGCGCTTTCAAGATCGATCACGGTACTCGACGAAAACCTTCCTCTCCCTTGTTCCAGCAGGCAACGGAGGTTGTAGCACTCTCCTCGCGATTCCGGCAGCACGACGGTGTGGTACCGGAAATAGAGGGGATATCTCGCAGGGCTTCGCCTTAAGCCGAAGCGAGTATGGTGGACTATGAGACAGGCCTTTGCGATCTAGGGTTTAGAGGCACCAATTGAGGAAGCTTGGCCGGCAGCTAGGGATTGGGGAGAGCCCCAACTCGGTGGCTAGGAGGAAACCCTAGGGCGGCGGCGACTTGCAGGAGGCCGGCGGCTAGGGCTAGGGTTTGGGTGGTGTTGGGTGTAGGGAAGAGGGGCAACCTTGCCCCTCCTTTTATAGGTGGGGGCGCAGGCCAAGGGGAGGAGTCCTCCAAGTCGGCCTCCTTGGCGGGCGGTGGAGGAGGAACTCCTCCCCAAATGCTTCCTACTCTCCTCCACCAAGCAAACCGCCGCTTGACTTTTCAAATTGGCGTTTGACTTTTCAAACTAGGATTTGATTTCTCCCTTTATTTTTCCTAGCCATGATACCTAGTACATGATGCAACTATTCCACATTGTCATGACACATTCATGTACCCTTCCCCTCCGGAGTGCCGGACCTTCCGGAACCTTCTAGAACATTCCCGATGAAAACACCAGAATCATTCCCCAACTCCGAAACAGGACTTTTCTTATATGAATCTTATTCTCTGGACCATTCCGGATCTCCTCGTGATATCCCGGATCCCATCCGAGACTCCGAACAACATTCGGTATCTTACTCATCATTCCATAACTACTCAACAACATCGAATCCTTAAGTGTGTCTCCCCACGGTTCGTGAATTATGCGGACATGATCGAGACACTTCTCCGATCAATAACCAATAGAGGAATCTGGAAATTCATATGGATCCCACATATTTCTACAATTACTTTGTGATCGAATGATCCACTTACATACGATACCAATTTCCCTTTGTCTCATGATAGTTTACTTATCCGAGGTTTTGATCGTTGGTATCTCTGCATACCTAGTTCAACCTCGTTACTGATAAGTACTCTTTTCTCGTTCCCGTAGTATGTGATCCCTTGTGAGCCAGTCACATGCTTGCAAGCTAATTGGATGACATTCCACCGAGAGGGCCCAGAGTATATCTATCTGTCATATGGATGGACAAATCCCACTCTTGATCCATGTGTCTCAACCCATACTTTCCGAACACTCAATGCCACCTTTATAGCCACCCAGTTATGGTGTGGTGTTTGATGTCATCAAAGCATCCTTCCGGTGATGGTGATAAGCATTATCTCATGGTCGAAGGAATTAGGTTACTATGTATCAGAAAGCTTATAGCAATTGAACTATTAAAATGACTTGATCTTTATGCTATGCTTATCTATAGGAGTATGTCCACCATACCATTGTCCTAATGATATGATCTTGTTATTAACAACATCTCAAATGTTGATGATTAAGAAACCATGATCATCTATTAATCAACAAGCTACTATTATGAAGAGGCTTTACTAGGGACTATAATTTAGTTTACAAATCACACAAGTATTAATGTTTAAGTTATCAGTTATAGCATGAATGTAAACATTTATCATAAACACAAAGATATAATAATAACTACATTTATTATTGCCTCTAGGGCATATCTCCAACAATTAAAGCCCTCACGAACTTGATGGCACATTTTATATTTTTTGCCCCTAATAAACTTGAACCATTGAGGCAACTTTGTTTTATATGCTTGCACTTATAAGTTGGGATTAGCAGAACCATGCTATCACGGGGAACGTTTTCAACATTGCACATCTACTGTTTGTACTCCATTGATATCATGCTCTTTTGTCTATGGATGTCACCAGTGTGAAATGAAGTGGGAACTTGTAAGTCCATGGAGTTTGTATTCTGTGTTAGAGAAACGCCAGGGCCGCTAGCCTAAGCCATGCCTAATCATGGTGGAAACTTGCAACATCACCATAGTGAGCTATCTATGAAGCGTCCTCAATAAAAATCTATGCATATGGTAAATAAAAAGATTGCTGAGATGCTCATTGTCTGCTTGCCTTGTCATTTTTGTTATGGGAAAGCTCCTATACCATGTGCAAGGGGTATCCCGTTGGCGGTTCTCAATGATATGCAAATGCTTATAGTGACAAGAACTTGCTTGGGCCCTAAGTTGAGTATCCATGAGGTGCCTCATAATCAAGGGACTTGAGATTGCCAACTTATACTTTGTCAAGCATATACTCTAGCTTTGCCACTTTAACCTTAACCACTTCAAGATGCTTATGATAGGGGCAATGAGGGCTGAAAGCTAACTAGTACCATAATTTTTGGAAGCTCTTTTTGAAACTTGTAATCCCTGATTCTTTTACAAAAAGTCCTTTCTTCCACCATTATTTGAGTCTCCACCTTCTACCTTTAAGTTGTGGTGCTATTTTTCAATGGTTTAGTATTTAAGTTGTGGTGCTATTTTTCAACACAATTCCATTACTAACAACATGACTTCTCCCATGTCCTCAAGAACTAAACGAACTACTCACGAGACATCATATGGATCAAGATCTGAGATGAAATAATGATAAGTAACAATCTGAACATGAACAATAATTTAATGGTTCCACTCAATAGCATCAACTACAACAAGTAATCAACACCGAGAAAGTTTCCCCTAAGAACTATGCAAGATTCAACCCAATTGTTACAGCGGGATGGAGTGGTGGTGATGGTGCTGGTGGAGATGATGGTAAAGAAGAAGAATATGATGATGATCCTGATGAAGTCTAGCTTGATGACGGTGTCGATGGCGATGATCTCCCCTCTCTGGGAAGGAATTTCCCTAACAGATTTCTGCCTGCCGGAGAGCTCTTTTTCTCTCTGTAGTTTCCGTCGCGCAGAGGCGACGAGATCTTTCTATGGTCGCCCCCGAGTCTTAGGGTTTTGGGGGGATGATATAGGCGAAAGGGCGATGCTAGAGGTGGGCCAGGGTGGCCACACCACCTGGTGGCGTGGCCCATCTCCACTTTTCCTTCTGGCTTCCTTCGTCTTCTGAAAAATAGGGATTTCCATATATTTTCTGGATTTTTTTGATCTTCGCGAATATTGCATCTGGACACCGCTTTTTCCATCAGAATCCTGACTCCGACAGTTCATCCTCCAAAAGTCATCCCACATGCAAAATAGATGAAATAACATAAGTATCATCTCTTAATATGAAATATAATAATGAATAACAGTAAATTATGATATAAAATGGTGATGCAAAATGGGCGTATCAAGGTCCAAGCACTCCAGATCATCATTCTTCATGAAATATTTGGTTTTCCCAGAATCTTAGCTTCATTGGACTTTGTTTAGGTCCCC